>CM033272.1:9919372-10282485 GCA_019343175.1 Oedothorax gibbosus
AAAAAATTGGAGCCACTTTTGATTTTCTTGCCACTTTGTGTTTTATTTTAAACCAAATAAAAATTCGCCAGAGTTCTGAGCCCCCCCCCCCCCCCACCGGTGTTGCGTCGGCTGGGGGGGGGGGCAGATAATGAGTAAGAATAAGAGTTAGCTGAGTTTTTTTATCAAGATTGCCTGTTTTTGTTTATTAATAATTTTTATAAAAAATGCACCCCACCCCCTAAAATTTCAACGACGCAGTCTGCGTCGTTGACCCCCCTTGTAGGCACCCCTGTGACGGGACTCCAAGCGCAAGGACACATAAATGTTGTCATAGATGGTAGTAAACGCTTGCTCTTCGAGAAAAACAATGCTGTACCATCCACGATCTCCTCATATCATGAACAAAGTGAGAACTGGGTTGCAAACCCCCAGTCTAGAAAACAAGTCATCCCTAACGGAATGTTATATCTGGCCCATGACGAAACGAACCCGTTTATTTTTGGTCAAACCATAGGGGCCCACCTAGACTTACCCACGTAGACACATTTACAATTTTATCCTGCTTGCAGTTATCTCCAAAGGGGGGTAGAGTTACACGCGTCCGTAGTATACTTCAAGCTACACGTGCCTCCTGGGTAGTGCCAAATGTGTAACAGCTTTCGCCGTTTCCTGCAATCTCTTTACTTTGTCGGTTTTTGCCTTTTGAGGTTGAAGATGAGGAAGGTTTCTGGAAAATGTTCTTTTAAGGGCAAAGGCAACCCTAGCCTCAAAATTTTATTTTGGAATGCTGGTGGCCTCACGCAGGACAAATTCACTGAATTGAAACAGATTTCTTATACCGAAAGCCCTGATGTCATTGGTATCGTTGAGAGTGGTGCCTCTGATGACAATTTGAAATATTTTCCCTTTAAAAATTACACAACGTTTTCCCTTCAACGATCAAGACAGATAGTTTCTGGAATTGTGATTTTTGTGAAAAATAATTTGATAGCTAAACCCTATATTAAACATGTTATGTCTGATTCGGATACATTGGAGGCTTTTGAAATAAGAGTCTGGAAACAGAATATGGGTCATCGTATTACTTTTGTTTACAACCCACCAAGAAACAAACCAGATCTAGATTGCCTCATACAGGACTGGAATAAACGTTCTATCATCCTTGGGGATTTTAACGCCTATTCTACTAGATGGGGTTACAGACAAAGTTGTGTTATCGGAAAACTGATGGAGGACTTTATCGATTCCGGTGAAATTGACTTCATTGAAAATGAGTGAGGCAAACAAACTTTTTTGTCTTTCGGAGGTGCTTCATCACATCCTGATCTGCTCTTGACACACCCTAACTTGTCTTCCCATATAAATCATTCACTGTTGGCTCCACCAGGTGGAACAGGCCATAAAATTCTCATGATCATTATTAAAAAACAAACTTTTTCCAATGACCCTAGAATTACGAGATGGAATTTAAAAAAGGCGGACTGCGCTAAATATACCTCTCTAACTGAAAATATGATTGGCGATCTCACCCTAGATGACAATAATGATAAGGCTCTTGACCAGATTGTTTTTGGAATTAAAGAATGTGCCTTGGCTTGCATACCAAGAGGCCATGTTAAAAATGCTAAGCCCTTTTGTAATGACAATCTACAGTTATTGAAGGAAGATCGAGACAGAGTTAGACTTGCCGCTGAAATTTCTGGCCAACTGCAAGATTGTGTGACTTTGAGACAGAAGAACGCTGCACTTAGAAAGGCAATTCTACAGGCTAAACAAACTTCGTATCAGACTTTCCTTGAAGATTTGGATTACCGTAAAGATGGACCAAAGGCCTTTAAATTTGTGTCGGAGGTGCTTCATCACATCCTGATCTGCTCTTGACACACCCTAACTTGTCTTCCCATATAAATCATTCACTGTTGGCTCCACCAGGTGGAACAGGCCATAAAATTCTCATGATCATTATTAAAAAACAAACTTTTTCCAATGACCCTAGAATTACGAGATAGAATTTAAAAAAGGCGGACTGGGCTAAATATACCTCTCTAACTGAAAATATGATTGGCGATCTCACCCTAGATGACAATAATGATAAGGCTCTTGACCAGATTGTTTTTGGAATTAAAGAATGTGCCTTGGCTTGCATACCAAGAGGCCATGTTAAAAATGCTAAGCCCTTTTGTAATGACAATCTACAGTTATTGAAGGAAGATCGAGACAGAGTTAGACTTGCCGCTGAAATTTCTGGCCAACTGCAAGATTGTGTGACTTTGAGACAGAAGAACGCTGCACTTAGAAAGGCAATTCTACAGGCTAAACAAACTTCGTATCAGACTTTCCTTGAAGATTTGGATTACCGTAAAGATGGACCAAAGGCCTTTAAATTTGTGTCTGCTCTTAATGGCAAACGAATTCAGGCTAGTAAGCAGCCGATCGAGATTAGTGGGAAACTTTTAACTTCTGAAAAAGACATTGCGAAAGCTTTTAATAAATTTTATTGTGGTGTTAGTAATTTTTATCCTAGATCCCGTTTCACTAAAAAGGCTTTGTCTCCTGTGAATTGCTCCCCGGAGTGGGATAGTCTTTTCAACTCACCGTTTTCCAATGGAGAGTTTCACGGAGCACTGAAGGGACTTAGAAGAAAGAAATGTGCAGGACCTGACGAGATCTTGCCTGAATTTATCCTTGAACTAGGCCCTAAGGCCAAAAAATTGCTTTTAGTTTTTATAAATAGGACTTGGGGAGGAACTTTCCCTAGCCTTTGGAGAAAGGCAAATGTTATTCCAATTGTGAAGCCGAGAAAGAGCCCTTCCGAATTACAAAATTTTCGACCAATCTCACTTACTTGTATCCTGTGTAAGCTGGTTGAGAGAATGGTTGTTGATCGACTGCAGTTTTTTCTGGACAGCTGCCAATGCATCTCTGAGAGACAGGCGGGCTTTAGAAAGGGTTACAACACAACTGAGCAAGTTGCCCGTTTTTCGCAACTTATTAAGGATGGTTTTCAACGGAAGCAAAGCTCCCTTGCGGTTTTTATTGACTTTAAATCTGCTTTTGATCGCGTATGGAGAAATTTGCTGCTTAAAAAGTTATTAAATTTAAACATCTCTGGTAACCTTTAACGATGGATTAAGGACTTTCTGAGTCAACGCTTTATAAATGTAAGCTTCGGGGGCTCTCATTCTGAATTTAGGCAAACAAAACAAGGGCTTCCACAGGGCTCAGTTCTAAGCCCGATTCTTTTTAATATTATGATAAACAACCTCATCGAAACTTTTGAGGGATCTACTTTTGACATACAGTCTTTGCTTTATGCAGACGATCTTGTCCTTTGGACTACTGGCAAGGACATCTCCAAATTAGAGAGAGTTATGAATACTGCCTTAGGGGTTCTGGCTAAATGGACTGAGGAAAATGAATTTCTGGTGAACACTGACAAAACTATGTTTGAACTTTTTACTTTGAGCACTAAAAGACATGAGGTAAATCTAAGGTTTGGAGGCCTGCCATTGCACAGAACAGACAGTGCAGTCTATCTGGGGGTTGGACCCAAAACTAAACTGGAACAAGCAGGTCTCTAAAGTTACTGAACGTGTGTCTTCACGTCTTGGCCTCTTGAAGAGAATTGCTGGAATGAAGTGGGGTGCATCACAGGATGTACTTACTACTACGTACACCTCATACATTCGTCCAGTTATCGATTATGGTGCAGAACTTCTTATTACAGCATCAGGTTCTACCTTGTCGAGGCTGGATACCACCCAAAATCGTGCACTGAGACTTATTACTGGAGGGGCCTTTTCAACCCCAATTGTTGCCATGGAATTGCAAACCAACTTACACAGTCTGGCTGATAGACGTTTGATAGCTGCTCTGTCTCAGGGTGAAAGATATTTCCGCAAGGGTTCTTTCTGGTCAAATTACGCCCCAGCTCAGCCAAGATTAAAGACTCAGTGTACCTTTATTACAGCTGTCAATAGACTCTCTGGTGATATGAGACTTCCCTTGAACCTAGAACCTGTCTTTGAGCCTCATTTTTCCCCCGGCTTTTTGCACTATGCAAGGGCTTCTTTCGACTTGGTTGTACCTGCTAAAAAGAGTTCTTCTATTCCGTCAGAGCTTAGGACTCTTGCTTTAACTACCATTTACGAGAACTATCCTATTGAACAGTGGACACATGTATATCCTGATGGCTCTGCAGTTGATGGAATGGCAGGTGCCGGTGTTTTCTCAAGCGCATTTCAACTGAGGGAGGCAATTGGTCATTATCGTGATAATTTTGATGCAGAGTTGTATGCAATCTGTATGGCTCTTAGGGCAATTGAAAACATTGATAAAGAAAAAGTTGTTCTGTTTGTGGATTCTAGGGCCGCCATTCATACAATAACACATTATTCTAGAGTTCTTACTTCCCTTGAATTTGAGTGTAAAATACGAATTAGCTCCTTGATTGAATTAGGGAAGGATATCACTCTTCAATGGATCCCTAGCCACTGCGATGTGCCTGGCAATGAGCATGCAGACAAACTTGCTAAAGAAGGCTGTTCTCTTGACCAACCCATAACATGTGGCCCTCTACGAAACATTAAGCGGACCATTCGAGAACACGTTCATAAATCTAGACTTTGCAACTACAGGGATATTGCCTCCGGGAGGAAATGGTCTTCCTTCCTGGATAGGGGAATATGTACCTCCTTGCCCAGAGCTATAGGTGTAGCTCTTTTTCGACTTGAGACTGGACATGATTATCTTCAGGCCCACCTGTGCAGGGTTGGCCTTGCGGACTCCCCGGATTGTGTTTTTTGCGCTTCCGCTCCTATGCTTGGTGAACATCTTCTCTCCTGTCCTGCCTTGCAGGATGTTGTTTCTTCAGATACTTTTGTGACTCTAAAATTAACAATTAAAAATTCACTCTAAAATTCTTAAATTAACAATTAAACAATTTTACCTTTAAATAAATATATCCAAGTAATAACTAACAGTATGACTCCTTTCGATAAAACTGGCCTCATATGGGCAGCCCATACTGATTCTTATGGTTAACCCATCACCACCTCATGTGAATCCGAGAGACGATTTACGGGAATTTATACCTGATAAATTAATTTCAATAACTTAACTGTCTAAAAAGTTCTATGGAAGCTATTCTTTGTTCAAGTGCGATTTTCTCAAAAACCTTTTGGTACACGAGTTCCCAGTTGACGTGACGTTCCCAGTACGTCATATAAAATTCAAAATCTGTATCTCTTTTGGCATTACAGTAATACCTTTGAAACCGTTCGCTGGCAGCTACGATTTGCGCATGCAAGATTTTCTCGTTCTCTACCTTATTTTGTGCCCGACAGGTGCAAGAAACTTATGCACCGAACCCAAACGTTATGTATGTAGTTCAATTAGTTCGAGCTTTAGACAGACAGATGACCAATTTTCAAAAACCACAGTTTTTCAGTATTGGCGAACATGCAAACATATGATGAAAACGTGCAAAAAGCACAAATTACCATTTCGGAATCTCGACCCCATCGCAATATATTATATATATATATATATATAATATATATATATATATATTATATAATATATAATATATATATATTATATAATATATATTATATATATAATATATATATATATAATTTTATATATATATATATATATAATATATATATATATATATATATATATTATATATATATATATATATATATATATATATATATATATATATATATATATATATATATATATATATATATATATATATATATATATATATATAGAATATACAATTACTTTCAAACGGAAGTCAATTCCTTTCGTTATTTTTTTGTACCAAAAGACCGTAAGTCTTGAGTTTTGTGCCAAAAGAGAGCAAGTTATAAGTTTTGCTTCCAACAAGGGTTGTCATTTTTTTTCTTTTTTTATTTCTAAAAAACTATATGGTCAGGATTTTTTCAACCATATAATTTAGCGTTACTATCATCCATAGATAACTGGGAAAAATTATCTTTTCCTTAAAATCAATAATAAATCTTCTATAACAAAATCGCGATTTCTGAAAAATGCAAAAAATTGACTTAACGCCTTTTGGAAATCAGCTCTCTATTTTATCTACGAACCATAAAAAGTTCTATATTTAATTAGCTTTCAATATTTGATGCACTTAAACTCTGCACTTAAATTTATTTAAACCATTTAATCTGTGCTTTTCTATAAAGCAATACTTTTTTTTTCAACTCTAAAAATTTTCCTGGAATAAAAATACCTTTTTCATCAATTTAAAAGTAATCATGTAAATTTTATTTTCTAAAATGTAATATCATCTTCCTTTCATAAAAGTCTTTCTTTTCTTATCTAAATAAACAAAAATCTTGTACAAAATTACATACAACTATTCTTTTATCCAACCTATCGCATAGTTCGTTTAAAAGTTATGTATATCACATTGACTTAATATGTTTGGATCACGACATTCCTAATACAGTTTAATATAAAATATTCAGGCTACCAATTTAACCGGATTGCCCATTTAGTTACACGCCTAATTGAATTGATGACGTATCACTCCGATGAAGCCATATGACAATGACAACCAATCAAACCCTGGATTTCGCGTTGCCTTTTAGAAGTTTAAATTGGAAAGGATATCCCCAACACTCAATCTTAACTTAATGATGAAGGATTGTTTGACATTTTGGACTAAGGGAAGTTTTCCACTGTATTTGTCACGTAATTTATTTTAAGAAATACGAGGATACCTTTTCGGAATGTGTTATTGATAATGATGTTTGGGGGCCTAATGTATCTTTAGTTTAAATTTAGCTCATAATAACTTGTAAAAGTGACAATGTTTTCTTGAAAATAATCATAATAAAAAAAACAATAAAAACTGAAGGAGGCTAGAAATAGACAGCCGGAAACGATTACCTTACCTTACCAATAAAAATAACTTTGAATGATAAAATTGGTTTTATGTGAATGTTTAGAGGAGACCGGAGTTAGTTTTTCAGCTTTTTCACATTGTGTATATTATTTTAGTTTGATTATTAATTAATTGAATATAACTTTAATTCAAGAAAATTATTATACTTTTTTCTAAGAAATATCAACATAATTATTATAGTAAACATAGTTTTTGACAGCAAATCGTAAAAGTTTTCTCGCGTAATAACTTAACAAATTTTTTTTATCTTTCGCGTTTAATTTTTTAATGCTTTGAAATGTACTCAGGCCACATGACTATGGCTCGTCACTTGACTCTTGTTCTTAATTACGACGCATGCCACCAATATCCGTCGTATAGCTCTAGTGCGACCATAATTCAATATAAACTAAAATACTTTAAAATTCACTGATTTTTTTTTATCGGTAATGGCGGATAGTTGAATAATATTATATTAAAAAAAATAATGTTAAAGAAATTCTGCCCGCCAATCTCAAAATAACGAAAAGGGCTGAATGGCAGGTAAATATTGGAGACTGGGGAGCCTTGGCCATAGTTTCAGAATTTTATTTTTATAAATTTTATTTTTACACTAAAATTTTAATATGATAGCACATATTAAAGGAAATTTTATTGGCAACAAGTATATAATAGTGATAATATAAATAATGCATTTTTTCTTTTTTAAATATATTGTTTTTTAAAACTTAGAAACTTGGCCAAGTCTCCCTTATTAAGGGAGACTTGGCCCATGGTAAGGGAGACTTGGACCATGCAAAAATGCCTAATTTTAAAGGGCAAAATAATAAATATTTCAAATTAATTTTGTAAGCATTAAATGTAAAAAAAATAAATATTATAATTAAACACTCTGGAACTCATTTAAAAATCATATTTACCGTAATATTTAGAATAATACAATTTTTCTAGTATTGTATGCATTAAAAATTCTAATATTGTCCATACCAAATAATTTTTTATATTTAAGTTAAATATATTTTATTCAGTTTGTACACACATTAAAATGCACAAGATATAAGCCTCAGTTTGATTTTTTTTTTTTTTAATGGCACAAACTGTAAAAGTCCAAGTCAAAGCGCACTTTCAAAGCTACTCGTTCGTCCTCCCTCCCCCTTATAAAGAAAAAATCTGATAATATCTTAATATTAATCTGGAGTATTATTATACTTGGATTAATAACTTATATAGTTTAAAGTTTAATATTTGGTCATAAATGATAAGTTTGATTTAGTTGAGGTTTTTGTTTTATTCTAAACAAGTACAAATACTAATAATTAATCTATTCATTCATAAAGTTATAATCATGCTTTATTATTAAACGTGTATTTGATAAACATTATGTATGGATTTTAATAACTAGTTCACTTAGGGAGACTTGGTCCAGTGGCCAACCCTCACTTATATAGAGTGGCCAACCCTCCCCACTTAGACACTTCATAAAGAATGGCACATGGTGGTTTGAAGCCTACTTCATTGCACAAACTTTATAGCTAAAATAAAACCTTAATATAACAGTATTTTGAAAATACCATATACTTAAACTTAATTGAATTGGTTTTTCTGAAAAAATCTTACAAATTATGTCTAAAATGTTTACTTTTTGGGGTGATAAACTTTCTTTTTTTTATTTTCTCCTGAATGCAAAAAAGTAGATCAATAAAACTAAGGTGGCTATCTGCTGACAACAGTAGCTTTGAGTACCATCTATTGAGAAAATGGTAAAAGTATTTTTAAATACTAAAATTTAAAGGTGGGCCAAGTCTCCCTTATGGCCATGGCTCCCCAGGCTCCCTTATACTCTGCTCTTTTAGCTATGTTAAATGCGAAATTGATTTTATTTTCTATCAGGCAAACTAAACTTCATTGAACAGTAAAAAAAAAAAATACCGTAGAGAGGTTTTGTGAATTACTTTACATGAAAAAAATGTATCTAGAACAACAACAAAAAAGCGGAGAAAAAAATTATGGAAATTTACGAAAATGAAATCTTTCAGGCAGTTTTACACTCATTTTGACCTGATTTTTGCTCAGACTTACAGCCATTACTAGATCATGAATCTGGAAGCGGTTTTTACTAAACGATTAGAATACTCCATTTGATATTCTGACGTAAGTTTGAAGTTTCAAAAATAATTTTTCTATTTTAAATTAATTTAAATCGATATTACCTTTGGCGGTATGGTTGTGAGATAAACTAGCCATTTAAGCGGCCATATTCCTTCCGAAACACACGCCAACTAAGGTTTGCTATATTTTCGTCGAAGAGCGTGAAAAACAATGCAGATTAGAGTTCGAATTTTAGTCGCCCCATTAAAACTATTGGGTGGATTGAAGTGGATTGTTACAGCGTCTAAAATACATGATTTATCCAATATCTGAATAGACATATTGAAAAAAATTTCTAATTAATAAACGGAATGCGGCATTTAAAATTTCAGGCGTTTTTATTGAAAGAAATTATATCAGCAACGCGAGTGGAATGATTGATGTAGATATGTTAAAATTCATATTTGGTTGCCAGATTCAGTTCATTCTAACATTCAAATATTTCGCTTTTTATGAAAAGTAAGAAATACTATTTTTTTAGTTGTCGGAGGTTATACAACACCCCATAAATATTGAAATTATGCCGCCTATTTTGTAGTCATATTGTTTTGCATAATTTGTTCTTGTTCATAAAACTTGTTCTTGTTAATTCTCCTACCGCAAAATGCATATCATACAATAAATTTTTAAAAAAATGATATCCTTCCCAAAAAAACTTTGGAAAAGTAAACAAACGCCAATCTAAAAGAAAACCCTGATGCATTTATTTTATAAAAAAAATACAAGTCATTATGAAAGTTTTCGCTAAAAAAGCCTTGATATACACAAGAATGCCAATATCTTGTTTAAAACGTCTTATTCAGAATAAATAGTATAATTTAAGTTCCGGTGCCATAACAAAAAATTGCGCTGTTTGAAGTTGTCCATCTTATCATCCTCAAAAAAATTAAATCACGGAAATGAATTTGAATTAATAAATAATTGAAATAGCGAAGGATACTTAAAAAAAAAACTAAAGTTGGACTGTTATTATTGAAATTATAACAGACCGTCCATAAGGTAAATAAAATAAATTTTATCAGCTATTTTACTTACATTTCCTTTCCAAACATGAATGGACTTATAATGAACATACTATGAAAATTTCATTACATTGCTTCCCGTAAATATTAAAAAAAAATGGGTCTTTATTTCTAGAGTTAAAGTTGGACTGTTATTATTGAAATTATAACAGACCGTCTTAAAACGTTAGATGTACAAACGACCGAAAATCGTACAAATAGACTGACGTTATAAAGTTTCAAAGACAGGCATATGTCAATAAAAAAAAGAATGTTTAGAATCAGACTATTAAAAGTGATTGCACATAACATACCCTCTTATAAAAGGCAGATGGACAAAAATTAATAGATTAGTCTTATATGTCCTACCTTTCTTACAAAATATTTAGTTTTAAAAATCGATCTATTAGAGAAAAAAATTATAAAATTATGGGGGGGGGGGTCAAGAGGACAGAAATTACCACGATGTCATTGCATACTTCAAAACATTTTTTTTTAATTCTTTCGTATTTGAAAAAAGAAAGTTAGCTACATTTGCGACAGAGAATTTTACAATACTATAAACTATCACTCATTCAAAAATACTTATGAAAAACATTTCTATTTTTCAAGTAAAAATATGCAATCAGATAAATTGCAGATATTTTGCGACTCTATCAAGCAAACCATTAAAAAAAGTACTTATCATTTTTCAATATTACTTTCAAAAGAATATTTTCTCATAAGTTATAAAAAAAAAGTTTTTCACATTTCAATCATGCTTAAGTGCTCCATTTAAAGGAAGCTATATGCAATGGGATTAAAGCAGAACACTCATTTTCCCGCCTCTATCATTAGCATGGACTTTTAGAGCCAGAGAAACCTCCTTCGATATATCGATTTATCGCAATCGAAATTATTTTTTCTCCCAATTTGTCTTTTGGAGAAATGAAAGCGACGAGATAATATCGATATATCGTATCGTTATAGCATTTCGCCGACTTCAATTGTTATCGGATTGGGTTATAGTTGAAGTGCTGGTAAAAGTTTCTTTTAATTTTTTGACTTGCATAGGTATTTTTTTCTACGGCAATTCTGATTTCCACTTGACTTCTCGTTTTTTTGTGAATACTTAAACATACCTTCTATCTGCAAGTATAAAGAATAATAAACAAGTACATGTTACTAATTAAAATAAGTGGACCGCCCACGACTGTCTAACCTACATGAATCAAACCTGACTAATCAAGCTAGCCAGGCTACTTGCTATGTGGGTAAAAAAAATCAAGTTAATTTTAAAGGGCGTGTCCATGACGACGTAATACTTTAAAGAGAGAAATTGGTGCCAAAGAAAATGTCTTTGAAATAATTTGTGCACTATTTCCATTTGGCTCAAGTCAGTTTTCAGAACGTTGAATTATATGAACTTGTATTTAATTACTATTGTATTTAAAATTTTTGACTCCAATCCTGAATTATCTCCAATTTTTCGGAATATTTTGATAATTTTCAAATTATCTGGCATCTGGGCTATTTGAGCATTTGATTGTCTTTCGACTCATTACTCTTACAGAAACAATGAAATTTGCTTGACAATGGCTTAATTTTGCTGAAAAACATTTAATTTCCTATTTATCCGTATTCAGCTTTCATTTTGTAAACACGTTAAATTACTATGTTGGTGTATCATAGAACTCAGATGACGAGTTAATTTGTAATTATGCTGAATGGAAAGTTTTGGATTTTTTTGTGTGAGTTAGCCATGCGTAAATGGTTATATTTAATTTCCATTTACCCAATTTACATTGGTTGTTGATGCGGCATGTAGTCATTAACGCACGAATATAGAATGGCTAATCACTTTATCATTAGACAGAAATAATACAAGTTCACAAGAAACTAACAACAGAAGAAAACAACGTTTGGGAAGCATAAATAATAATAAGGGGTATATGACGTATACAAAAATTAGATTAAATATGCTCTCGTCTTCAGAGCATCCAATATTAACTTATTCACGATGATTGCCATAACATTTTGACACGCCGAAAATGATCTTTCTGCTTAAGTTTATCAAAAATTAAAGATCATATTCCTGAACAATTTATATAGGACAAATTTAGTTACACAAAAAAAGAATTTATAAATATTAAATGTAACGTTTTTATATTCAAAAAGAATGTGTTAATGCTATTCACTAAGTCGTAGTTAATCGGTTAATCTATATGTACATAACTTATACATTTCATTTAGCATTGGAAAACTATCAAACACAATAATTAGTTTTCAGTATATTTTATTAAACCTATGTTGTTATTATTTAGTTTCTTAGATACTTTACTAGCAAATCTAAAAGTAACAATAAAGAAATGAATTGAAGACATTTGAATTGAAATATCTAACTACTGATACGATCATCGCCTCAATATAAATAAATATATATCTCATTTTTTTGTCTGGTAGCCCATTTGTTGTTCTAAAGCGACGGTCCCATCAGAATTAAAAACCAATTGTTTACGTTGTAATATTACTGTGGCTTTTAAAGGTAACGGTTAACACATTTTGGATAAGTCTGATCAGTTACAGCAATTTCGAGTTAATATAATTTAAAATATTATAGGAATTTCCTCAAAACCTTATATAACATTCTACCTCCCTCCCCAAAATCGCAAACATGTGCTTAATGTTGTGAAACAAAAAAGGTTTATACAAAATATTGTAGGTTTGAACAAGCGGGATTGAGTTACGTGGGAAGCATCGTTCTTGTATTGGAAGAATAGCATGATCTCGAGACCTTACTTAGGCCAAAGTTTCACGTCGGGTAACCGAAAAATATTGCAACAGAATGTTTTTCACTGGCCTGTTAACTCCAGTACAGCAGTTTAACTCTACGCCCTAGCTGTTAACTATGTAAAATAGTAAGTTTACCATGAAATTTATAATGTTTTTAATTTATCTTTAGATGTCATTTCTCTTCTTTTAGGCGTAACCTTGTAAGTATACTTTAAAAAAAAAATAGGGTAGCATTACTCCATAATGCTCCATAACTTTTATGTTACACCAATTACAAAATAGTCTTTAAATAATTACAAAAACACTTACAGTTATTTTAAGAAGACATTACAAATAGTTCAACAGCAAAAATACTCAACTCCAAACAACCTTTACCTAAAAGGAATTTACGTTAAAAACATCCTTAAACGTTCTTAAGAGTTGTATTATCCTCACTTAGAAGATACACAATAAAGTATTTATCTTGGACAGAAAGAAACAGCTGGCCGACGCCTTAAATGAGTCGTTAAATGTAAAAGCGGATCAGGTCCGTAGAAATATTTCCCTAAACCCTTTTTGTTTCACTACGATGTTCAAAGGAGGAAGTTTACTGTGAAATTCTTCAATGAACTCAACCCCTTTTTACGTTTAGCTATTCAAATTGGATTACGCCTTAAGTAAATATAAGTGTGTATGGATGATGTATTAGAAAGAACTTACACAATCTTCTGCTGTTAGATTTAATTTCCGTTTTATGTAAGCGAAATTGTTTGATCATTCTTAGGTAAAATAATATTAAAACAGTATTCAAATCTGTAGGGGTTTTTTCTTGTACAAGAGTTACAAGAGTACTTAGTTACTTACTTGAGTTAACTGTTAAATATGAAAGAAAAATTTCACGAAAAATACTTTACGGCTTTGTACAAAGTTTTTTTTTTACATTGTAGAAATGTACTGTTATAACGCAAATAAAAAAACACGGTTACAGGTATTCAATTAATGACAAAATATGTTTTGTGTAAGACTATTATTATTTTATAAAATTTCTTAAATTAGAAAATATTTAAACACAATTTCACAAATCTTACAAATAATTCTTGCACCAACATAATGAGTATCTTTATAAAGATCGAAATTTTATTGTTTGATTAAATTGATAACTATTTCACAGCTTAAATGATGAATAAACATTTTGAAAAATTGATTACCATTCCAAAGCAGTTTGAAATGTTTGACGATATTTAGTTGACATAAATTTTAATATTTTGACAGTTTCATAAATATTTTAATTTTGTATAATCAATGGGAGGGTATTTAGTTGGTGAAATTTAAATGCTCAAATTAATTATTCAATTTATGTTTAGTTGAGTTGCAGACATTTTTTCCATTCTAAGTATGTCTGAATAAAACACATTAAAAGTGCTTATGCAACTGATAAGAGACAATTAGCTGAAAGGGGATTTCAAAAGAATATGAAAATCAGTCTGCGGATAATGCTCATCGCATCTTTTTAAGTGGAGTTAAAAAATACAACTAACGAAATTCAACTTCGAAAAATATTTTTACTAATCATTAATTTGTATTTGAACATACTACGTTTATAAGGATTTAAACTAAATAAATTATATTTCAAATTCTAAACCAGGTAGCACACTATTGTGGGATCCAAATGGGCCCATTTAGGTAATGTGGGCACTATTCAAATGGGCCATAGAAAGAAACCATCCCGTTTATGTTTTGTTTAAACCACTTGGGCCCACATCGGCTACCCACTTAGGACCATTTACGATTTTGCTCCACTTAAAATTACCTCCAAGAGATAATCAATCAAAATATGAAGCAGTTAAATGTTTTCAGTACAATGTTTATAAATTTACAAAACGAAGCAAAATTTTATATTCAAATCATAATTATTTTATCCTAATAATGCTTAACTATGTGTCCTAGATGACTATTTTCAATGAAACTGGCTTTATATGGGTAGACCTATAGTAGAATAATCTTTATGGATTGTCCATCACTCCATGGTAATCTCATTTACGATTTTTATCAAACAAACGAAATCACGTAGATCAACATGGGAAAGTGTGGACAACATCATAAAGATTATTATGGGTTACCTATGCAAAGCCCTTGTTATCGAAAGGAGTCATCTAGGACAAATGTTCGTTATTATTTTTGTTAAGAAATTATATAAATTTTAATTGAATTTCATTGTTAATTTAAAATCTTTCGGTCACAAAAAAATAACCATTTCCATATTTTTTTTTAAAAAATCGTGAGAATTGTGAGTAAGGCATCATTATAAAAGGTTTTACTTGGCAAAGTCCAGAAGGGCCCATGTCGTTTGATTAAAAATAAATGGGTCGTTTCTTATAGGACCCATATGGAATGGGATCACATTACCAAAATGAGCCCGTATAGCTCCCATGGTAGTGTGCTACCTTTGAGATATCAATTTCAAAATCTAACCAATGTTTAAAATTTTACACAAAAAAGTTTTTTTAACGTCAAAGAATATATTCTTCTTTTCTTTTACCACATGCTACATAAATTTTCCATCAAGAAAGACATGAGGCTGTTGTTCCAAATCGATTTATTCATTTTCGAAATAAAGGACACTAAGTAATAAAGAAACTAAGAAAAAGGTTGAAAACTTGGGGAGAATCGACCCAAACGTCAATCTTGATTGGCATGAAGCATCTGAATTAAAAGGGAAAAGTATTTTTTTATGTCTGTTCATATTCAGTTTCAAGTTCTGTTAAACAGAATACAAGAGTTAAACATCAAACAAAAGTAGTTTTTCTTTAAAAAAAAGTATCTCATAAGTTATGTACACAAAATAGGAAATAAATCAATTATAACTTAAACTGGTAAATACATATATTACTAAGTTACATTTCATGCATTGTATTCATTTTGAGAATAAGGGATTTGAACGTTCGTTTTTAACACATATTGACTGTAACTGAAATTATAGGGGAAGGTGTTGTAGCTCTCACCATATTCTTCCTTTGACCACCTAGGCTGTGGTGCCCTCTTCTTCTTCTTCTTCAGTGGCGCGACAGCCCAGGATGGGCCCTGGCCTTCTTTAAAAGTCCTTCCAAGGTCGACCTGTTCTTGGCCAACGACCTCCAGTTCTTCACCTTCAAAACTTTAAGGTCCCCTTCCAGGCAGTCGACCCACCTGAGTTTGGGTCTCCCTCTAACACGAGTAGCTATGGGCTTAGCAAGGAAGATCTTTTTTGTAGTCCTGCTGTCTTCCATTCGAACTACATGTCCTGCCCATTTTATTCGTTGGATTGTGGTGCCCTCTAGCAATATTTTATAAACAATTAGTCTAATTAGCGCATAGTTTCTGCAGTGTGTGTGTGTGTGTGTGTGTGTGTGTGTGTGTGTGTGTGTGTGTGTGTGGAGGGCATCACTATCCAATCATCCTATCCATATTAAAATCCCAAACAGTTCACATCGGGGGGAGGGGGGGAGTAGGTACAAATATATCCCTGTGGTTACTAACCCGCCTGAAACCGCCCGAGATCACTTTTGCACTTGGTTACTGAGTCGGGCGGTTTCGGGCGCTTTTGCGAAATCCAGGGGTGTCAGGTAGTTGGGAAACAGACCTCCCTGTTGATAATTGAAGGGTTCACTCCCCTTCGCTTGCCTCTGACAGAGACTTGGGGCTCTTCTTTGTGTACTTCGAGTACAAAAGGGAAGGATTGTCACGTTCGTTGGAAGGAATGTAGGAAGTTATAGCTATTTCTATCGGGGGCCTTGATTTGGCATGTGGTGCAAAGGAAACAAATTATGTTTTGTAACATGTATGCATTTACCAGGTTGTGTAATTATTAATAAAAAATATTTAAATGTGTACTGCACATATTTTTATTACAATAACCATAATTAAAATATAAAGATGAGATATTTTCAGATACTTCAGATTTTTAGATTACTTAACTAAATTTGTTGATTAAGAAGTAAAATAATTTTTATTGTTTACTTATTTTTTCATTAGTAATATTTTTAATTATATCAATATACTTTTTTAATTTGAAAAGTTTTCAGCCGATATTAGTTATTATTCACTTTTATTTTTGAATATTATTAATTTCCGTTTTAATTACGTAACATAAAACAATTAAGGTTGATTTAGGCTAGTTTGCAATGTGGTCGAACTAAAGCTACACAATATAGAACAATTAAGAATTGCTTAGTTTTTTTTTAGAATATAAATGGATTGATAATGTTGTAGTATCGTTCCAAGTATGGTTGAATTTATTTATATTTTATTATTATTTTATTGAATATTTTTTTAATTCTTAAAACTAGGTACCTATCAAAAAGAATTCAAACGTTTTTCTAGTTTAAAGATCTTTTTCACTGTTAAATTTAAAGAACTAAAATATGAGTTTAGAAAATGCAATACATCTAATATTGAAAATGTCGTAAGTTCTTATTCTGATAATAAAAATATAATACCATATTATAATAAATCACAATAAAAAACTAACAACTAATTTAATAATATTATTGCAGACTAATATAATATACTTGAAGATTTCCCCCCAAAAAAATTCGTCATTAACATAATAAAGAAAATGTACTAAAACAAAATATAATTTTGCACAAATTATTCTTATATAGGTGAAATGCTCTAGTATATGTCCAGTTAGCACTAGTATCCGACCGGATCAAAGAAGAATAAAATAGTTTCGATAAATAAACTAAACATTTCTAAAATGCTATAAGAAATTTGACCGAGTGATTTCTAATTAAATATCACAGATACCGATTGAAAAAATTAGAACAGAAAGCATATAAAAATTAATTAAGAAAATCTATGCTCTGATTTAAAAAGATCAAGTTTGTTTCACAAAAAGTACCCTTTTTTACTCAGAGTAACACTAAATTTATGAATACACAAAATGAATTAAATACTATTATTTTCCATTCATATGCACATTGATATATCTTATAACTTATTCTGAAGACGTAAACACATTAATTTACAAATTGATATTTGCTGTGGAGTTCAATGGAAATAAAAATACTACAGCTTGTTTTTAAGTGTCGAGTGTGAATACCAATGGAAGGGGACACAATCCAAAGAGTGCAGTGCAAAACAACACAGGTGTGTCGCCACTCCCAGCCCAAAGTCATTAGTCTTCTTGAACATACCCTCTCCGGTGGCCAGTTGACACCCGAAAGGGGTTTCGATGAATAGGAACTGACTTCGGCAGCCCCATTGAAATTTTGGACGAGTCCATTCTCGATTTTTGAGATGAAAATAGTTCAGTGCTCTGAGGACACGCGATTTTTAAAGCTTGTGGATTTTTAGTAATCAGAGGGATATTCCGGCTTGTGTGCTTGATCAGAGACCCGCTTATGAAGCCTTCGTCAAGTAAGACAGACACAGAAAGAATTGTTACTGTCACAGAGAAAGGAAGTACACCCAGGGCGAAGGCGGGAATCGAACCCGCACCCGTTACAGCGCGCAGACTGCTAGCGTAATGATCCAAATCACTCGGCCATCCGGGCCCCACAGTTCACATCTCTTTATCGCATTACAATTCAATGAATCAGTTCCAATTAAAGCTCCTCACCGAATTGGAGAATTGGCACTATTGATTCTTGAGCACCTTGCTTTACACATCACACGAAATGCGTTAGAAACGTCAGAATTGATTAGGTACTACTTCCCACTGTGTAGATTAGTTACAGGAACGGGTAGGTTTAGAAATCATTGGGGAAGATAGTTTCTCCAAGTTCCAAGGATTAAACATGAGTGTTCTCTTTGTTTAAATGATAGATTGAGTTAACTTTAAACAGGTCCTTTCTCTTGAGAGTACTATTTGCACTTTGTTGCTTGTAAGCTTTGTTGCTTGTAGTTGCTGTTCAGTTTTGGTCTCCCTTCCTCAGAAAAGATATAGAGTTGCTTGAAAAAGTTCAGCATAGGGCTACAAAAATGATTAAGGGTCTATCTGGTATTGATTATGATAACAGATTAAGATCTTTAAACATGTATTCCCTGGAAAACAGGAAAGCTAGGGGTGATTTAATTAAGTTATTCAAGTTCATAAAACAGAGAGACATGGAAGGCTTAGGTTTTACCTTAAATAGCCGGACCAGATGTCATGATCAGAAATTGAATAAATCGAGCTTTAGACGCGGGAGGTAAGAAAACATTATTTTTACAATAGAGTTGTCAATGAGTGGAATGCTTCACCAGATTATGTTGTACATTCGAAGAGAGTAGAAGATTTTAAGAAGAAACTTGACGGTCATTGGAAACTGGTAATGTATTAGATTTATTTTGGACCAACCTTGCTGCGCCTCTGGCCTGTTGTTGGTTGACAGTTTTTGTATTTGTATTTGTAAGCTTTGTTGCTTGTGTATCGTACATTGTTGCATGTACACTCACTGTAAAATTTTGGTTTAACTTGGTGTAACGCTACTCCATAAATCTGATGGAAAGTGGCTATATAGAAATTGTAACCAAGAAGTATTTTTTATGAGAAAATATTAAATTAGAATAGCTGATAAATGTTTCAAAACATGTTAATTACTTAAAAGATCATTTAATATAAGGTTTCTTGCTTACACTGTAAATATTTTGTGGAAATTTACTGCGTAAAAAAAGGTAGAAGCATGTGATGCTTCCTCATTTAAAGAGTAACTTTACACACAATTTGTCTATCATCGTTACTCCTTTTACTTGTGGCAACACATATACCAGTTAATTTTTAAAGTTCTGTGAAAAGTACTTTAGCACGTTGTTTTTGTACACTGTATGAAAAACTAATATAAAACAAAATATTTCTGTTATTTTCAAACGGAAAATTTATGTTTTCTAAAACTGCAGCAATTGATCACAAAATTACATCTTAATTTGTCAAAACTACTTTCTGGGTAAAAAAAAATCTGTAACAAATGATGGCTTGTTTCAGGTAACGTATTTCTTTCCAGCATTCATTCCTACTCTACCTTTAGTCACACGTAACATTGATTCAACAGGCGAGGCTCAATGAAGAATTTATTTTCTTGCAATAGTGCTGTTGCAACTCTAGACCTTAAACATGCATATTGAGAGAATACATTTTACTATTTCGAATACAAAAAAAATATGAAATATATCAACTACCACAACGTGGCTGCAATGGTGTAGTGGGAAAACGCACCTGGCTTTGACGTTCTCCTTTTAATTATAACGTATCCAGAGTTTACCGAAAACATCTGTTAGGCACGAATACTTTTAGCTTCCACACTACGTTTATAACTAAAAAAGTGGAAGGTATTATAATCGTCCAGTTAGTCACCCACTTTCATAACTCAAACTACAAATGCTACGGACAAGTGTGATGCGTCAAAAAATCAGCGCATTGAAATTAGAATATATTGAAAATTTCAGAAAAAAAATCGAATTCGAAGTACTTCAATTATTTAAAAACCTGTAAAATTGAATGCTCATTTAAAAAGCATAAGAAGCCGTTTTTATTGGAATTAAATCACCATTGCCATTCACAACAATCGCTTAAGAAACTTTAATTCTTTTAAACAAAAAATTAAGACAAAAAATTAAGAATTTACATTTATTTTTGCCCCATAAATCAGTTTAAAATGACGTCAAATATATTTCACAAAGAGATTCTTTGAATGTGTGTTGATATGAAATGTTTTCTTTTTATTTAAAAGCGATGACTATTACATATTTATTATTTGAAATATTAATTATTTTAGCAAACGATAACAAATAATTATTGAATTTTTAAAAGAAAATAAATAAAACTGGCCAAATTTCGCGTGTAAATGTTTAATATAGAACTAATGCTGTGTTTGGAACGTCTTTTGCTGTTAAACACAAATAATTTGTGGAAGCAGGTTAAGTGACAGATTCTGTTACAAACCTACTTGAATTATTTTGCAATTGTAAATTCTGTTAACATATTTTTTTAGTAGCATTCAAATATTTTTTGGCTAATTTTCTGCCAGAAATGTTCTATAATATAATAATTTTTTTAACAGCGTACCATATTAAAAGTCTTTTTTTTAGTAGCTTTTCTTTTGTGCGGTTTGGTTCTTTGGTATTTGTAGCTTAACTTAATAAAATGTCAATAAGAATGATTGCATTGACAATGTCATGTGTCTGAACCACAGCAATTTCATTTTCTTGGTCTGGTTATCTTTATTTCGTTATTTTAGCTTCCACACTACGTTTATAACGTAAACAAGTAGGTTTGTAACAGAATCTGTCACTTAACCCGCTTCCACACAACAGTTGTGTTTAACATGTAAAAAGGCGACAAACACAGCATTAATATTCTATATTAAACATTTACATGCTAAATTTGGCTAGTTTCATTTATTTTATTTCGAAAATTATTATAATTATTACTTATCGTTTGCAAAAATTAATTTATATTTCAAAGAATAAATATGTAATATTCCTCGCTTTTAAATAGAATGAAAATATTTCATATCAACATGCAAAGAATCTCGTTGTGAAATATATTTGACGTCATTTCAAACTGAACGATGTCGCAAAAATAAATTTATTTTAATTTATTGTCTAAAAGTATTAAAGTTTCTCCTTCGATTGTTGCGAATGGCAATGGTGATTTAATTCTAAAAAAAATGACTTCCTATGCATTTTAAATGAGCATTAAATATTACAGTTTTTTAAATATATAGAGGTTATAAAACAGGTAATACTGCACGTGAAGGTGAAGCATTTTTTGATATTTCAAATGCCTAAGAAGATTTTAACTATCTTAGACAATTTTTTTAGATACAAATTGTGATACCATTGCATGATCTAAATAAAGTTTGCCCAAATTTAAATAAAAGGAAATGTGGAATTAATAAATGGAAATATTTATAAAAAACACATGCATTTAGTAAATTTTAAAACAAAGTAAGCATTATTTCAAGTTAATTTTTTTATTTATTTGTTTATTACATTTATATTTTAAAATAAGAACTAAAAAAAAACACCACAGGTCTTACGGGCGCCATCTATTTTCTAACAAAAACATGTTTTCCCTTTAAAAATCAATTCTTATAATTTACTTTCTAGGACTAATAATAATCTTCTAAGAATAAGTATTTCTGGTGAAAACAAATTTAGTCAAAAATGCTTTTTAATATGAAATAAATTTTAGGTACTTTAAGAAGAAAACAACGAAAACTTATTTGCACTGCAATAAATGCTAATCAAATATTTATATGTTGATGAAATATAAATTATCTCAACAGGATCCTTTAAAAAAAACAAACTTATTTTCATTATTATTTTGAATTTTTTTGTTGTTTCAATAAAATTCAAGTACTTATACTGCATTGTAGTCCATTAAAGACTTCTATTACTTCTTGTTTGGTTTTTACTCTGTTCTTTTTTAGATAAAAGTAATGGTCTCCGTCACATCATTTATTAATTTTCTATGTACCTGTATATTTTGTTGTTGTTGGAGGAAGTTTCTGCTCAAATATATTACCTCGCTTATTTTTTCTAACAAATGGTTTAATAGTGGAAGTTTCTGTTTTATGTAACTTTCTCTTGCAATTTATTGGAAAGAGTTTGAGAGAATAAATCATGAAAAATGGGACTCATAAATCAATAATTTTAGGAAAAGATTAAATTTTAAAGTACATTTTAATTTATTAAACACATTTTATATGAGGCCCACTTTTGTTTAGGCTACAAATAAATATATTTAAAGTCATTAAAGCAGTTAAAAAATTGAGCGTATTTTTTGGTCAAACGTAATTAAGAAAGCAATTTCTTATTACTAACAGATAAGCAAACGTTTTCGTAGGTACTACACAATAAATTTTGCGTAATTTTCAAGTAAATTGACATCACATGATGATGTCAGTATTTTTATCATTAAGGTGGGCGATTCATGTAACCACCTGAATTTTGATCGTTTTTCAGAGACGTCCGTTTAAAAGGAAAGAAATACATGAATCGTTTTAAAATTCAGTATGTTTATACGTTATACATTAAAATTCAAAAATTAGATTTTTTTTGTTTTAGTTTTTTCAAAATGGCCGCCGTAGTAACTCATCTTCTGAGACCCCTGCAGATAAAACTATCAATCGGCGGGAGTTCTAGCTACTCCAAAATTGATCTGAAATCAAAAAAATTTATTTGAAAATGTTCATAAAACTTACATCTTCTAGTTAAACTAATAAAAAAATCATAAAATTTGAAAAATTATAAATCTACAAACATCAGAATTAAAAAAAGTTTGATTTTTTTACCCTTTTTTCAAAGGTTTTTCGGTAAAAAACTGTAATTTTTTTTAAAAAATTGGCATTTCTGAGGTTCAACTAGAAGATAATACTATACAAGAGACGTATACCAAATTTTATAAGGATCATTGAGAACTTTTTGAGTTGTTTTTGACCGCTATTTTAAAAAAGTAGTTTTCGATAAACTCGCTTAAAGTTTGACAAAGCCTCCAGCACCGAGTTGAGGTGAAGCATTTAAATGAGTTTAATCATAATAATGCTAATTTCATTCTAAAAATTTTTGAGATGTTATTTTAACCATTTATGAAATTTAAAAAAAATCGATTTTTACATGTATCGCCCCCTCCTAACCTTTGATAGGAAATTAGATGGTTCTTTTTACAATGTATCCTAATATAAAGGAAATTTTATATACTAAATAATACTAAATATAGAATAACATTCTACAGTTTCTTCTAAAAAAAAATTTTAACAAACAAGTATCTTGTAAGGAGATGTGTAGAACTTTTGGAATTTATTTTAAACCTAGCATAAATATTTATTTGGATATCAAAGATATATATTTGCTGTGATTTTCCCCCAATTCCTTTTATATTTGGATTCTTAGAAAATTCATCAACTTTTTGGATATGAGAACTTCTTAGAAACCAAATTGTCTTGGATTGCGTGACGTAATTTATGCAAAGCAAGTATTGAACTTAAACATTTGAAATATCATTCAAATATTAGAAAAAAAAAAGTAGTTTATTTCTTAGGATGACATTCTAGAAGTACTTTATTAATGTTAAAAATGTTCATATAAAATTTCGAAAATTAATTAAAACCAACAAAAGAAGAGAAGTTTTAAATTATTGAATTCTTAAGAATATCGGATACTTTTAACATCCGAACTTCTTTCAATAAAATGAAACCAAATATTTCTCAGAATCCAAAGTAACCAAAGCTGTAAACTTCCAAGAAGTTCAATTAGAAATCACGTTAAAGTGGTTTCAATTTACATTTAAAATACGTTCCTATTTGAATTTCGTTTATTCGTTATTTCGTGGAGGCGAAACTACTTTAAATGTTATTTCCTTCCCGCTTATTTTTATGCTAAAACTCAAGAGTACAATGATTGTCTATTTTAAACAGGGTAAACTTACAGTTTAAAAAAAATCAAATTCAGAAAGCGAAAGTAAGTTTTGTAAAAGGGGATTTTATTTTTTAATCCCATGAGTGCACGCATGAACCTAAAACTAATATGCTTTCCATAAGGCAAAGTTGTTATTAAGTATCAGACAAAACTTTTAAGTAGCTGCATCACAACTATTTAGTTGAACTTTAAATTACTTTTTTTTATCTAACATAAAACTTGCTAAGTATGCGATTAAAAAATTAAAAAATCGAAAAGTGTTATTTAAATTATATCTCTTCAATAAATTTTTGTTGAAAGTATAGTAAAAGTAAAATTATTATTTAAATCGAAAACTACTTAAACATAAAAACGTTTTTTGATAACGTACATTTTAACAACTTGAAGTGATTGAAATAAAAGATGTTGTTTAGTTAAAAGGTGTTGTTAATTGATTTTAAAGTTATTTGAATTAATCTATATAATTTTTATTAGAATATAAAATGTGTTAGTTAAAATAATTTGTATCCACCAAAAATTCATAACTATCATTTCGTTGTATATTTTTTTATTTAAATAAATCATAAATTCGTAAGCATTCTGGAATCTAGCATTGGGATATGCCATTACTTTTCGATTCTAAAAAAGTATTCAAATAATTAGAAAATGCAATAAATTAATAATTTACCATACTGTATGGAATTAAACTATTATATTATTATCTCCAAATATTCTGTTTAATGTTAGTTTAATCCATCCTATTGTATCTTTTATATATAGTAATGCTGTATTACTTTTATAGTATGACAATAAAATCTGGAAACGTACTATGCGCGATTAACATTGTATATATTCTAAACCTTAAAGTATTAGTTCTGGGATTTCTCGTTATGCACAGCTTACAATTGTGCTATTTGGATTCATATACGATATAACTAAAGATCTATCCATGCATTTAATAATACTTCGCAATGCAGCTCTGAATATTGTTCTCCGACATCACAACAGTGCATGATTAGAAGTCACGTGAGTCCAACAGAGGATTTACATGTCACACTAATGTTCGCAATGTTCTATAATCAATTCTACAGCTTCACATACAAACTATTATTATGGTGAAGGCTGTATTATAAACGGGTGAAGGAATATTTCCACGACCGTTTCTGTTTGATGAAAGCAAGATATTGTTGTCTATGTTATTTTTTAGCTTTCACACTACGTTTATAACGTAAAAAATGGAAGGTATTATAATCATTCAGTCCGGAAGTAAGTCTGTCACCCACTTTCATAGCCTAAACTACAAATACAAGTGTAATATGTCAAAAATAAAATCAGTGTTTATTTTAATCAGTGTATTTGTAAAATTTATTGCTCACATTTAAAAAGCACAGGAAGCCATTTTTATTAGACATAAAACACCATTGCCATTCACAACAATCGTTCAAGAAACTTTATTACTTTAAAAAAATAATTAAAAGAAATTTATTTTTGAGACATGAATCAGTTTGAAATGACGTCATATGTATTTCACGAAGAGATTCTTTGATTGTATGTTATATGAAATATTTGGCTTCTATACTGCTCAAAACTTATTAGGGGAGCACTTTGCATACTTTTGTTAACCCTTTCAGTTCCAACGTTTTTATTTTTATTCTGAAATCTAAAATTTGTGAAATAGATTCATTATATATCCAGAATGATATGGTGAAAAAGGGGGGAAATTGTAATCATAACTTTTGAATAAATTATAACAACAATTTTTTCAAAACTTTATTTGTTTAAAGAAGTTAAAATCAAATTTTAAACATTAAGAACGTAAGCGTGCAGAATTTCGGGTAAATTTATTTCATAAAATTTTTTGTGAGTGAATTTTATTTTACCATGTTTTTCACATTTTCATTTAATTAAAACATACATTATTTAATTCTTCAAAAGACATGAATCTTCCATCTAACGATAAATAAGTGGGAGCTCAACTTAGTGAGAAAAAAATTGCAAGCTGATGATTCCAAATGGAATCATTAAGGGTGAAAGGGTTTAAACCACGAATTCTCCTAATTCTTTTGAGCAATGTATTTAAAAAGTAAGAGTATTACATACATATTCTTTGAAATATAAATTAATTTAGCAAACTATACGAAATAATTATTGAACTTTGGAAAGAAAATAAACTAAGCTAGCCAAATTTAGCGTGTAAATGTTTAATATTGAATTGATACTGTGTTTGGCGCCTTTTTTCCTCTTGAGCACAACTTTTGTGTGGAAGCTGGTTAAGCGACAGATTTTGTTACAAACTTACACGTTACATTTGCCTGTATAGGGTAGAGTTATTTCATGCTGTTGGGTCCGAAAGTCCTCTAAGTTCCCATACCAAATCAATACCTCTGGGGGTGACAAGCCAATTCTGGGGATCCTCTAGTTGGCCTCTGTCTCCAAAAATTAGATGGATCCACTTATGTATGTGTGTGTTGTGTCTGTCTTACTTGACGAAGGTTTATAAGCGGGTCTCTGACCAAGCACACAAACCTGAATATATATGTCTACCAACCCACCAACCCACCAGTCATTTGGAATATAATATATCTCGTCGTATATAAGCGGGGGCAACTTTCTCTTCACCTCGAGGTATCTTTTGGTGGACACGGGTTGTCATAACATAATCTGCAATCTACATTAAAAAATAATTGTACGAAGTCAATCAAGTACGGAATGTACGAAGTACATTGAAGTCGAGCAGTGTGGTATAATTTTCTCATGTGTTAGTACGTCGCATACTTTATTTTATGAAAGTTCATTTATTTCGCTTTAAGAGTGTATTTAAATTATTTTATTTTTATATCTGATTAAGACGCGTGCAATAAAAATTACTTTTAAGTTCTTAATCTAAACTTATACAAACTCATAAAGTACTTCATTAATTATCAATACCTTGAAAACGATCTTTTAAAATCTCTTTTCATTATCAATGTAATAGTAAAAAATCTATCTACAATTCAACGTAATAGTGTTTAAAATAATTAACAATCAACAATCTCTGCAGATAATTAAGTTACTGGGAATATTTTATATAAGCATAGGGTACTTAAAAATGTAAATAATAAAAAGTATAGTACATAATTTTCCTACAGTTAAACTCATAGTTTCCTTGCACAGAAGCCACGACCATGAGCGGAGCTATAAAACGCGCGGAGCAATCAGATGAAGAGAAAATTTCATCCGTTTTATTTTGTCTTTATCTGATTGCTCCACGCGTTTTATAGCTCCACCCATGGTCGTGGCTTCTGTGCAAGGAAACTATGAGTTTAACTTTAAATTATGTTAAATACTTTGTGGGACCTTTTTAAATCATTAAAATCTATTATCTAAACATGTATAAAGACGAAAATGCACAGGGCAGTATGAAACTGCAAAAGTATGTACTACTGGAGCAAAATATGAAGGAACTAGCTCAAAAGTTAAAATGCTGAACAAATTTAACTTCCTTTTCTTCATATGAAAACTATGTGACAAAACTTTTGTGACATAAAGTGAAACTATATTCAAAGGATTGACTTCCCGCGGCTCTCTGAAAGCTCTGCCGTTTGATAGGCACTTCTATTTCAATTTTCGATAAAAAAAAGTTTTCCGCTACATTTATCTGATTGATAAAAATCTGAAATTCCATGGAATTGCAATATATTTTAGACTGTGGATTATCTTTTATTTTCTTATTTTAATGGATATATGGACTCTTGAGGATTATGTCTCAAATAGAAATATTTCACAAAATTTTAATGAAATGACGTATTTCGATTTCCCTAAGATCAGCATATAAATTATTGTATCCCAAAGATATTTTAGAATTGACTAGTAATAGGATATGCAAAATAATTTATTTATATTAAGTTATGGCTCTATTAAACGTAATATTTGTAATTTTTATAACTAACTAGCTTTATAAACCCGGCGTTGCACGGGTGTACCCTTAATAACGGTGATTTGTTTTTAGTACAGCTCTGATGTAATGCCGAAGTGTTCATTGGTGACTTTTGGCGATCTTTAGAGTTTTGCAATTTAATTCGTTATATTACAAATCAGTATTTAGTCAAATTTAATGTAACTGTAATGTTTGCAATGTTTGGCGTGTAATTAAATTGTATATATCGAGTTGCATGAAATATGAATTGGAATGCTGATCATAATCGGAGATTTTCGCTGCTTGGCAACGTAACACAAATCACCAAATCGCTACCGGCTATTCTATCATAGCTGTTCCACCATACAACACGATAAATATAACAGTCTTGCATTAAATTTTGAAGCTCGCCAAAAGTCGCCAATGAGCAGACCGTACTTTTATTTATGCCGTAACTTTTATTTATGACAATTAATCCCCTCTCCATTGGTCAGCACACCATTACGGTATTATAATCTATTCCCATTCAATAAAAAAAACTGGATGTCCGATTATACCCAGCTCCTTCCAGGAGTTTTAGGGCTTTCCTTAAGCCCCTGTAAAAACAAAACAGACATGTATCATCTTGTATTGTTGGAATACAAACTCTTTATTTACACTGAAATATTCATTCAAATCTGATTCAATCAAAAAATAAAGGTTTTATATTATTAAAATAAATATGATATTCAAAAAACAATCCTACAAAATAAAATCACGTGCTTATATAATTATACTTAATTTTCGCTTACGCTGAACGCGCTGAAATTTCTTTCAAATTAGAAATGAAAAGTACAAATTAAAAGTTTATAACAATTAACAATGCTATTCCTATGGGAAAATTGACTCCCGTTTTGCTCTATTACACCTGTTTGGGTTCTAATTTCAAAAAATCGCTTCTTAAATAACGCCTACGATATAAAAAGAATTTTTTCCTAAAATTTGGTAGCTGTACGTCCAGTAGCTTCGGCTGGGCGTTGATACGTGATGAATGAATGAATCAGTCAGGACTTTGCCTTTTATATATAGATTGTATTTCTGCAATCAAATGGCATTTTGGTATTGATCTCTATTGTGTCTGAGTTAATTATTTACTGCTACCGCTGAACAGAATAAGCATCTATATATATAAAAGGCAAATTCCTGACTGACTCACTCACTCACTGAATCACGTGTCAACGGCCATTTCAAACTACTGGAGGTACAGCTACCACATTTTAGAAAAATAATTTTTCGAAATTCGAACCCAAACGGGTGTAGGAGTGCAAAACGTGAGCCGATATCTCCATAGGAATAGCATTGTAAGATTAGAATTTATACTTTTTATTTCAATTTAAAAGAAATTTCCGCGCGTTCAGCGTGAAAGAAAATTAAGTAAAAACACGTAAGAGGACGTGAGTTTAATTTGTAGGATTGTTATTTGAATATCATTATTTTACTTTATTTATTTTATTTAAATCTTTTGATTTTTTTGTTACCAAATTTAATTTAATTGATGTTTACAAACGGTAAGAAATTAAGGTATTTTTACAATGTCTCATGACAGTAATTAGGCAATAACTATTCTAGATCTGATGAATACTTCTAAGAATTGTTCTTTCACTATGCTTCTAAATTTTATTTTCATATTTCTTAATATCCTTGGTATACTTGTTAATTTTTGGCTAATTTACAAAATAAAGAAAATTTACCTTGTAGATATTCTTTTTTCCTACTCAAACGAAAGAATGACTTAAACAGTTTAATTGCGTAAGGGAATGGAAAATGATTTAGAAGTACGGTAAAAGAACCCATGAGTTGTATGACTAATGTTGATTTATGTCGTAACCGATTAGTTACAAATCCCAGTGTCATTTTTTCGTGTCACAGTCAATAGCATGTGATAGTGTAACCGATGAGTAGCAATATCTGCAGAGTGTCATTTTGATGTCGCCAATGTCAATATGGCGATATTGGACGACGTTGATAAATTTGTCAAGTCGTAAACGGACATCGTACAAATTGCAGGGGTCATATTTATCGCCAATGTCAATATGCCGATGTTGAATCCAATGTCGTAACCGATGGTAGTACAATACCGCAAGGGTGTCATTATTAATTGTCGCCAATGTCAATATCGATATGTACGACGTTTGATAAATGTTGGTCATGACGTAAACCGACTCGTACAATTTTAGCTACGTTAGCTCATTGTTTTAACAGATCGAGGCAAATAAACATTAGAGCCACAGTATCATTAGCTTTCCACACTTATGTTTGGTAAACAACGCCTAATAACCCAAAGGCGGCAAGGTATAATTGCGGTCGTAAAGAAGAAAGTTCTCACTTTACTTAGCATACGTTTAATTTAGGTAAAGATTAGTGCATGTTTATAGATATCCGAGTCTAGGAGTCCCACTTCCGCTTGTAAGGTTAAGTTGGGAATTGAACCCTGAATTCGCTAACAGGCCTACGTGAGAATTGGGCGATCTATGACGTGACAACCCGCGTGGTTTCGATTATACTCCAGGATCTTGACAGATTACAGACCTGCTTTGTAGCCTATGCTTCTGTATAAATTGAAGTTTTGATTGTTTTTGCGGTTTCCAAACTGTAAAGGCAGATCCAGGTTGATCTAGTGGCTTCCTTGATGTTCATCAAATCACAACTAGCCGTTGTTAATTATGTTTGAGGCTTATCAACCAACTGAAATGTTTAAGTTTTTATTGTATAGAATTCGTTTTAATGAATTGGATTTAAAAAGGCAAAGATAAAATTTGTTTAAAATTACCACTAAATTTGGAACTTTCTACAAAAAGTAGGCGAAATAGTAAAATAATTATTTCATTCAATTCATGGATACAAAAACTAAAATACATATTCATTGATGACAAAGATTATTTTTTTGGGTAAATTCTACTTTGACTATTTTTTTAAAATAAAGGTCAAAACGATATTAGAAATTATTTCAACCCAATTACGAAACTTGAGAACCGCAGAACCCAATCCTGTCAAAATAAAATGCATTCAAGAAAAAATTTTACCAAAAAATCTTTATTAAAACGATGTTTCATTTGACACAAAAGTAATCGTAGTTATAATTACGCACATCTTATCATAAATTATTTGAACAACACACAAAGCTCAGTACCATTTAGAAATGATGGAACCTTCTAGGAAAAATTGTTAATGACAAAAAAGTATAACAAATTAACTGCTTTATAGATATGAAAATGATGTTTCTTCTTACGAATTTCTTGGTGTGAGAAGGACTTTGAAAGGATCAAGAATGTAAGCCACGGTAAACTTAGCTGAGAATGTTGGCTTGAATCCCGGTGGAAATGTTATGTCAAACTTCTGCAGCATTGATACAAAATATAGAAAAACTTCCATGTTCGCCAAAACATCTCCGGGACAAGCCCGTTTGCCTGAAAATGATATTGGAAATTAATGCATTATTCCTTTTGCAGAATCAGAATACATATAATTAGAATGATCTATGTTAATGTAGTTTTTAAGAATATGTAAAGCTTCATAAAATCAAGTTTAACAATACTCGAAGGTTTAACCATTTGAGGCAGAATATATAGTATATTGAAACGGTGATTAAACTCCCAGAAATGTGTAGCGACTGAAAATTTCTGACATTCCAGTTTCTTACATAAAATTTTATTTTCTTTAAGTTTAATTGTAAGGACATCTGGGTTTCCAAAGAATCTGATTTAATTCTGAAGAATTTAGGAAATAGGACCTCAAATTATCTTACTGATAACTGAATGCATCTTCGATAAGGTGACAAAGACTTACCAACAGAAAATGGCATCAAATTAGGGGATTTTATAACTTTCTGTCCATCTTCGCTTAGAAACCTTTCTGGCATGAACGTCTTCGGATTAGACCACAGCTTAGGGTCGTGATGTGCATGGTACAGGTTTTCCATGACAGTTGTTCCTTTCGGAATATTAAATCCTCTTACAGTTGTATCTTTAGTTGTACTAAAACGTAAAAAAAAGCATGGATAAAGTAGAGGAAAACAAGATTTACCAAAGTAGTCTTTAAGAGTAATCGGAAAATCAGCAAATTTCTTTATTTTTTATTTTAGGTTCCTTTGCTAAAACGTTTTATTGTGACAAATAAATTTTAAATATATTAATGGCTCCGGGTGGAACTATAAAAATTGCCTGGACTGAGTTCTATAGTCTGAGTGAGGCGAGTTCTGCCGCCAAAAAATCCATGACCTAAAAATATAAAATTATGAAAAGCTCAAAATGTACTTATCCAATAATGGTAGTTGACTTAAACTTCGTATTCTTTTGGAACTACCCTTACTATTGATGATTGATGTAATGCTGACCATAATGCGCCTTATGGCCAGTAAAAACTATAATCCCCTGTTACACATACGCCGTAGGTGAACAGGCGGTTCTCAACCTCGCAAAAAGTGTGCAATGAAATCCGAAAAAAAATGCAGAAATGGTTTAGTTTGTGTCCTACTTATGCGTATAGTGGACAGTTGTAAATTTGCATTTTTTAAAAAATGATCCAGAATCGTTGGATCCAGAAAAGCAATAACTGCCATACATAGGGTCACGCAAATTTTTGGACTTTGCAAGCATCTGTGTAAAGGCATATTTTTGATGGTGAACCGTCGATTTGCCTACAAGTGGGACAAAGGCTTTAAGACGCATTCTTAAGTCATTAATCCACCTACTATCTCAGGAACGGTATCGGGACTATGGTCTTCCATCTCGTGATTTCCAGAATGACCGCACTCGTGTAAGGCAGCAGCTTCGCGTCCCGGAACTCCGGTTTCCTCTCCGGTCCGAACTGGCTCTCGATTTCCTTCTGGACCCTCTTCTGGATGTCCGGGAAAGCGGCCATCACGTAAACGCACCACAGCAATTGTATCTTCACGGTTATGGTTCCGGCACCGAACAGATCGGCCACGCTGCCCACCAGTCTGTCCACTGAAAGACACACACAAACATCGATATAATGTTTAATGTCAAACCTTTGCTTCCTATAATAAGGTGCTTGTTTAAAACCCTCTATTGTCAGACCATGCTTTTTCCGTATTTTCTGCATCAATGTTTCTTACAATATTCTTAAATTTTAAAATTTTACAATTTACAAATTTTTATTCATAATTAACTTTTTTCATCTGGAAATGTTTTTAAGAACATCTCTTTCAAAATAAACATGTTTCTATTTTTTTAAAAAATAATTTATTTGAAATAAATTAAATTTAAAATTTAGGCAGTGAAAAAAAATCATACATATTTCCTATTTCCAATAGCCGTTCGGGAGGTTAATTTACGCATATATTCCTTAACCCCTTCAGACTTGGGTTCCAGTATACTTGTTTGCACTTTTCACTTTTAAAATAAAGTTTTTAACTAAAAAATTTAATTTAAAATTATTTTATAGTTTTTTAAGATTAAATTTCAAAAAGTTGTTTTTGATATCCTGAAAGTAGAATCGGTTATATAAGCTTTTGTATATAACTATTTCCAGGTTTTTATATCTTAGAACAGTGGAGACACCAAGTGGTAAACTATATAAATGAATTTTATTTGTGATAAAATTAACAAATTGTTTAACTTTCAGGATTAGTACTTTCAGGCAATCTTGTAATACAAGGTTGAGTCAAAAGTTTTTTTGTATTTTACGTGGCTTTGATTGGAAGGCCAAAATGTAACATATATACAAATTACAGTTCCTGCGCAGACGATCGAAAATGGTAGAACGGATGCCGACCTTGATAATCGTTGTCAGTTTTTGTGATTTCTCGCACCTGTGTCTGTGTAGGCGGTACAGTCTCTTGAAATGGCGAACAATAAGCTCGAAATTTGTGTTATTTTGCGTTTCCTTTGGAAAAAAGATTTAACGCATGAGAAGAGACGAAAAAATTAATGATCTTGAGAGTCCAGGTTCTGTGAATGAGTGCACTGCCCAAAATTGGTTTAAACGTTTCAAGGAAGGTGATACAACTCTTAAAAAGAAAATAACATAAGGGATAAACCATTTGTTGTCGATAACGAATTTTTTCCTAATGAATTGACTCCATCCCAGCAGCAACGGCAAGTGGAAATCTGCAAAGAACTGCTTTCCAACCCCCAAGATATTCTATTTTGGCTCAGAATCTTAACTGGAGATGAGAAATAGATCTTTTTTCGAAATCCAGACATGTGAAAACCGTGGCAACATGCCGGCCAGCCCCCGACACCTGCTGTAAAACGGGCAGCTTTGAACAGAAGGTCATGTGTGCGTTTGGTGGATTGCAAGGGAGAATTTCGCTTTGAGTTTGTTCCACGTGGCCGTGCTGTATACTCTGACCTCTATAGTCAGCATCCTGAACGAGTGTACGAAGTTCTGAAGGCTCGGTATGCAGCACTAGTCAACAGACTACGTGCACTCCTACAATATGACAGCGCTCCAGCACACACAGCCAGATTGGGCAAGAAAAAGCTAAAAGACTTGCAAGGTATGAAAGTGTTGCCCCATCCTGAATACGCAGACCAGACCTTGCGCCGTCGGATTAAAACATCTTTTTCGGTCGTTGGCTCACTTTCTGTCCGGACGGCAGTTCACTAATGTGATTGAGGTCGAGATGGGGTGTCGCGAGTTCATTGCATCGAAGCCGGCCGAATTTTATTTACATGACATTCAACTTTTGGCAGAGAGATGGCAAAAACTACTTCATAATAAAATGTACTTCGAGAAATAAATCTTAAGTATTGTGTGACTGTTGTGCATTTCTTTTGTAGTTGAAAACACGAAAAATCTTTTAACTCAACCTGGTATATCTAAGATTTCAAAAATGCAATAGTTTCACACACAAAAAAAAATATTTTTTTATTAAAAAACTCTCTCAAATTTTTTTTAAATGTTCAATTTTCCATTTTTGAGATCCTTATGACCGCAGTAAGTCATATAGTAATAGAATTCCATTTTATATAAGGATTTCGAAATTCCAACTGAAGGGGTTATATTTGTTCAAATTAGTCTCGAAAAAAAAGTCTCAGTAATTAAAAAGACATTACTTATATGCCTTTAGAGAAAAATTGTGTACGGAAGTATAATAGTTTTGCTAGAAAAGCTATTAACGACATTTTAAATGAATCTCTTAAAAAATGTTACAAAAAATCCTGTTAGGGGCAGTCTACTGGAATATATATACAAGAATCGATAGGAAGTCTAATGTAAACATAGCTTATTATATATAGTGCTTGTTTATAATTATAAAATGTATTGTTTATAATATGTTTATAATTATGCTTTAAAATTATACTAAAAGTAACTTAAAAGGACAGTAGTTTTACCTAGTATTATTATGGATTTTTATCGGCATGAATACCGAATAAAGATTGCAAATTTAAACTTTGACATGCCGTTGCTAACCTCTTAACAAAATTTGGTACTATGATTCCGCCCATTACTTTGCTGTAGAGAATAACCTAATTAACTGTAAATTAGTTTATGGACACATTATTATCGCTTTTAACCGTACATCTGACACGAAAGGTTTCGTTAAGCTGGGCGTTAGACATGGGAAAGTCGATCTAATTATTTAGTGCTTAAATAAATGGTAGGGAAGGGTAGTGTAGGTACATATATATTCCGGATTATGTGCTTGATCAGAGACCCGCTTATAAGCCTTCGTCAAGTAAGACAGACACAGAAAGAATTTTTACTGTCACAAAGAAAGGAAATGCACCCAGGGCGAAGGCGGGAATCGAACCCGCACCCGTTACAGCGCGCAGACTGCTAGCGTAATGGTCTGCGATGCAAACCACTCGGCCATAAATAAATGGTTCTAAACAATGGCTAACTCGAATCGGGTGGAGAATGGTTTGTTTGTTGGATAGAAGACAATGTTTAACGCAGTTGTGTTGCCACCTGGCCATACAAGTTTTGACGATTTAGTTGCTGGGCGGTTTGTTGAGGGCTATAAGAAAATATTTGACTTAGCTGTGACGTCACAGTAGGCGTGGTCTTTCCACTCATCCATTTCGTTGAAATTTGGCTTACCCGCTAGGACCAATCAATACCACCTAGATTAGAAGGCCGAAGAGCTGATATGAATGGTGTCATACTAGTAAACTAATTTTGGAATTGTGACCAATGTTAGCTTGACGCTGTTTATCTTAGAGATATTACGAATTCATATCATGATGGATCGTGGGTCAAAGTGACAACTATGTACACGAAAGTGACGGAACGTAAATTAGTTCTCTGGCCTTCAAATCTGTAGATGGTATTGGACAGGTAAGCACCGCCTTATTCTGATAAGTCGCATGAAAATGGTAGTGCCACTTCATGGGTTTTTTATTAATTTCAGTTCTTCGCTTATTAAATATTAATCTGCATGATATATATACTTAATAAATAATTATTGTGTACATTAATAAATAATTATTGTGTACATTAATAAATAATTATTGTGTACATTAATAAATTGCATGATAAATATCCGCAGGCTTACATGATAATGTAGTGTCCTGATTCTTGCTATTTTTAGCTTTCATTTCAAGAAGATACATGTCGATGAAGTCTCGAACATTTTTGGCATTCAGTGTTTTTTCATGCTGTTCGATCTTTTGCCTAGAATTGGAGAACGTGTTATGGTTAACATTTAAAATATGCAAACATATTCATGCAATATAAGAACCATTGCACATAAGAGCATACTTATTCTTTAAGTTATTTTAGAAATAAAAGAAGATTGGACGTCCAAAGATTTTCATTATAAAGAAATCATTTTAAAGTATTTAAAAGGATGGAGCCAGATGCCGAAGCTCTACCGCCAAAGAACACACAGTCTCACTTGTCGAGGTCTAATTAAAAAGTGAATCTATTTTTCAATGGGTTTGAGAGGAGTGAACCAGTGAATCAAAACAAATTCTTCTGCGTCTGCGATTTCTCTGGGAAAGAATTTATTGGTAAACCGGCAAGGCTCCATTAGACCCTGGGGACTGCTCGACGGATCGGCAAAACATTGATTGAGAGTTATTAAAAAAATAACTGAACATTAAAACATTATATTGCATACATGAATCGCTTAAAACATATTAAAAAATAATTACTTTTTTTTTGAAATTGCTATTCTGTTCACTTTATATATTGGACGTAAGTCTGTTGAAAAAAGGCGGAACTTTTGCTTATGAAGAACTTAAATAATATTGAACGTTTTCAGTATTAGGAAAATAGTTCATATTTTAGAAAATATAAATTTGCTTATTGTAGTTTGTAGACAATATAAATTTAAATAACTAAAAATAACAATTTGATCAAAATACAAACACAAATTAATCAACATTTCAGATATCCAGGATAAAACAGTCAACAACATAGAATTAGAAGAATAAATTATTCACCCCCTAATGAAGTAGGGGGATATAGTTTATTGTTATTTTTTTATAAATAATAAATAAATAATTTGATATACATTTAAAGTACAGATATTTATTCATAATTGAAACTAAATATTGGTTCAGGTTCGTTTTACTTAATTATTTTGTTTATGAATAAAGGATAATTTATTTTATACATTTTAGTTTAATTTGTAAAATTGTTAATTAATCACAAGTTAACTAATTAAGCTCCTTGTTGAGTTCCAGTTTGACTTAGTTCATAACTTCAATCATCAATACTGCTCTCCTTCCCTATCCACGGGACAAAAAAAAAGTGCAAATGTGTTTTCTTCGCTACAAGTGATGGAAATCTTCATCTCTTTCAAAAGCAATTAGAGTATGCTGTTATGAGACTCTTTACGTCGTAAAACATCACTTTATTGTGAAACTAACTTTGCAACGCTATTACGTAAAAATGTATTGACACCATTTAATGCAATTACCATTATTTATCCAACCAAAACTTAAAAGAAAAGTTAGTCGCCCGTGCCGACCTCTTGCTAACATCTGTCTTCATGTACCAGTTGATGAAAGGAACTCTCCTCAGCCAAGGGAAGAAGCCCTGTGAGGCAGTCTGGGATAAGACTTTGGCCAACGTGTGCATGTTGTTGAACAACTTCTCTTTTACAAAGAGAGAACAGATAATTTATTAACCTAAAACTTACGAGAAAAGTTCTTTAGTCGCCCGTGCAGATCTCTTGCCAGCTTCTATGTTCATGTACCAGTTGATGAAAGGTACTTTCCTCAGCCAAGGGAAGAAGCCCTGTGAGGCAGTCTGGGATAAGACTTTGGCCAACGTGTGCATGTTGTTGAACAACTTCTCTTTTACAAAGAGAGAACAGATAATTTATTAACCTAAAACTTACGAGAAAAGTTCTTTAGTCGCCCGTGCAGATCTCTTGCCAGCTTCTATGTTCATGTACCAGTTGATGAAAGGTACTTTCCTCAGCCAAGGGAAGAAGCCCTGTGAGGCAGTCTGGGATAAGACTTTGGCCAACGTGTGCATGTTGTTGAACAGCTTCTCTCTCTCTGGATCGTCGTAGTCATACCTCTCGTTGGACACCATGAGACAGATGTTGTTGGACACGCTCTTGGTCAAGGGCATTTCCAGATCTATGGGCTTGTCACTGTGGCGTCTTAAGTACTCCATGAATGTGTCGATTTCCTCCTGAAATTCATGATTTAGTAAATTAATAATCCTGAAGATTTAAAGAAAATAACCTAAAGGCGAGGCTAAAATAGTTTACTTTACAAATGACGATTTGATGCGCCAAATCGTCTACTTTGTTCAGAATTCAACAAGAATTAAATGAAATCACAGGCGAACCACGCTATGACAAAATTAGATACCTTAAGGCACTTTTAACAATGACATTTTCACACAAAACTGACTAAAAAAATACTCAAATCTGTGAACCATTCGACCAACTACTTAAACTTACTGCATTTAACGAATGAAAAGCAGTTCAAATTAAAAATGTGTTTTCATCTGGTATTTCCTAATTAAAAGTATTTGGTCGTCATATTTGAAAGAAAAATTTCATTTCCAAATGAAAACATATATTTACTCGGTTTTGAAAGTTTCATTTATCTCGGTGTAGAGGTGACAAGCGGGGAGGGGGGTAGGCTCTGAGCATTGTCTAGGCCTACACGTATGCACCAATATGCAATATGCTTACGGCCTGTGCTTATGTTTTTAGGGGATGAAAAAATTGGCTCTAAATCTACATTTTTTCCACGCCTTGCATTTTTGTTTAACTTTATGAAAAGCTTTAAATTAATCATACTTTTGAATATTCTACGACTGTATAAGCACCATAATATGTAAATAACCTTCCGAGACCCGACATCCATGCAAACGAATGTTTTTTTTTAAACTTAAGGAACTGGGATAGTTTGATAGAAGAAATTCTGAAAAATATTTTTCAGCCTTTGAATACGGATATCAGTAGTTTATTTTTCACCGACTTCAAATTCTTAAAAAAACAAAAAACAAGAGTATGTTTTAAAGAAATTATATAAATATAGTGACAATTTCAATATGTGACAATGTTGTTTGTATGTATTATTTTTATTGTATTTCAGCACACTGAATGCAAAAGTCAGTCATTGCTAGTCAGCGATTGTTAATCTTATGACAAGGAAATTAAATCTGAATAAATGTTGGCATCACCTTATTTCTGGTAATCTATCTGTTGTAATCTTCAGTATTTTTAAGTATCACTCCTTTTTTGTTTTTCATTTCATGAATATCCTTTTATTTTTTTTCACTAATCATTCTTCAAATTTCCTTTTAAACCCGTGTCTGTCGTAATGCGCATGTTTCAGTGAGTAGCAACATAAATGCTCAATGAAAATAGATTATTTTTCGAGCCACGATTGGTGAATCAATATTACGTGGGAAAAAAGCACAGATCGAAAGATGTCAGGACTGGAAGTTGGAAAGATACGTCACCTGAAACAAGCCAATTCTTTTAAGCGGACATACGGCCGTCAAAAGACAGATTGACAATAATAATTTATTAATAGGACAATGAAGTTAGGAATTAAAAATATATTTACCTGAACTTCTTCTTCTAATTTTGACTTTCCTAGGCCTAGATCTTTCATAGATTGAATAACGAATTTCCTATGTTCAATCCATATGTGATTTTCACTTGCAAAAAAGGGACCTATAAAAGTTTCGAAAAGAATTTTGAAATGTTTGATAAGAAATAAAATTAGATGTACCTAATCGAATAGCGTTATATTCAAAGTTAAGAAAGACAAATAGTTCTTGAAGGTAGGTTAAATATTTAATGTATTAACAAAAAAAGTAGAAGTTAAGATTATTAAAAAAGTTGTGGGGTATGGAAATACCGGATAATTATTTTTTCAAATTACCTAATCGTTCTCGTATGCTTGAGTTATTCTTTGACAATCTAAATTAATTGTTTCTAACTATTCTTGTTTATTTTATTCTAATAATTTCTTGAAAATCCCAATTACAAATGCAATATACAAAAATCACAAATACAATAATAATTCAGATAAACTTTATAGACAGCACGCATATCATATTTGTAAATAACTTGAACTTTTAACCAGTAGATGGCAGCAGTACAAATGCTCTTTATGCTACCACTAAAATTTGGATTTTCGATTATTATAATTTATTTTTTTTCGACTTTCTCAAATTGGGTAGCTATGTTATCTCCAAAGTCTAACTAACAACCAATTTCATTATCAACGTTGTAGAATAACGGATTTTATAATTTGTATTTGTCTTACTAACTTCATACTCTTCGTTTTTAGAGGCACATGGAATCAAATTATTTGTTTACTTATGAAACAGCAAAGAGTGAATTAAATTATAATTTATTTTACAAAATGAATAAATACATACTTTCCCTTTCCACAGCTTTGAATATGGATGTCGGGCATCGGCCCTGAAATTCAGACCTAGACATTGTCTCTCTTATAACATCCGCAGAATTCAGTACAAGAACGGGCTGAGATCCCAAACGTAAGCTGAAATAATTTTATTAAAAATGTTTTCAATGCAAAAATAAAGGTTATCTATAATAATAAAAGAAAGAGTCTGTCTGTGTGTCTGTATGTTTGTGGATCGTAAAAGACCTACTTATACTGCCCTCAGAAATTCGAAATTTTTAAGATAGATTCTTTTTCATACCGTGTGCACCTGAAGCTTAGGTTTTTCATATTTGTTCCATTTTTAGAGAAAATTCTAATTTTCTGAAAAAAATACACCACTTTCGCTCAAATCCGATCATTTTTTTCTCTTTCGGTGTTGCCATTCGACAGAAGAAATTTAAATGAACACAAACATTTATTAAACTTGAAATTGCTTTTATTTGCTTGCCATTACCTTCAGAAACTAAATTAATGATTTGAAAAATAATTGAACGTGCCAATGAGCTAAATGTTTTTTGTTTTTTTTTAAACCCAGTATGGAGGTTTTGACGTGAAATAACATAGTTATATAATTATGGTTAATTTTAAATTTATCAGGAAAATTGCGATGACAGTAAGTTCATATTGAGGAAAATTTATGTGATATGAGGATGTGCATTTTATACTGATGTATTTTTATTTTGTAATTTTAAAGCAATATAAGTAACGGGATTTTATTCTTTATAATAAACGGGAACAAAGGCAAACCTTATTATCCTAGAGGAAATTAAATGACACATATACTTGGATCGATTTGATATTCTTTTAGTCCGTGCGAAGAACGGGTATAAATTTGCTGGTATTGTATAAATAAACAATGAGTTACCAATCACGCTTGCTAACCCGAAGCGCAGTTCGTAATTAAATTTTTAGCTTTTCAAACAAGCCAATACAATGAATATCCCTCAGTATAGAGCATGGGTCAACCTTAGCAACATTTTAATGAATGCACAAAAAAGTAGGGGAGAGGTGTGTACCTATGGTAGAATTTTTTAAATAGGTACCCATAAATCTACGACTAAGTTTATTTTGAAATTTTTAGGCAGATAACATTAAACTAATTACTTCCTATAGCATTTAACCAGATAAGTGAAAACGTTTAGAACCACACTCTTAAAAATGTTGTGCTTTGTCTCACCAAAATAATGATTCCTAGTACATTGCTGCAAAGGCTGTGTGGTGAAATGTTTCACCAATTTTTAACAGGGCAGACCATTTTTAAAATTGTGGTTGGTAAATCAAGGTAAACTGTGGCCCTATAGGTAGGCATATCTCCCCTATAGTTACATTAGTTTTGCACACATAATGAAAATCACGGTTCACGAATTGCAATCGATAAGTCACCTATCGTCACATTTTATTTATTCAAACAATATGATTACAGTTTTTAAGTTTTGAGCACACAAAGAAAATACTTCGTACTTAAAATTTCAATCAACCCAAGTTTTATATTTTATAATTTTTTTTAAGATTTTTCAATATGCTTTGGTTTTTCAATTCCAAAGCTTAATGTCCTTCTTAAAACGAATTTTAGATTGCAAATGAAAAGTAGGGGGGGGGGGGACATATATATATTCCGGCTTGTATGCTTGATCAGAGACCCGCTTATAAGCCTTCGTCAAGTAAGACAGACACAGAAAGAATTTTTGCTGTCACAAAGAAAGGAAGTACACCCAGGGCGAAGGCGGGAATCGAACCCGCACCCGTTACAGCGCGCAGACTGCTAGCTTAATGGTCCAAACCACTCGGCCATCTGGGCCCCATGAAAACTAGAGGCGTGTAACACTAGACGCGTTTCAATTTCCTTTCAATAAATCAACGGACACGTATAAAGGTAATTCTATACCAATAACTTTAAGAACCTTTTTTTTGGTTTTTCAGCACTACCTCTACAGCCAATAAAGTTCTATGGGAAGTACCCCTTGCGCATGCGCAATTTCCTCGAAAAACTTGTCATGACGTCCGGCTGGTACTAGAAATTCGTGCACCTAATTTAAAATCACTTTTTTAGTTTAGGCTGTAGAGTGGTTACTTACAGACAGACGGACCAATGTTCAGAAACCACTTTTAGCTTCCTCACTACGTTTATAGCGTAAAAAGTCGAAGGTATTATAATCGTTCAGTCCGTCTGTCCGTCACCCACTTTCATAGTCCGAACTACACATGCTACGGACAAGTGTGATGCGTCAAAAAATTCAGCGTATCGAAATTAGAATGCAATGAAAATTTCAGAAACGAATTCGAATTCGAAGTACTTCAATAATCTAAAAAACTGCAAAATATAATGCTCATTTAAAAAGCATAGGAAGCCATTTTTATTAGAATTAAATCACCATTGCCATTCGCAACAATCGCTCGAGAAACTTTAATTCTTTTAGACAATAAATTAAAATAAACTTCTTTTTGCGACATCGATCAGTTTGAAATGACGTTAAATATATTTCACTGCGAGATTCTTTGTATGTTGATATGAAATATTTTCATTCTATTTAAAAGCGATGAATATTACCTATTTATTCTTTGAAATATAAATTGATTTTTGCAAACGATAAGTAATAATTATTGAATTTTCAAAATAAAATAAATGAAACTAGCCAAAATTAACATGTAAATCTATAATAATAAAAGAAAGAGTCTGTCTGTCTGTGTGTCTGTTATCGGATCGTAAAAGACCTACTTATACTGCCCACAGGAATTCGAAATTTTAAAGATAGATTCCCTTTAATACTAACGTGTGCACCTGAGGCTTAGTTTTTTCATATTTGTTCCATTTTTAGAGAAAATTCGAATTTTCTGAAAAAAATACACCACTTTCGCTCAAATCCGATAATTTTTTCTCTTTCCTGATGCCATCGGCTAAAAAAATTAAATAAAACTTTTAACGAAAACATTTAAAATTCAAAATGTTTATTTTATTCTTTTGCCATTACTTTCAGAAACTAAATTTATTATTTGAAAAATAATTGACACGTTTCAAGTGACGTAATTCCGCCAGTCTTCATTCCCGGATTTTATTGTGGGTTTATTTGATGATTTTTTCATTGATTTTTCTGTTGACTGCATGTATGCATATTTAAGCAATAAATGTATAGTTAAGCTATTACTGAACTAGGATGGTTAATAAAGGCCATCGCACTAGAGCTATTAGTGTGTTATGTCTTTATTTTTTCGCCAAATAAGTTGCCAAACTCGCCAAATTATTAACTAAAATTCGCCAAATAGGCAATTTCTTTTATGAATAATTTATAAGCTGGTCGGTTGTTCGAAGGTCATTGTGTTTGAGCTGTATAATGGGTGTGGGTAGCTATATCTATTTTCTCGCCAAATTATTTCCCAAAACGCGCCAAGTGAGCTAAAAGGTTTAATGTATTTATGAGGGAATTGTGATGACATTTATGAGTGCATTTTATAGCGTATTTTTCATTTTGGAATTTTAAGGCAATGAAACGGGATTTTATAATTTATAACGAACGGAAACAATAATAAGTTTATGATCCTATAACAGGTTATATGGTACACATATTTGGAATCTATTTGATATTTTTTTTATTCCGTGCGAAGAACGGGTATAAATTTGCTAGTGTTTAATATAGAATTAATGCTGTGTTTGGCGCCTTTTTACCTGTTAAATACAACTGTTGTGTGGAAGCGTTTTTTTTAGAATCCTCCTAAACCACAAAATCTCCATTTCGGATTTTTGACCGCAATACTTTCACTATAATATATTTCATATTAGGAAATTGAAAGTAATAAAAAGGAATATAATACAGGTAAATTTTTAAGCATTCAACCTCAATGGTCTTTAATAAGAAAAACATCCTACGCCTCAAAATAACAGTACTCAAGTTCCACAAAAGAGAAAGCTCGACTTGATTAACTAACTTTTTATACATAAAAATATCAATAACAAACAACAAAAATGTCCAATTTTCGAAAAAAAAATTAATTTAATCAACTAGAATAGAATTCGACGCTGTTGATTGTATTTTGTTTTCATGGTGCAGAAGCGATTCAAAATGACATTTTACCGGGGCCCGGATGGCCGAGTGGTTTGGACCATTACGCTAGCAGTCTGCGCGCTGTAACGGGTGCGGGTTCGATTCCCGCCTTCGCCCTGGGTGTATATTCTCTGTGACAGTAAACAAAATTCTTTCTGTGTCTGTCTTACTTGACGAAGGCTTCATAAGCGGGTCTCTGATCAACCACACAAACCGGAATATATATGTACCTGCCCTTACATTTTACTGACAAACATCCGCTTTCCTTGTAAGATACAAAATTATACTTACCCAAACACTTCGCCATACTTCTTCGATAGTTCATTTAACTGTAGATATACATTCTTTTTCATAAAAGGCATGTACCCGACTATGGGCAAACCCCATGGACCAGGAGGAAAGTTCTTTCTTGAATTTGTCACAATTTGATAAGCCAAACATGTTATAATGAACGACAAAAGAGCTACCGCAGTGCTAAGTTGTTCTTGGTGTTTGATCCACAGTAAAGGATCTGTTAAAAGTTTTTCGAATTGCAGTCCCGAAACCGAGTCCGACATCTTGAAGAGTCTTCGTGTCAGATGAAAAGTTAAGTGGAAGTTTTTCCTCGGGAATATCGTAAATGAAAAATATAAGTGGATTTTTACAATAGCGGAAATTGCAAGTGGGAAATGATTGACAAAAAAAATGTATGACACATACAGTTTGTAATGTTCTGGTGCACGACATTGTCAAAAAAAATTAATCCCGGGCAATCAAAACTACATAGTTAAGATAAAAATTTTACGAGTCACCTATGTTAATGATTCTTAGGAAATACATTGTGTCAAAATAAATAGATTTTTTTAGTTTTTATTTCTTGTGAAAGGTGATGTATCTGAGTGAATCTAAAAAAAGTCATTTCCTGTTACCTGTGAACATGTCAATTTTCCATAATATTTGAAATGAAGCATTTCTTTGTGTTAAAGATGTCAATAACTGCAAGGGTTGTCAACTGAAGGTTTTTGAAAAATTTCTTTCTGGTCTTTTTTCGTTCATTTTTCTTTTAGATTGCAAGTTCTACCAAACTAATCATTGTGGGATATACTATTAAATTTTAGTCAATCATTCTTTGGAAAAATAACGTATTAATTAGGAGTGTCGAATAGATATTTCATAGTTCCAACGAATGGCAAAATATAGCTACATTTTTTTTATTTTGAAATTTATCACGAAAAAGTTAAAATAAGACACACTGTGAAATAAGTTTTACTTTGAATGTATTATCCATAAGAATTTTAGAAATATAAATAAATCATGACTATCATTACATATATAAAAGAAATGCGACGTTTATATGTGAAAAAATAAGAAGGCCCAGAATCACGGATCATTTCATCCATAAACAAAAATAAAAGAGTTTGAAACAATAACTTTACTGTAAAACATTTGATATAATCTTAACCAGTCAAAAATGTCCAGTTTTAAAGTGTTAGCTCTCACCACAAATTATAAATAGGCTTATACCAAAAAAGCATAAAAAAACAGCGTAATATTTTCCCCCAAAGTAGAAGTAAGCTTTGATCACAAAAAAGAGCAAAATAAAAGTGGCACCATTGCTACCTCAATTTTTAATTTGAATTTGTCTGCTTCCACTCGAGTATAAAATTACACATACCATTATGGCACTTTTGTATATAGATATAATGAGGATGGTTTTTTAAATATTATTTTGTAGTTTTACATACAAGACAAATTGTGTGCAAAGGCGAGACTTAACCTTACAATCCTTCGATGATGTATAACAATTTTAACTGTGTTGTATTTTTTAACTGTATTCGTAAGGTTGATAATAATTTACTTCACCACTATCTCTCGTAAAACTAAAATGATAAAAATTTCAGTTCAAAGTTGAACCAAATTCTGGTGTAAAATCAAGAACTTCTTTTAGATGAATCCTAAAATGGTTCAACATAGATTGAACCAAATATCACATTCTGAAAATAGACTTGCTTTCACAAAATAACATTAACATGGAGATAACAACATTTTTACATGATCAATTAAAAGTTTAATTTTTATTTTATTATATACATACGAAAATACAAAATTTATTTTAATTGAATTGTAAAATTTCTTTTGTGCATTCAATTTGAAATATTTTTCTTGATTATAAACAATTAGTTCAATACAATAATAATTTTGAAATAAAAGGAGGACTAGTAAAATTTAAAAAAATAGCAAATGATTTGTAAAGATACTTAAAAAATATGTTTAATCTTTGAAAGACTTTAGAAGGATTTTCAAAAATTTAGCACCGTTAGAATGTTTTTCTTCCAGTATGATATAACATTCTTTTCTAGTAAATATAAACCAGAAATATATAAATATGTAATCTTGTTCTACATTGCAAGAGTTTAAATTTAGTGAAAATACGTAGCTTACATATTTTTTTTCCAAATCAGATTGCATTGTGATGGGCGGAAATTGCAAATATGCAAGAATCATACATCCGACTAACTTTCATCATGAACTGAACTCTACACATTTCATTTGTAACAATAATTTTGAAGAAAGTTTAGAGACGCAGACACATATAAGTATTTCCGCTTTACGGGCTACTTTACAATAAGCAAAGTTTTGTTTAGGGGTGTCGGCTGGTTATATCTCGCCCATGTTAATTTACCCAACTTTAGGAACATTTTTCTCAGGAACTATATGAGATACCATTATAAACTTTTTTACATTTTGTTTTTACATCTTGTTCCTTACATATAGCTCTTTGATTTTAACTGAGGATTTTTCAAAATATTAAAAAATACCTTTACAGAGATTTTTTTAAAAATATGTATTGAAAAACTCAAAAAAATCAGATTCAAAGTTATATATTTTTTTTGAGCAGATATATTTAGAATTTCTCAGTTTAAATCAAATATCTATTAATGGGGAATAAATAACAAAACAAAATATGTTGTACAGATCTTTTACAGTTCCTGAGAAAAATGTTCCTAACTGTTGAAAAACCTTATATTTCAGGAAACGCAAAAGAAAAGTAAGATTTAGGTTAGAACTTATATTAAGTTTTTCTCAAAAATGCTTATAAAAAGAAAACTACTTAACTGAAATCAATAATCTTGGTCTTAATTTAAAGCTAAAGATAAGCAGAATAATAAAAAAAGGAAAAACAGAAAATCGACATTTTTGACCCAAACGCCTATCCGACCCCCCTTAAAAATTGCTGGGGCACTCAGATTTTAAATATGCGTGATAAGTTGAAGGTTTATAGTTTCGATATGTTTTTTTTTAATTACATCAATGTTGTTTAAGCATGAAAGAAAGAGAAATATTTTAAACAGTTGTCAGTGGATACAGTTAAACTAAAAATAAAACACTCCAAAAGTGTTCTAAATTATTTAAATACTGGAAAACTTTCGTTGTTAATTACTTCATCAATGATCCGTTTTTAAATAGTCTCACTTTAACCTAAGTACTTTGAATAAAACAAGTTGTTTTAAAAAGGACTTTTTAAATAGATTCGTTGTAAACATAATGACAATTCTGCTTCCTTCAAACCTTTTAAAATTTCAATAAAAGTAATATCTTAGCATTTCCTATTGTGTTATTCTAATTATTCAAAGAATTTTAACATGCAATGTACAGCTGGGGAAAAAAACGATTCACCCTTCGTTTTTCGGCTGCTATTAGTCAAGAAATTTTGTGAAAGGTGTAATTTTTCAGGAAATAGCGTAAGGAATGGAGAACTGGCAACCAAAATTGTATAAAGGGTCGTCTACATATTAAAATGAGTACCAACTTTGAAAATTCCAATGGCAACACCCAATTTTTTTTACACAAAAATGTTCAGCACCTTCAAAATACCCCAGGTATAAAAAAAAGAATTATTTATTTTGCATTATTTGCTGAGATATTAAAGCATTAATTTTGAACTCGTTTAGGGGGAAATCTCCAAATTGAAAAAGGTAATATTTATGGTGTCTTTTCGAAACGACAAGCTAACAAAAGGGTTAACATAATATCGCCAAAGGATGGTAGAATTAAACCTTCTTCACTAATATTGTGATTTTTTAATGTTTTTTTTTTAAATTCTGGATTTTAAAATTCAGAAATAAAATAAAGGGTAGACGAGAAAAAGTTTTAATATTAAATTAATTCATATACGATTGTTTATAACGAACAGATTTTCAAATGCGATTAGTTACAATCAGATAGACAAACATGATTATTACACTTACGTTTTACATTTTATGCAAGTTTATACTAAACACCGAAGTCCAATAATATTTTAGGGTGTTTAATTTTTAATATAAAACACACTTTTTGACATTATATTGGAAATAACATACATTGAAAAACATAGTAATCGATATAATTTAATGTTAATTATACAAACAAAATACATTGTATGCACTTGAAACAAGAAAAGATTTTTTAGACATTGGACAGACATCAAAAATTTGAATAAACATTTACCAAAAACGCTTTTCAACCACCAAACGATAAAGCAAGTAAGGATCCAATTTGCTAAGTAATTTTTTACACTAAAATTCGTTTATTTCAGTATTTTTACAATAACTCGGCAAATAATAGTTGTTGAATTAAAAAAATTCGGGATTTTGGTTCTACTTGATATACTTTATCGAGTTATGTAAAAAAAATTGGGGTTGCTATTCATGTTTTATTTTTTTTATTTAAATTTAAGTAAAAAATATATTAAAAATGAAAAATTGATGAAAAAAACTTTATTTATGTTAAAGTTTATATTCTTTCCAATACCATGTTTTTTATTTAAATTTTAGTTTAACGTATTGCACTGTCTTTTTATAATTAGTTTTCTTTCAGTTGATTGTTTTTAATATTTTGAATATATTATTATTACACTTGTGGCCATTTAACTTTTTATGCATCTCCATTATAGCGATATAGCTTTATATTAAGTACAGGGACGATAGCATATTTAAAATTTGTTTTAGTCCTTTATGCACTGATGGTAACAAAAATGTCAAGTTGTAGTAAGAGTATTCATTGTCGAATTTGAACATTAAAAAGGACAGGCTGATGGAAATCTCCACGATGTCTATACTTTCTTTCCATTTTATTAATTAAAAAAATCATGCAGTCTAGATTTAACATTTCTAAAATATTGAAAGTTTCTGTACATGTATTCTTAATTTTAGTAGATGCCGAAATGCTATTTTTTATGATTTAAAGATTAAAATATAGCGGAGAGAGTGGCTGATAAAAAGGTACAAACTGCTACAAATGTCTTCCGGAGAATACAAAGACTTTTGGGTGAAGTGTTGAAGACAATAATGAAAAATCTTTATTATGTAATGGCAAATGTACAACTTAAAACCATAAAAAGAAGGTTACCAGCTGCTATTTAATTAAGATAAATCAATGTATGTTTAATATAAGGTTTTTAATTATGGCACTTAAATAAAAGAGATTATTAGTGTTTTTATAAATTCTGTTTTTTTTTTTGAATTTTTTTCTTTTCTGGAATGATATTTTAATGATTTTTCAATAGTTGATTCAATAGTAATTTTGTTGGGAACATATTATGCAGTTAATATGCTAAACTGTTGACTTTTAATAAACAAGTAACATATCCGTGTTAATAATAGTCCTTATTTAATTTATAAATCATTTAAAATACTGATCAAAAATCAAAAGTATATTCAACTGCAATAAAGTTACAGTAAGTAGCATTTTTTTTTCGTCCTCGATAAAGATTGTAGTAGCCTCGTAGAATTGAAGCTATATTAATAATTCTTAAAGCTAACTTATAAATGTGCTGCTGTACTTTGGATTTGAATGTGTGTTGTGAATGGGAGTTTTTTTTGTGTGTGAATGTGAGTTTTGAAGTTGAAGTACAAAAACGTTATTTGCCTCTGTCCTAGTTTCTTTGAAATTGATATTCTGCAATTAAAAAAATAATCAGATGATGTCTTTATTTTATTCTTACTGCAAAGGCTGCTGGGGTGCCGAAAACAAAAAATCGTGAATGCATTTTATCTTTTTCACACCTAGACTGGTAGTTTCGAAAAAAGCATTTCTGTGATCCCTCCTCAAAAGGAAGTACACCAACGGATTGATGGCAGCAGCCGAGAATAGCAGGGGAGTGGGCAGCAGACACATCCACTTGGCCACTCTTCCGCTGCCCTTGACCAGCAAGCTCCCTTTGGCCAGGTAATAGGGAAACACGCAGGTGAAGTAGACCAAGACCAGGACACAGAGGGACCTCAGCGTGCGCGTGTTGTTCCGCACGCAGAGCCTGTCCCCGCTTCCGTCCCTCGCTGCGCAGCTTTGGAACACGACGGATCGCGATCGCCGCACGGAACAGATGATGGAGAAGTTGCTCAAGAGAAGCAGCAGAGACGGCAGCCCGAAACTCAACAGCGCTGCTATCCAGGAGAAGACGGCGTAGTCGTTGGACCACGTGGGCGAGCACATCAGCTCCCACCAGACGAAGCGACCATTGCCCTTTGCCAAACCGCAAATCGCACCGAGACACAGACCATGGATCCAGGTGTAGAGGATGGCCATCTTCACCCGGAACATGGTCACGTCGTTCCTGTAGCTGAAAGGTCTGCTCACGGCGATGGCCCGCTCCACGTTGATGGCCGCCAGACTGAGGTTGGACACGGTGAGGAAGGCGCTGCTGAACACGGAGTGGATGCTGCAGGTAATGCCGTCCATCCTCCACTTTTCTTTAAAGAGGCAAAAGGCACTTGGAATCATGATGTACACGGAGCACAGGAAGTCGGAGAGTGCCAAGTTTGCGATGAAGTAGGCTCCTTTCTGACTTCGCAGTTTGTGGCATTGGAAGAAGGATATGAGCACAAGGCCGTTGCCGGATACTGCGATGAAGGATACAAGAAGTATGAGGGTGCCTGTTAAGTAATTTTCGAAGTTTGTTCTAAAAGAAGGATGACAAGTGTCTTGGGGGACTATTTCTGAGTGGTTCGTCATAAAAAGTATCTGAAATATCAATACAATAATTTAGTATCAAGGGCTAAATGCATTTTCTTAGCTTCAAAATTTTTTTATTTGGAGAAAGAATTACTATCTTAAATACGATAGAAATCAAATTGAGTTGACGTTGATATTTTCTTTTTTTTATATTTTTATTTTCTATTACTATTAAAAGAATGAAAATGCAATACTTCTTCATATGTAATTTAGTAGCAGTTTTAAACTATATTAATTGTTCCTGATGCTTTAGTTGTAGGGTAATATTTGACATAACATTAGAATTGTTTAGTGTGCTTGGAGCATCGCAAACTTTACTATTAGTTTCTTTAGCTGCGGAATTTCACAGAGAAAAGCATGGTTACTCGTTTTTTCCCTTTTAAAATGTGTTAATTATATTTTTTTTAAGTTATAAAAATGCGAATTGTGAATTAAAAAAATTTGTATTACAATTATTTTTAATATGGGCATTTCCACGCGTGACTTACACTACATCGGACGATTTAACAAATTTCGTTTGCATAGTTCATAATTATTTTCTATTTATTCAAAAAAAATATTGTATGTCAGTTTACCCCTGAACATATAGTATTTTTAGCAATCAGTAAAAACTTTTTTAATTTAAAATTTTACTTAAAAAATAATAAAAATATTCTGATGTGACTTACACTACATGAAAGGTAGTCGATTTTTAGTTATCATTATAAACTCTAATTTCTTCTTCATAGTGCAGTAAATCAACATTCTATGAGTGCTTATTTTTAAGTATAGGGTTTAGAGCTAAATAATTTAATTGCAAAAAGTATTGAAATATCATAGGAAATAATTTATTAACATTTTTGTGCGTGACTTACACTGCATTCAATTTGTGACTTACACTACATTATGTGAATTGTATCACAGATATGGAAATTTAGGCAATAATAACATAACATATGTAAATAGATTTGAACGTGGTAAGTTAACAATTGCATACATGGTAAAATCATAGTTAGAAAAAGTAACACAACGTCCCCTAAAATTGGTTTCTGGTAATTTCTAAATTCTTTCTTCAATAGCATTGTCTGAAAAACCTTCCTTCTCAGGCCACGCAAAAAGACTTCCCGACCATTGCAGATGTTTCGGTTTTATTGAATATAAGCATCTTTACTTAACATTTGCCCACAAAATATTTAACGATAATTTTCCTACAAAAGGAACTAAAAGCTCTTTTTCCAGCATCAAATTCATTTTCTGAATTTTGTTGAGAGGTATTTCCTTTTACTACATTTAAATTTGTTTAATCAGCCGTGTAGTATTTTCGGGGATTTAATGAAACATTGACAGTTTTAAGTAGGTATTTGTTTAATTTTAAAAAGCAGAGCAATTTTTTTGTGTGTCAGGAATCGGAAATATTTATTTTGCTTTGATGAGCAAATGCCGTGAAGAAGGAACAAAAATGTCCGATCATGGCTTAATGGTGGAAAAGTCTAAAGTTGTTGAATCACACATGGCAATTGATAAACTTGTTAACAGGCATGAAAAACAGAGAGAAAAAAACGCAAATAAAGCGGAATTTAAATTTAAATGCGTTCCCACATGCAACTCGGTTCCACAGCAGTAAAATACTTAATAAAATACTTAATCAACATTTCTAATGGCTATAAACCTCACATGATGATAAAAGGGTTGTCAAACAAAATCAATAATACTGGAAGATACATATCAAGAATTACTATTGAGAACGAAATTGAGTAATTACATGGGAATATTCCTTTTTAAAAAAGAATTCTAGTATCACAAAAGTTTAATTCCAAAGTTACCAATAATTAACCTGTCTAAAACCAAATTATTTAAATTGAACTGTTAAATTACTTAAAAAGGTTGAGGTATCTAGGTTAGTCATACATTTAGCTTGTTGTGTTGTGTAGTGACACAACACAAATATCATTTAAGCTACCTATTTCGCCCTTTACACAGTTGTCAGAAATGTATAATAGTGATATGTTTGGGCAGATTTCTTATGCAAAGTGAAAAAATCTTTAGCAGAATGTGGGTCAATTTTCCTGGAAAGTGTGGCTTCTTTGATCCCCTGCTCACTGTATCACCAAGTCCATCAATTGGTCCTTTTTCATGACTAAAGGTAAATATGGCCAACATTGGTGGCAGAGAAATGCCATTAAATGTTGTCTAATGGTTGGTACATTGCAATAGAGATGGTGCATTTTTAGTTAAAGTGTTGTCCGTAAAGTGGTTTTTGCTTTAATATTCTTTAAAGGTTTGAAATTTACCACATGCTTAAAGTCTTTCCCTTTGCTCTATTTTTTCTTTTAGCTGTTGATATAGCCATCTTAAATCAAAATTATCAAAATATAAGAAATCTACAAATATTATAGCTAATCTACAATAGATAAATCAAACAAAAGCTGTGACTGACACTACAAAGTTAAAAATCTTTATAAATAGAGAAAATGCTTTTTATTTTAAAATTTAAAGGTGAAAAATTACACAGAGATCAACATAGAAAGAAAATATCTTAAAATTTAGAAGCAAAGCCTTATTTTAAAAAGATATAGAAACTTTTAGATCTTTTCGTGACTTACACTACAGCCAAAACAGAGGATGTTTATCTTTCTAATTAAGTAACTTTTATATATAAATGCCGATTAAAAATTTTTTTTTTAGATAGTTATTATAGTGTATTTTAATAATTTTACCAAAAAATCTGATAAAAAATAATACTTAACTTAAAATTCAAGAATTCCAAATGATGAAAAACCATAACACGTCATGCTTTCAAAAAAAGCAGCCACTTTGAAACTTTAGTGATGCCACAGATAAAAAAAAATAGTTGTTGATGTAAAATTTTTGCAGTTCAAACTTTTCTAAATCACATATAAAAGTTTCAACTGGAATAAAAAATATTTTTAAAATTCACTTGTGGCATGTATTTACGTGGAATTAACCATATGTGTTTATCACCAGACTGTTATCACATAACTGGATAGATATATGAAATGGAGCAATGCAACTTCGCAAACAAATGTACATGACTTGATTTAGAAACATTTACTTTTGCTACAATGGGCGTTTTTGATACTAAGATAGGTCTTTCGAAATAATAACTCTTTTTTGCGAATTAAATTCCGTGAATCGTACTCCAATTGCCAAGTTCCATCTTGTGCCCATTCATATATCGGCCACGTAATGACCACTGTTCTAAATTACTGGGCATGTATTGGATGTGCTAGAGTTGTTATAAAGTATGAAGGATAATTAAAAGTATTAAAAATAGATAGTTACAGGCAATAAGCACGCATTTGGCAAAAAAAATAAGCAATTAGCTACTATACCTGACCAATATATCCACTTTCCCAATGCACCAAAACTTTTTTCTTCAAATATTTAACTCTGGTAGGCTGCCTTTTAATATATTTAAAAATGCTAAGAGTTTTAGCAGATATTCTTTTTGATTTCGGGGAACATTCGAAAATCACAACCTGTTTTCAATTTATTTATTAGATTTTTGTTATAGAAAAAGCAATCAGGAATTTGAATGTAGGGTTAGAAATTGTGATATTTTTTTTTAATTAGGATAGTTTTCAAATCACTCAAAATGGCAGGAAAAATAATGCAATCGAAAACGGCTTCCAATGGTAGTGATGTATTTAGTGCCACCGTCTCATTATGAACTCAACTTCACCATTTCGCTTTCATTTTTCTCGTTGTTCACGTACTTTTCAATTGAAGAGCCGACAATTTGTTTATGAATTTAGACGCTATCTACGTCAATTGGCAGAATATCAGGTAAATTCCTGTTTAAGATCGATATTGTAACTAGCGATTTTAAAATTTAAAATAAAAATTGAAGATATCAAATTGAGAGAGGAAAATTAGAGAGATAAAAAATTATAAAATAAGGGTTTTCATTACAATTTCGAACCAATATTAAAAAGATGATTTTAAAGCAACAAAATGCTGTAATCTCTGTGCTTATATTTTCCGCCCTAACTTTAGATTTAAGTGAGCAAATGTACCACGTAAGGTAAGTTTCTGTATTGAAATCCTATTCATGTCTAGCGTATATGGTTTTGGTACAGTATATTTGGATTCCCGATGCTTCGAAATTACACTGTAAAAAAAATTGTAAATTTACAAGCATTTGACATTCAATTTTTATGGGCAAAAGCCTTATTTGATACAAAGCAATCTGACCCACTAAATAAACGGTCTTATCCCTTAGATTGTTAGAAAATTAGGGCGATTCCCGTATTCTTACAGTTCTAGCTCATCTACACTGCTCAAAACAATTAGGGAATTGCATGTTTTAAACCTTTTTATCCCCAATGATTCCATTATCCTCAGCTTGAGATTTTTTTTTCACTAAGCTAAGCTCACACTTATTTATCGTTAGATGGAAGAATCATGTCTTTTGAAGAATTAAACAATGTTTGTTATAATTAAATGTAAATGTGAAAAACATGGTAAAATAAAATTCACTCCCAAAAACTTTTATGAAATAAATTGACCCTAAATTCTTCACGCTTGCATTCTTAGATGTTTAAAAATTGATTTGAACTTTTTTTTAACAAATAAAGTTTTGAAAAACTTGTTGTTATAACTTATTCAAAAGTTACGACTCGATTTTTTTTCCCTTAAATTTTAGTTTCCCTTTATTTAGTTTAAAAATCACCCCCCCCCCCCCCCCCACGCTGTTTTTTCTTACCATTTCATTCTGGATGCATAACGAATCTATTTCACAAATTTTAGATTTTTAGAATAAAAAATAAAACGTTGAAAATGAAAGGGTTGACAAAAGTACGCAAAATGCTCCCCCAATTGTTTTGAGACATTGGGAGAATTGTTTTGAGATTGTTAAAGACATTAAAAAGCCATGACTTGCTAAATTGGAAAGGTTGTACTGTTTTATGTACTTGAATCAAGATTTGTGTTTAAAAGATGTACATCTTTAGTTTAAAAGACAATTTTCAAAAATTATAAACTTTTTTTTCTTTCAAAACATGATGTTTCAAAAGTACAGGTTAAAATCGGTTAACCTGGTAGAACGTGCATGAAAGGTTTCCTTTAGAACTAATATACATGCACCTGATATTTTTAAAGTGTGCCAAACCTTTCGATTTGATTAGAAGGTCACTCGATCAACTTATGTCCTAAATTTGCTTACGGCAAAGATAAATTTAGTGTAAGAAGAGTTTTTCCAACGGTGTTCTGAAATCAGAGGATGGGTAGGTAAGGGTTGGTACATTGATATTCGGGCTTGTGTGCTTGATCAGAGAGCCGCTTATAAACCTTCGTCCAGTAAGACAGACACAGAAAGAATTTTTACTGACACAGAGAGAGAAATTACACCCAGGGCGAAGGCGGGAATTGAACCCGCACCCGGTACAGTGCACAGACAGTTAGTGTAGGCAGCTATCTTAACCACTAGGCCACTCGGGCCCCTCAGAGGATTGGTTTTTCAATGTACAGGGTGGTACAAAAGTAGGTTTACAGTTAATGCGGCTCAAATGTACCAATAGTAAGAACTTTGGGTAATTTAGAACAATTGAAGAGCTTAGTGGAAGAACATGCTAAGTGACATTTTTGAAAAAAATTAGATTTTTGTGTCAATGAACATATTATTCCATCTCCTAACGATAACAAGTTTCCCCTTTTTCATAATCTTAAAATTTATTGTATTTATTACCGTTTGCAAGTACCGTTTTTAACAGATCTGAGGGCGAACTAAAACCTTCAAAGGGGATTTTCTCGTTTTCTCCTTTTTGTCACTTAGCACGTTCTTCCACTAAGCTCTTCAATTATTTGTCATGATCTGGTTTAGTTTTGTTGGTTGGCTAAACTTAAGTCGTACTATACAGCGTATCGGATCCGAAGAGTAGCAATTTGTGGACTTTGTTTAGTTTAGTTTCGTGATAGTTCGGTTTATTTATTTGATGCTCGAGGAATAAGCAAATAATGTCTCCAGAATACATAACTCCGAATTCCGCCATCTGCCGCAGTTCAATACATTTAAACTTTTAATATTAATAATTTAATATTAATTATATTTCGTTTTTATTACTTTAAGCTAATAACTTTTGGTTCGGTTTTGGAAAAATTCTTTCAAGCAATACTTTTATATTAAATACAAATTTTTTAAACATTATATAAGAAAAACAACTTATAAATAAAAAAAATTACCTTAGTAAAAGCAGTTCTGCAGTTTTCATACTAGAGCAAGGTTTTTAGTCAATTTCAAAATGTTATTCTGAGCGATAACATTGGTACTAAGCATCAATCCTCTGGCTATTGACATTATCAGCAACTACGAAGGTGACCAAAATATCGACAGATGGTACTAAATGAGGCAATTGCTTGTTTTCACTCATTGAGTACCATATCACTTTTTGTGTGCATAATACTTGAGAGACACTTTTTACTTGATTATTTAATATTATTATCGCACGTGGTTTTTTTACAAAAAAGAAAAGTTTCGATATTTTTCTGCTGAACGTTGCACTATCGGCTGCAGTGGACGATTAGCGGATGTTTCTTTAGTAATTAGATCGGATAATAAGTGATTGGAAGTAGGAACCTAACGACAAGCCATCACAATTTTTTTTCCCAATTTACCAAATTTTTTATCCCTTCTGTCGAAAGTCAGCCTGCTGTCTTTTGAATAGAAGTTTTCCAACTCTTCAGCAACTTCTTGGTCATCGATAGTTGGGGAAACATTTGATTTAATTATGGAATTCGTATTTTCCTCTTGAGGCTGCACTTTATCCCCTTATCAGTTTCCGAAGTCTAGAATTAGGTGTTTTACAGTCCAGCTCTGAACAAAGGAACAAAAGAAGGAATCCTTTATAATGGTGGAGGTTTATTGAAAATGATGCAGTGGTTTGGTAAAATGGTTTTGGAAATTTTATGTTGATTTTTTAAATTTTTACTTATTTCAGCTTGTGAATGGTTAAAACCCTTAAGGCTTTTAGGTAAATTAATGTAGAGCTCCAACATTTTTTTCCTGTGGTGAAACATAAGTTGTTTAACAAAAGTTGGTATGGGATAAGGTCTAGTGTGAATAGATTTTTTTAAAAATGATGAAGTTGCAAATTTACAAAAAAAAAAAAAATTGGCCATTTTTATAATAAAGCTACATAACTGTGTTTGTTTAACTGATAGCTCAATATCCATAACAAACTTGTATTAATAGATGTTGTGGAAGCATTTTGAAAAAAATCCATTAAAAAATTCTTTAAATTGTAGGAGGAGTAGCATTTTGAAAAAAACGTTAATTTTTTTTTAATTTTTTATTTAAAAAAAAATCAAGTTGCAATATTTATCATTTTTCGTATATGTTTATTGAATGTTAGTTCTTTGTAAAAATAGTGTAATTTGAATGCTAGCGATAAAAATACTGGATTTTATTTTTTGGGTACCGCTTCCCCTTTACGTCTCCTTTTTAATTCAAAATATGATCGTTTGATGTCTGTATTTATTTTGTTAATTTGACTTCTAAGATCATCATCTGACGTTTGGGCATAGTTTATAAAAAGCTTTTCCCTATCAGCCAGTAGTTACCGTACAGCTTCAGAGTTGTGAGGGGAGTTTGCATGCAAATACTTTAACTCGTTTTCTATTTTTCCCTCTAGGAATTTTGCTTTGCTGCTGTTAACGCAGAGTCTTTAAAGTATCACCATTCTTTATTAACACAATCTAAAAGGGTGTCGAGAGAGTCTTTCACTTAAAAAGTTTCAAAGGTGTTAAAATTTGCTTTTCTTAAGTTCCAAGAAATTGTTGATAACCTTGAAGTTCTAATTTTTTCAAATTTATTTCCGTCACAATACGAGAGTTATCACTTCAAATGTAGTCAAAAAAATGGAAAAATGTCTGGACTGCGGCTAGTTCATGACTACGAGTGAGAAGAAGCTTCAATTTCAAACGAGGTACCACACGGTAAGAAGACTGACTTTACCTCTTCGCCTGTATATAACCTGCCTATAGATGTCGCATTACGATGTTAAAGAATCTATTGAAATGCACATCTGTAAGGCATAAATTTATTCATAGTGGACATTAATAACTCTCTTACTGTCTCTACCCCTGTATGATTGGTACATTAGTATTAGTTTAATTCTTATCTCAAAATATAGCGGTCTCATTTTTAATCGGAAAACAGTTCATTTTGTTTATCCTTATCAAATCAACAACAACGATTTAACTTATTCAAATTTCATTAGGGATCTTGCTGTTACCTTCGATGCAAAGATTGATTTTTCTCATCATATCAATATCACTGTTTCTAAAGCTTATAAAGTTCTTGGTTTCTTCAAAAGGAAAACTAAATAATTAACTAATCAGCAGGCCATGAAAATTTTATATTTTAGCTTAATCCTTTCAAATTAAAATTATTGTTCAATAATTCGGGATCCTTACTATAACAATAAAAGTTCGATTATTGAACAAATTCAAAATAAGTTCCTTCGTTATTTATATTTTAAGTATTATTACACCCATCCATACACACACGAGTTTTCAATTCATATCTATCTCTACGTGATATTTTCTGTGTGTGTTTTGTTCTTTTATAAAGTTTTAAATATTGAAATAGACTGTGTTGACATTCTTAATTCTGTCCATTTTGCGGTTCCATGTAGTCTTTTAAGAAATCATCGTTTATTTGTGAATGTTCTTATAAAATCAAATGTCATTGAAAATTTTATTTATAGACATTTTATAAATTATACAATATGTTCACCAATGATCTGGATATTTTTAAAATGTCTTTTAAAGTTTTCAAAGCTACATGTGTTCAAATTTTTAACTGATTATATGTCTTTTTTTAGTATTTTTAGTGTATTTGTTGTTTTATTTCGGTGTTTCATTTGTTTGGGTTTTTTCTTTGCACCACTGTAATTGGATTCTTGTGTCTGTAGTGTGTGTATTTTCAAAATAAATAGAATAAATACTAATGTCTGTTAGATATATCACTTGCAAGATACATCAGTTGGGCACCAGTTCGTTTCTATTAACATCACTTGCCCACTTACTAATATTAGTTCGACCCTACTGATATATGTTGAAAGTTCTATTCATATCATCTTCTACCGACTTATCGGCCAGGGTTAGATGGGAAAAATAAAGTGTCTTTCACACCTTGCGTGGCAGTACCAGAAATAAACACTCCCGACGTTCTTCACCCACTCCTTCCAGGAGCACCCCCTTGCCACGTTGAGGACACTAACAGGAATATTTGCCCCCGGTTGGGCTCGAACCACCAACCTTTTAGTTAACAACCGAATGTTTTAGCCAATGCGCCGCGGAGGCTTGAGGCTCGCTATTAATTCTTGAATGTAAATGAAATAAGAAAATAAAACATGTATTTCTAAATCAATTTTATTTGTCTACAGAAATTCATTTCTAGATAACACATTACAAGTAGTAATTAGCAATTCACGCAACTAGTTGATACACGGTCGATGTGACGAAGTAGACCATGGTAAACATGATAACCAAGAAGGCGTATTTGATGAATTGTGTGAGCCTGTGAAGCCTGAAAATAAAATAACATATTTTTAAATATGTATAGATAATAGGGATCTTCTAATCGAAACCAAGTATTAAATTTTATGAATACGTAAAATTCAAGAAGCTCTTAGTGTGGGCCATGCAAGTATGAGTTGATCAGTGTTCAGGTGAAGATGACACTCAGGGCGAAATTGAAATGATACTCATCGAATTCACGCACGTTGTCTCTGTGATGCGATCGGTTTAAGCTCCGCCGTGCGAAACGCTCTCGAAAACCAGTATTTAACTTCTCAAATCATGCGAATTCGTGCTCAAGGGCGTGTTATTCGTGCAAACGACAAGAACCACCCGCCTTTTTATACGTGAAGTTGACCAATGAAAGAATTAAGTTGACCAATGAAGAAATCTCTGCAAATATATAGAGATGGGTTGGTCCCGTTCCTTTAAAGACAAACCCTCTATCTCTAGACGGTATACATTAGATTGATGTTATGCTTTATGGGAGGACTACATTCGATCCTCGGATCTCTGGGTTTGAAGGTCAACTTGTTTACAGGTATACCTCCGAGAAGAATTTTATTTTAATATTCTTGGTTTCTTTTATAGTTTTATCGAAGATGCACTGGGCTGGGGAACCCAGTCGGTTAAGGCGTCCGCCTTGCATGCGGAAGGTCCCAGGTTCGGGTCCGGGCATCGCCAAAATAAATGCCGACCTATAAACGGACCGTGCAGCCCAAAATGTCCGACGAATAATTCCCCGGGTAGAGGGAGTGCACGTTAAATAAGTCCCAATGCTGCGTATGCTTTATAGGTAAGCTGTTAATGCTGCCCTTGATACGAAAAATAATCATAACTCACTTAAAAATTAACGGAATTTGATTCTGTTTTCAGATTATCGTAGCAGAGTTTCTAGACTATTATTTAATCTAAAAATAAAAAAGTACATTTTTGGTCATTAAGACGGATTTGAAGGTTGTACCCTTAAGAGACGAAATCATACTTCCACGTCCGTTCACTTTTATTTGCTCCACCCTGTATTACCGATTGTTGCTTACCACTGGGTTCTCTTTATGCGATTCTCTTTCGTCCTTTTGTCCAATTTCCAGTCATGCAGTATGTTTCCCTTCACTATATTTGCAGCCAGCTTTTCAAGGGTTGCGTCCGAGCAATCAGTGAAGAATTGCTGTAAAGAAGCAGAAATATTTACTCTCCATTAAAAATATACATATCTCAAAGGAATGTGCGAGAGAACTCTATTCTATTTCTGCTCCATCATGCAAAATTTTACTAAACACAACACCATCTGGCAGAATTATGGCTTCAAATGTATGAAATTGTTTACTCGGACATTACTTTTAATACGAATTGATCGATAAAATTTGGTAACGAAATGATTTGTAATTTGTTTAAATTAATGATATAAAAACTTCATTCATGTCGTGGTGCCATCTGTTAAAACTGTAGAAATAAAAACTATCATAAAATACTTTTTAAATAATATAATATTAACAATAAATATTTTGCCAATGAGATTTTCACCTCCTTTTTTATACTAGGATACAAAAAAGCACATTTCTCCTAGTAGCCCGTTTCTTTTAGTCATTCTACAGTAGAAGACCTTTATGTAAACATTGGCTATGTTATTCAGCAATTTGGAAGCTAGTAGAAAAGTAAAAATGTTATTTCAGTCGCAGAAAAAGTATTTTGGCACTTATTTGCGTTGCTACAACAAGGTCATTTAACCAGAATTTTTGATTGAAATACAGTTTCCGATATTTATTTGAAATTTCCACAAAGTTTTTGCGGGATGCCCACAGGAAGCGTGCCAGTAGATGGCGCTGCTAACTCCCACCAGTAATGAAGTTAATTTTTTTCCATTGGATCAACAGAGGTACTTGGGTTTGGAGACCCGCGGTCATTCTGACTCATTCGCCGTTAATAGAGCGTGCTACAATGTTGTTGTTGTTGTTACTACTGCCACTTGGAAAACCCAAGCTCTTCCCGCGGAGCGGGCAAGGATGGGTGCGGTTCCTGAGGAGAGATGCCCGTGTAGAGACTACACGGCAGGAATCCGTCTTGGCATCGTGCTGACAGATGCGTGCTACAGTGCGTCAAAACATACCTCTTTGTCTTCCTCTTCCAGGTCATCTCCAATAGTTCGGAAGTTGGTGGTGTTGTACTTGCCCTTATGGAGTGTAAAGAAGGTAGTGCTTTGCATGGCCTTGTCAAAAAGATTGTACAGAGGAACCAACCTAGAAGTACACAAGTATCAGCCTTTAATGAAGAATTGGGAGAAGATAGCCCAAGCCTATAAAGAGTGTCAGTAAATACAACTCGACTATATTAATGCTGTCGCTGTGTTAGTTTTTGTTGCCGCGTGAAATGCCAAAGAAATAGCGTTATCCATCCTTGTCGGTGGGTCGTGACCCACTAGTGCGTCGTGGAATTGTGATGCAACCTTTAATCAATGTATTAATTATTTCAATATTTTCCCAGTTAAAAAAAATGAATAGGAGTAAACAATTTAGTTATTTTCATAAGAGATATTTGGAGACCCGCGGTTATTTTGTCTTATAACTCCTTAAGTCATCATTCACAGCAAAACGGTTAACGAAGAGACGCAATGGCTCGATCTTCAATTTCATTGGTGGAACAAATCCATTTTATCCTGTAACGATCAAATGGCAATTTTTCATTCCAGTAAACCTTCCAGTAATTGCGTCTAAGTATCATACTTTTCGTCCCTGGCTTCGGACTTGACACACCTACTGTCAAGTTTATAGGTAAATAGTGGTTTCGGCGTTTTGGATTTTCGGCGAAGCGGAGGGTAACACGCTTGAGGTTCACGAAAGGATGAGATTTTAGTTCCACTGCAGTGTTCTATATTACCGTGTATTATTTACGAAAATAGCTCATATTGTACGTGAAAGAAGAAAATTATTTACCTTAGTTTCTTTCCCGACAACTTTAAGAGTAAGTCAATTACATAAGCTGGAACGAAGTGTTCATAAAAACACAAGGCTCTGTAAACCAATGGATTTTTAGTCATAATAAATTTCGTTGGAGTTCGAAAGCCATTTGGAAGGGGATTCTCTTTTGCCATTTTTAAGAAGACTGCCCTGCAATCGTCAAAGGTTTCACTCAATGTCCCGTAAGTAGAACAGTTTACTACGTAAGGAATCTTGCATCTGAAAAGGAACGAAAGGATTAAAGGCTAAATTAAAAATATTCAATACAGTCGGAGAAATGTGGCTTAGAAAATCATTTTTCCATTAGATTAACACAGAGACACTTTGGTTTGGAGACCCGCAGTCATTCGGTCTCATTTGCCTAGAACTTGTACGGAAAGTCTTGAAATTAACTGACTCTCAGTCTCAAAACCGTGCAACAATAAAGTCCAAAGAAAATTTGAGTAAATGGAACTAGGGACACATGACCCAACTTGTAGTTTTTAGCTTGTAACTTTTAAAAAACACTATTTATGGATGTGCAAATGCATTCAATTTATACTTCATAAAGTATCACACGATATATATTAGTATTTTTCTGAAGTATTAACTGCAATAGTAGTAAAATATAAATTATTTAAAACTTTAGTTTTGGGTCATGTATCCCAATGTATAGGGATACAAGACCCACCCATTAGGGATACGTGACCCAACCCATATATTTGGTAAAATAACTAATTATCAAAATACTTTAACATTATAACAAAACTAACATAATATAAAGTTTATATATATTTTTCATTTTTGTCTGACAAAATTATTACTTATATTTTTAACTCATTAATTATTCTTATATTAACGAATTATTCAATTTTAAACGTATAAAGTCTTGTTTGAATACATAACTGGAGATTCTTTTATTTTGCAGAGAAAACACAGGTGGTTGAAGAATGGATGGATGGAAGAATGGATAATATATTAAATTTCAGGCCATTTTAAACATTTTTCATCGATTCTTTTTTTAAAATTTGTAACAGACTGTCGGCTCGCCAAGACAGCCATCGCACGCCAATAATCGCGGCGGCGAGCGAGAGGGAAGAAGAAGCGTTTTTTTCTAACGCGGACATTCTGGACTGAGACGTTGTTTTGTGTCGTGCTGGTTTTTTTCGTCTTTGAAAGATGTTTTCGATTTGTCGTCCAGTCTGTTTTTAAAAATGCTGTAACAAAAGTTAGCTCATCAAGTAAAGGTGTTTATTTAAATGTTGCTCTGTATTACTTCGAAAAACCACATAAGTGAAGAACACCCAGAGGTTAAAACTGGCGCCCAAGAAAAGGGTACGAACTCGCTTCGAGATGTTAGCATGGCAGTTTTAAACAAAATGGCGGCATGCTATTCAACATAACGTTTTTCGTGAAGGAATAGTACCATGACCAGGTACTATATGGAGCTGCCAATCTCATGCAAATACAGGGTGGCCCAAAAGTAGCCTAACAGTTAGTTAGGTATACAGTTATTTATACAGAAACAGTTATTTTAATACAGGTTAAGTTTAGTTTGGTTGAATTATCTTAGTACTAGAGCTACAGGAGAGTTATTGGCGACAGGCATCGTAATTAAGAACCATAGTCAAAAGTGACAGCTTTATTTACATGCATATATTTACATTCTTAATCCCGAAGGTGCTCAAACTGTCTACCTTCGACATTGATGCATTCCTTCAACCTATCTTCGACACTCTCACACACAGTACGACACAAATTCAAGTTGTCACGAATGTCCTTAAAAGCATAATCGATGAATTTCTTCAACTGGCGTACTGTGGCGGGTTTTCTGGAATAAACATTATAATTTACTACTCCCCAGAAAAAGAAATCCATGGGAGTAAAGTCCGGGGAACATGGTGGAAACTCAATGCTCCCCCGTCTCCCTATCCAATGATTCGGGAAGGTCAGATCCAGGTATCGTCGGACCACCAAAGAATAATGAGGTGGGGCACCGTCCCGTTGAAAAAACAACTCCGCAAAGTCGGGCCGTACTTACAGTTGTGGTACTACAACTTGTATCAACATATCCAAATACCTGGGTCCATCAACGGTTTTATCGAAAAAGACAGGACCCACGACACCATCGCAAGATATGCCACCCCACACGGTGACGCCTGGCTGATTTAAATGTGTAGTCAAAATGACATGTCGGTTTTTGTCGGCCCAGTACACAGAGTTATGTCTGTTGACGTGGCCAGACAATTTAAAGCAGGTTTCATCTGTCCACACTACTTTTGAAAGCAGGTCTGGTTGATCAGTCAGTTGATCGTGCATTATTTCACGGAACTGTAATCTGCGGTCAGGATCGTCCTCAAGAAGGCCATGCAACAGTCTTGGGCGGTACGGCTTAAGGTTCAACTGATGCATCGGGCGTTGTAATGATGCCCTCTGGATCATCAGCTCCCGAGACTCTTGTCGCGTAGACTTCTTTGGACTGTTCACGAATGTAAGGGCTACATTCATCTCATTTTCCTGTGTCAACGTCATACGTGGTCTCCCACACTTCGAGGCATTGGCGACGGAACTCGTGGTTCAAACTTGTCTCTGATGCTGTAAATCGCATAACGGGAAGGCGCAGGCAAATTAAACTCACTTCCCCATATCGTACGCACATCTCCGCATTTTCGTACTTCCAGTAGGTCTTAAGGATCCACCGTCGGTGCTCCTCGCTCAAATTTCCAGCCATGGTTTACACTATAAACAAAAGTATAAATTTTCCACCAGCACAAATCCTTTTATAGGATATTTGGCAGGTGACGGGATTCGAAGTTACGTCCTCTGGTGACATCTGCGTATTTCAAGAGCATCAAACAAATAAACGGGGCCGGGATAGACTGGTCGGTAAGGTCTAATAAACCAAAGATATCTCAAAACTAAACCAATCGAAGTCCACGAATTGCTACTATTTGGATAATATACGCTGTAGTACGACTTTATTTTAGCCAACCAACAAAACTAAGCACGACTATGTCAAATACCTGTTCTAAATAACCCAAAGTTCTTACCAATGGTACAACATTAACTGTTAGCCTACTTTTGGGCCACCTGTATAAGTAAAAACTTTCTTTAAAAGGAACTACTAAAGGAATAACTGGGGCCCGGGTGGCCGAGTGGTTAAGATAGCTGCCTCCACTAACAGTCTGCGCACTGTACCGGGTGCGGGTTCGATTCCCGCCTTCGCCCTGGGTGTAATTTCTCTCTCTGTGACAGTAAAAAATTCTTCCTGTGTCTGTCTTACTTGACGAAGGTTTATAAGCGAGTCTCTGATCTAGCACACAAGCCGGAATATATATGTATCAACCCCACCCCAGGAATAACGTTCATAAATTGTATTAGCGGTGGCTAATAAGAAGAAAATTGCTGTTGGCTTTACAGCTGAAGAATAGCCTTCGCTATTACGAATAGGAAAATTGAAAATTTTCTGTCGCTTTTACAGAACTATTTCCGAATACTGGAATATTCCTATTTGCATACCATTCCTTTGGTAGTACCTGACAAATCTTTCTTGAAATTTTTAAATAGAGAAAATATTTCATCCTGAAATAAAAATTGCAGTTCTATTGTTTTTTTGAATTATAATACTAATTCAGTTATAAGATTATTTTGTCTAGAAATAAAAGTGCATATATGTTTACATAGAAGAAATTAATCAAATAATTCTGGTTGTATATAAAATTTATTATTACATATAGAAATGAAAGTGCATATATGGTTATATATAAAGAAATAATAACGTGGTTCTGGTTGTACATAAAGTTTATTATTTCATCAAGAAATAAAGAGTGTATATATGGTATTAATACACTGAGAAGAAAAAATCAAAATTCTGGTTGAATATAAAATTTGTTTTATCGTAAATTCAAATGGTTATACACGTTTTTATTAGTTGTCGTCAATAAAATTGTGCACGTAATAATTTCGTTCGTTAACACTACGAGTATTAAGTTCCGAAATAAAAAATTGAATTTTTTTGGTGGTATTGGAAAGATAACCAAATATCTTTGGAGTAAAAATGCTATTTATTCTATAATACCGAAGCCCAAATGGCGTACCTACTAAGGGTAAAAATCAAGATATTATGAGTTAGACGTGAACTTGATATACCTTGTGAAAATTTCAGAATCTTATATTAAAGAATACTAAATCGTCTCACATGCGAGAATTCACACGTGGTGAATTCTTGAAGATAATTGACTAGCAAAAAGAAAATGAAGCGTTACAAGCTTCCGAGAAAAAGAAAACAGAAGAACGAGAAATACTTTCTAAAGAGCAAGAAAAGCAGAACAATTTTGAGTTGGAAAAACTCCGACAGCGAATCGAAGCCCAAAGAATGGTTCAACCATCTACTATTGCAAGTGTTGCGTTCCCTACTCAACCCCAGTTGCAGCTGAAAAATCTTATTCCAGAATTTGATGTGAAAGAAGACGACATGTCTTTATACCTCAACTTGTTTGAACGTCAACTGAAATTCTTCAAAGTTGAAAAGTCAAGCTGGGTAGCATAATTGCTAGGAGTACTGCCCACTGATGCTCGAAGCGTTTATGTCTATCTGTCCTTTGATGGACGGTTTTAGCTTTCGTTCTAAGTATACAATTTCAGAATATTTTAAGAACATGTATAATATCAAATTTGACGTTTCATATTATTTATTTTTGAGAAAATTGGTCTCACAATAAATTGAGAGCACCCTAGTATTCAGTTTTTTTAACAGTGTAGTTTGTGTAAATCTGTAAAATCTTAAGACTTAATTTGTTTAATGTATAAAAAGTGTTTTACTAACGTAGAGTGGTAGATAAAATTTCTATGTACCTTTCAGTGGCAACTTTCCACGCGGCAATTACGTGACAGTTCGCCACTATGTCCACTGGAACAAAATCATTGAAATTGTCTGGATCAACAAAAGCCACTTTGACAAATCCCTTTCCATTCTAAAAAGGCAATCAATATTTCAATTAACAGTATGTTATTCATTAGGAACAAACGATACATAACATATACTGGATAGACTGGTCCCAGTGGTAATGGGACAAAATATCGCGGCCGAAATATCGCGGCCAAAATATCGCGGCCGAAATATCGCCGGCCGAAATATCGTGCGCCCAAAATATCGCGGACCCAAAATATCGCGGGCCAAAATATCGCGTGCCCATAATATCGCGTGCCCAAAATATCGCGGGGACAAAATATCGCGTAAAGTAAAAGTAGTGGATTTAATGGATTTTAAGGTGTTTGGCATTGGGAGGGAGTTCGATGGTAAAATGGTATTGCACTACTTACTTGTCTCGTAATTAGTGATGAAGTTCGGTTTTACCTCTAAGAGTCTGTATTTTTATAAAAATGTATTTAAAGTCATGCATTTTTATGCATTTTTTTGTTATGACCATTTAGTCACGAGGTAGGTTTAAAGGGTTAAGGTTTTATATTTGAACTTGATTTTTATAAATCCCATTAATTTATTTTAAGAATTCAGTTGGGGTAATTGTAGTCTAAAAAGTGTCGGAATTTTATAAATTAATATTATTTAACGAATATGTAAACATTGTTTGATGCGTTACCTTTCTGTACTGTTCTTTAAAAAAGACTTTTTTTAAATAGGAGGATTAGTTTAGGGATATTTTCAATGTGATCACGGGAGTTGGAGGAAGTTGAAATAGACATACATTATTATTTAAAATATATAATAATAGTATACTTGCATTCATATAAACTTATGTAGCAACTGAATAATTTACTTATTTTACTGAACACTTACAGAACAAAAAATAAGTTGATTAATCAACTACAGTCGAACTCGTTTATAGCGAGTCCTGATTTTACGAGGACCCGGATTTACCGAGGAAAGCAAGAATATTAGGTTGGTCCAATGCTAAGTCTATGGAAGGGAAATCGCTTGCTACGAGCAAGCCTCGGATTTAACGAAGAATATTTTTTCTATCTTGTAAATTTTTTTCACTATGCAGTCGGTTTAGAAGTTAACTCTTTTCTTGGAAAAGTTGTCCTCACCCCCTTTGTTTTGAGAAATTCCTTTCAAGCCATACTATGAATAGGAAGAATGGTCAAATATGCGGTTCAACAGGTGGCTTATTTGCAGAAGCAGAGTGAGGAAAGGGTTCTTCAGGGTCATTGGGGGCGCTGGTCAGAGGTTTTCATTGATAACGTTTGCTAAATTTTATGGGGTTATGTCGAAGTGGATAGTTTTAACCGTTGACGAGGTGAAAATTTTCCGGGAGTTTAGAGAGGAGCTAAAGATGTCGACCTCTGCAAAAAGCATTGATTGTCTTATTATACTGGTTCAAAGCTGCTAAAGAACACTCATGTTGATGAAAGCGTACAATTACAATAAAACTGACTGTCTTTTTACAAGCACTTAGATTTAACTAGTAAATGTTGCGGTCTTTTCTGGCTCGTTATAAACGAGTACAAGTGTATTTCGTTTATGATATAATTTACATAAAAGTAGTTACATATAATTAGGACTAGTTTTATACAGTCACTTTTTACAAAACGTTTATGAGCCTCTTTATTTTTTTTGTTCGAAAGGTATGATATCAAAGATCTATTAGTGTAGTGGTAGCGAGATATTCAATGTGGTTACCATTCATTGTAGCGTAGGTCATACTTTAAGGTGTAGATTACAAGAGCAATATTTGAGGAATGGCTGGCAAATTGAACAATCAAATGAAGAAAGACAGAATCATTTCATTTATTTTATTTTAGTTAATGGAACCTGTCATAAAGACCTTTTGAGAAGCTAGATAGAACACGAGTTATCCTCAAGAATGTTAAACTGTTGTTATATCCCTTAATGATATCTACAGGATAAATCAAATCATTCAATTTTTAAATAAACAATAAAGAATATTTGTTTATAATGTACAATACTCTATAGCAAATTTAAAAAATGCTATTTATCTTTTTATTTTATTATCATTATTGCATTCTATTTTCTTTTATTAAAATTCCTGTTTATGAATTCTTCTATTCTCCCACACATGATTCCCATAGTAAGTTGTGTAAATATTCTATTTTAAATTCATTTTTAGGTCATATATGGTTTTCAAAGTTTTTTCGTTTTTTTTGTTCACTCGTTGATCCCTCGATGACCAGAGATCTCGATTGCGCTTGATAATTACCTCCTTTCGAATATTTAATGGTAAAAAATAATTACAAATATGTTTATTTTTTCCTTCAAGCCAAACATTCCCAAAATATATCTTTAGGACTTCAAAAACGTTCTAACTATTTAAAATAATTTCACACCCAATGTAGCAACGATAAAACCATCCTTCTGGCAATAGGGAAGTTGCGTGAATTTCAAATTTATTCGCAAACAACAGTCCTTTCAACTGCACATCGAATGGTATCAATCAGACTAGTAAGAATTTAATTAAATTAGTCAACAATTGACTTTGAAGAAAGCGATATGTCACCTGTCACCGCCTTTAAAACACTCACAATCCTCTTGTTATGGATTATGACATCAGGCTTGGCTTTCTTGTTCCATTGACGTGTACTTTCATTAAACTTCCATGTCAGGGCCTGACCATGACAGGTTGGGTCCAAGTCCGGGATACTTTTGTTGGACCATTTCGAGTTTCTGATCTTAACCAAAAAAAATGCATATAGTACCTGTAGGCACCCAATATGGACACACAAAGATAAATTAATTTTTTTCGCCATCTTATACACGTCACAGGACTTAAACAATTTGTGACCACAATCTCTGGATTGTGGAATACCATAAATAAAATTTACTTTGTAATTAATATGGTTTAATTTTATAATAAAAACAAAAAAGTACCAATTGTCCATAAAAGGAACTACCTATCCCTATTATGGACATGCATGTCCATATTAGAGACAGGTGGCTCCTTATGGAACTACCCTAGTAGCAACTTTTCATCGACCGATAATCGATTTTTCATCGTTCACCGGTGAGCCGATGAGAATTCGAATATCGGATTTTCGCTGAAAACTGCCCGATTGCTCGATAACTGCTCGGTTATATCCGCTCGATCGAGCAGCCTAGGATGAGTTTTTCCGATGAGATTCCGATCAAGTGTCAAGAAGAAATCGATAAGAATCCGATGAGTAGTAATCGAAATCTCATCGGCCGATGGAATTTCGAACACTTTGCGATAAAATTCCGAACAGTTTACGACATGTTAGTACAAAAGTTTTAAACGAGATGGCGACACTATTTTTTTCTGTTAGTCAGGTAGCATTCAACTCGTTTCGAATTCAGCTGGGGGACAGAACCCCCAACCTCGGGCTCCGCACTCTTGACTTGCAACTGGAACCGTGCGTTTGACCTCACGGCTATCGACACTTGCACTATATTTGAGTTTAAATAAAGAGGTCAAAAGGTTGATCGTTAAAGAAGTTTTATGTTATTGATTAAGACATTTTAATTTTGATTTTTCCTTTTAAATATTAATTTAAGTTAACAGTACTAATAGAAATATCTTAAATTTAAAAATAACTCTTGGTAACTTACGTATTGAAAAGTTGTTTGGTTCATAATATTTATTCAAAAATCTATTTTCTTTAAGTTAAGTTTTTCAAAAATTAATCATGGCCAAAAAGTTAAAAATTAATTTCCAAATAAATAAAAGAAATAGTTATCACACAGTAAAAATATTTCTCTTCGCACGTAATTAAAAATTTTGTGTGTAAGTAAATAAAAAATAACTATTACCAGTTTAAATATAATAGTTTTCGGATATGAAGTTTTCGAAATAATTTAAAGCAATTTGTATGTACTAAAATAAAAAAAGCCACATTTTTCGGTTTCTTATCGTTGCGATATCGATTCGTCATAGTTTTCCGATGAAACGTACATTGATTGAATTTTCACTTTTGACCGATATCGAATCGATGACTTTTATCGATAGAATTTCGTTCACCGATTTCCGATGTCGCCTCGTGCACTTTCGGATTACGGATGCGATCACCGGTGAGTTTTCGCTGAATCCGATGAACGATCGATGATCGATCGAGCAAATTTCGAGAAACAATGCTACTAGGGTACTACTGGATGAAAGAGCCACACTTGAGAGGGATTTTAGAAGTCGAGGGGATAAAAGAAATATCAGTATTGCGAGTGAGGGGGGCAGGGTAAATACCGTCAAAACGTACACTTTAGAAGGGAGAGGGGTCATTTTCGGTTGTGGCTCTTCAAAAACCTTCAAACAGCAAAAATATCACTAATTTGAACATTAATTTATTATTAATTAGCTAAATAAAATCTCATTAAACAGATATGTTACAAATTTGTGAATCTGAAGACTATCATTAGATGTCCGTATTGCACGTAAGATGTCCATATTGCGAATCAGGCTTAGTTTTACTAAATGTTATAATAAATTAACAAATAAAACGTCAAGCAATATATGCAATATCAATCAAAAATATGTTTTATCAGCTTTCTAAAACACTCCACTTTTCAATTTTTTAAAAACAATTATCCAATATATCATATGAATATAAACTTTCCTATAATTAAGATCAGCACACCACAAAAATACCAATTACCTTCAAAAGGGTGAACAATGCTCTTTTTTCCACTTAGCCTAAAATATTTTTTATATTTTTTTAACTGCTTTTCTTCACGGACATGTAGCACTATCTCTCGATTAAAAATTTAACTTTTAAAGATATAAGTTTTGTTCATATTGATAACACTGTCCATAATGGGTACAAGTAGTATATTTGGGGGGGGGGGGGGGGAAGACCTTTTAAAGTAAGGTCAATCCTCAAATTTAATATCAATCTATCATAGTGCTTAATTTTTTAGAAAAGCAAAAATACTTAATTATTTTGCCCATAAAATGATACGAAAATTGTTAGATGTGAAGCCAAATTTGTAGGTTTAAAGCCAATTTTGGAATGCACATGGAAACGAACCTTCAATAAAAGAAGCCCGCTTTTAAATATGTCCATGTGTCAAAGAGGGAAAGGAAACCTATAATTATCTCCAAGCGCTACGAAATTTCGAATGCTCAACACAAAGAAGCAGAAATCCATTCATCAGGTCCATTCATGGTCTCAGAGCTTTGAGCAAGAAGGGGGAAAGAGAAGTTCTTTTGTCAAAACGACAGAGGGGTTGACCCTTCTACCTAAGCCCCCTCCCCCCCCCCCTGGTTCCTTGCCTGTGTATCTATATTTTTCTTCCATAGTATTACTGAGGCACATAAGTTGCGAGGACCTATCTGTTAGAAAATATTTAAAACATAATAAAAATTACTTAACTTGTAGCTACTTAAACCATTGGCGTTTTTAAAGATAATTTTAACGGAAAGTTATTTGACTTTGGTAATTGATGCACTATTGAAACCCTTAGAAAACACCCTTTGAGGAACCCTTAAAAACATGTAAACTTTAATGCTGATATTTTAAAAGAAATAAAAAATTGGTGTTAATGTTTTCCTTTAATAAAAGGTCATAGGACTTAAAATGCATAGAATCATTTCAATTAACCAACTTCATAAAAGTTTCCATATAAAAAATGAAATTAAAATGTGAAAATAAGAAAATTTAATCAATGCATTGAACATCACTTAAGTCGCTATAAAAATTCTTACAACCAGATTCAACTATTGTTAAATATTTTGTCCAATTTAAAATAATAAATTAATTGAAAATATAATACAAATTTAAATACACAGAAACAACCTTGAAATTCATCCAAAAATAGACTTAGACAATCCTCATATTTGAAAACAAAATTATGTTATCGTTGCAAGAATAAGCCGCACATCAGACAACGCTCACGATTTTTATAAAGGTATCACGAATTTACAAAAGAAGAGATATTTAATCATCTCCTTTTAACCCAAATGCAAAAATATTAAAAATATTTTTAATTAATAAAAATGTTAAAATAAATTTTTCAATCTTAAATATACATAAATATATATATATATATATATATAATATATATATATATATATATATATATATATATATATATATATATATATATATATATATATATATATATATATATATTATATATATATATTATATATTATTTTATATATATATATATATATATATATATATATATATATATATATATATATATATATATATATATATATATATATATATATAATATATATATATATATATATATATAATATATATATATATATATATATATATAATATATATATATACATACATAAAAAATACTTGCATACAGACCACACATATCGTATCAAACAAACCATACGTACCACACCATACATACCATACCAAACAAACCATACCATACCATACAATATATATAATATTTATATACGCACGTTTGTACAAAGCACTATACAATTTTACCATCTCATAACTTTCTTGAAAATCACATACGAATCCACTTACTTTAGTCGACGCGATATTTTGGGCAAATTTAATGGGATTTATAAAAATCAAGTTCAAATATAAAACCTTAACCCATTAAACCTACCTCGTGACTAAATGGTTATAACAACAAATGCATGACTTAAAATACATTTTTATAAAAATTCAGTCCCCTAATAAGTAAAACCGAACTTCAACCCAAATTACTGGATAAGTAAGTATAAGTAAGTAGTGCAATACCATTTTACCATCGAACTCCCTCCCACTGCCAAACACCATAAAATCCAAATCCACTCAATTTTTACTTTACGCGATATTTTGTCCCCGCGATATTATGGGCCCGCGATATTATGTCCGGCGATATTTTGTCCCGCGATATTTTGGTCACGCGACATTTTGGGCACGCGATATTTTGGCCCGCAATATTATGTCCGGCGATATTTTGTCCCGCGATATTTCGGCCGCGATATTTTGTCCCCAAACCGTATATATTATATATAGTTGTTAGTAACAAATAGTATTTTTGAAGTATTTAGTTACAAATCTTTTTAGTCATTTAAAAAAAAAATTTTAACCTTTACACTACCCTTATTTCAATTTACCATACATAACATGAATTCAGAATACACTTACCCCTTCACTGAGCAGGGCTAAAGTTGAATTTTTCTCGAAGAATCCCTAAAAAAGAACATTGAAAGTAAGCACACTAATAATAGGTAAACAATTAAATTCAATTATACATCGATTGTCAAAAAATTAATCAGGATAGTCAATGTCGTTTTGTTTTACCGATAAGTTCAAAATATTTCACTTTTAGGAAACATAAATTATGCAAATTGCTCATAACCATGAAAGTACATGGGAAAATCAATCACGATTGTGGCTGAAGTTAGTAGGACTTAACACTAATATATCTTTTGAAACTTTTCTTATTTTGCTAATCTGGAAATTGAAAATGGATCGAACTAAATAAAGTATTTAAGAGGAATGGTCAGTCTCATAGGCATAATGCGTTACTTTTAAATCCTTTGAAAGTATCGCCTTAAAATTTTATATAATGTCAATCAATTTGCATACTAAAAAAATACACGCAATCCGTTCGCACACGCAATCCGTAAAAACTCATCAACTACCAACAAAGCCACCAAAAAAGTAATATGATTAAACAGCTCTTGATCTCACACAGAAAACCTCTACATTTATCATATAAAAGGGGCCGTAGTGAGCCTAGTGATCAGCATCTCGGTCTCGGGATCGGAAGGTCGTGCGATCGAGTCCCGGTACCACTGAAGACCTACCGAGTATATGCGGAGTACGTGCTCGTTAAATCTGTTGGGTCCGAAAGTCCTCTCAGTTCCCATACCAAATCAATACCTCTGGGGGTGACAAGCCAATTCTGGGGGTCCTCTAGTTGGCCTCTGTCTCTAAAAATTAGATGGATCCACTTATGTGTGTGTGTTGTCTGTTGTGTCTGTCTTACTTGACGAAGGTTTATAAGCGGGTCGCTGACCAAGCACACAAACCTGAATATATATGTCTACCAACCAACCAATCATAAAAAAACCGTTAGTAAAAATATTCAATACAGCAGCAGAAATGTGGCTTGGAAAATCATTTTTTTCCGCAGCTGCACTTACTACATGTGGTGCTTTAACAGTCGGGGACACGAGTGCAGGTCTGATGATCGCAGAAGGCACCTCTGCGGCCTGTTCCAGCACGACGTTTTCAGCCAGGCATTTGCTGAAGGTGTAACCGTTGGGCCATCGTGGATAACACTGGGCTGACAGGGCTTCCACTGACTCTTCGGTGCCGTTTCTTTGAAAATAATTGTACTATTTTAATATATACTTAAAAATAAAATATACTCTTCTAAATAATACAGGGTGGCGCAATTTTTTTGGTACGCACAGATTTTTTTGGTAGTTTTCACTATTAATGAGAATAAAATTTATTGTTTATTATTTTCGTTGTGGTTAATGATATTTTTAATTATTTATACCTTCCCGATCCTTACTACCACAACTTTTGTCCAAAAAACCTTTTCAGTGAAATTTTGTGACTTAAAGTGTTTTTGTGTCTAAACTTTTGAGACGGACTATAGCTTACCGGAATTCTTCGAAAAATCTTTCACAGGGAAATGGCAATCGGTAAACCAGTTCTTCCACCAGATCGTCTCTATTGCTATTCGAACAAACAGTAGAAGTATACACAAAAGCCTAGAAAAGAAGAATTCTTCAAAATAAAAAACATATTAAACCAAAAAATATTTTTTTTAACTTATACAACAGTAAATTATGACAAGAAGTTCGTAAAGAATTAAAATATCCATCTTTTCTATCCCCTTTAGCACAATTCTGCCGTGGGCAAGCAAACTGCAGTAATCGCCAAAAATGTGTTTCGGAGATATTTGATGAAACGGCGTTTTTGATTTCCCACAAACTCCAGTAAAACATTGAAATTCGAAGTTAGGTGATTCTGAACCTTGAATTAGAAATGTTTTAAGGGTAGTAGGTTTTATTTTGATTTTTTCAGGCACACATAGAGAAAAAAAATATATACTGCAGTTTGCCTGCCCTTTTCGTCCTGCCGTGGCACGACTTTCGGCAGGTAGACAGCAGTATCCGCCAAAAATGCTTCGGCTATGTTTGATCAAGGGCGTTTTTGCTTTTTTTTTTCACGAACTCTAGTAAATAATTAAAATTTGAAGCAAAGGTAATTCTATACTTTGATTTATGTATGTTTTGGGTAGTTGGTTTTAGTTTGATTTTTGGACGTACATATTGAGAAAAATCGTGTACGGCTGCCAATTTGACTTCCTCTTTCTTATACTAACTAGCAACAGTTTGTAAATATAATATAGATAAAATAATAAAAATAAAAAGTAACTGAAAATAAAAAAAATAAATGTTTAATAGGTACAGAATATACACATATATAAAATACTAAAGGGTAATATTTCCTGACTTTCAGACGAATTAGTGTAACAATGACGAATCAGTAGAAGATCCCACAAATAGAACTAATTAGTCATTCGAACAAATCCATTCATTGTAAAATGAGGCAAAAAATCGTTTGCCCATTTAAAACTTTAAAAATGTGGACGAACCTATTTATTACTACCAAATGAAGAAATGAGTATTTTTTAAAAAGTAAAGCTATAAAATTATTTTTTGGAAACGTTAAAAATAAAAATATATATTATTATTAAATTTATATTATTAAATATATAACAAATAATTATTAACACGAGATTCATTAGAGCAATTCATTTTGCTATAAAAAGGGGGGGAAAATCGTCTGCGTTTTAGAACCTAAGGGTGTGTAACGCTACACGACTTTCAATCACCGCTCAAAAAATCAACGCACACTTATTTGTTTACCTTTTCTCGACTGGAAAAAGAAAAACAAACATCTCTGTAGTTCGCCTTTACACTAACTGGGGGGGGGGGGGAGGTGTGTCACTGTAAAGACACCAGACAACCTTTTTTTCTACAACCGAAACTCAAAATATATAATAAGTTGAGATCCAACTTGGATAATCTATACAGCAGATGCATTGTAAATGATGATGGTGGGTAAGTACTTTAAAATCACAAACGATAAATATTTTTTTTTCTTATGGAAAATGAAAATACTTTGAACATGTGCCGTTTGGTCTGAATTAAAACTAAAAAAGAGAACAGAAAGAAACAAACGCCGATCGAATCTCTATAAAAGAACGGATTGTTCTTTATCCCTAAAACTTTTTAGGAAAGTTCGGAGAGTCACGATAAATATTATCATGTAAAGATTTTGCCAATTTTAAGTCCAGAAAAAAAAATACTGGCATTGTGCGCCATTTTATGGCAAATTTTGCGTTGATTTTTTTACGGGGAAAAATTACGTTATATTTAACGAGACCCCCCCCTTTCCCATCACCCCACGTGACATTTGGTGATATTCGACTCGACCCCCTCCCCCCCTAAACAAGTCACGTAATTTATAGACGCACCCCTAAGGTAATTTCAATAACTTAAAACCAAAAAAGTTTTATCGCAGATACCCATTATGCACTCAAAATTTCCTCTAAAATCTTTTTATGACGTCCTATAGGTACTAGGAGTTCTTGTACCAAATTTGAAGCACGTATCTCTTTTGGTTTTCCAGAAATACCTTTAAAACCAAAAAAGTTCTATGGCAGCTACCTCTTGCGCATGCGCAATTTTATCGAAAACGTTACTATGACATCCAACGGGTGCTAGGAGCTCGTGTACCAAATTTGAAGCATGTATCTTTTTTCAGTTTTTAGTTATTCCTTTAAAACCGGCCAGGTGAAATTATACTGCAGTTTGCCTGCCGAATCTTGAGTTTTTTTCCTTTTACTGCAATTTGCCATTGCCGAAAAATGATGAATTTGTAACGAAAATCGTCAAAAAAGGTCGGCATATGAAAATATAAGTTAAATAGATGCCGAAAGTGCAAAAAAACCGAAAAATGAAAATTTTGAAGCTACTGCAGTTTGCCTGCCCACGGCAGAATTATGCCCAGTAGCTGGAATATATGAAGCTTATTTATTTTATACTTTCAATTATCTAATATGAAATGTAAGGCAAATTTAGTTTTCGAGTTCTTAATACCTGTTAGACGTCCTAATAAGATTTTTGAGAAAATTGCTCTTGAGAAAATGGTAACTGCTATAGAACCGTTTAGGTCTTAAAGTTATGGAAATTACCTTATAAGGTTCATAATTACCATTAAATGCATTGATTTATTGAGTGGTAATTGAGAGTCGTGTAGTGTTACACATCCCTTGTTTTTAAGTTTAAGTTTGACTGAATAAACAAAATATAAGGCAAGTTATATGCCTATAATCCTGAACAATTTGTGTAGGATAAATTCAGTTACACGAAATATGAAATTTTAAAATCTTAATGTAAACGTGTCTTCATTCGGAAATGAAGGCTTTAATGGTGTTCATAAATGAAGCAATGAGTTAATACATACGGAAATTCTTAAAGCACTTACACATGATAAACGGATAAATAAACGGACTGATAAAACGGAAACTGTATTGAGGGTATAACAGGCAGGTAGACCGTTAAAAATTAGAAAAGGAATTCAGATGGCAATTTTATTTAGAAGTCTCTCTGATATGTAAATACGTTTTTATAACAACGTGCAAAAAAGTTCACTTTTTTATATCATAGTCATTCATAAATCGTTGCGAAAATGACACTTTACGTGCTTACGTCACAGACAGTGCCGAAAGTATTACTTTCGGCACTAGTGCGGTAAAGTAAATATAAGAGTATCTGATTGGTAGAAAAACAAAATGATGTCATGAATATCTCCATGGAAACTAAATGATGTCAATAAACTCACTTTTTTCTATTGGTTCTTTACTTTTGAATTTTCTAATATCTCCATGGTAGTACTAAAAAAAATATTAAAAAAAATTAAATAAGACAAAAGTAAGAACACAAATTTCACGCCAAACAATACTGTTATTTAACATGCATATTTATAGTAACATTTGATCCGGTGTAGTTATTAATATTTACATTTGAATATGCTTCCCCAATATGGGCTCATGCTTCCGATACGGCCTTAAATAAGTTAGAAAGCATTCAAGCGAGAGCTGCTAAGATAATAACAGGAGCAGTTTCATCCACCAATAATGGAAAAATAATTAGGGAGTGTGGTCTAGAAACTCTACAAAATAGAAGAAAGGTAAATATGATTAAGATTACGAACAAAACATGTAGTCTCCCTCCTGAACATATATCTCGCATTGCCTTTAGAGAGTGGAATGATATGTCAAGACTGAAACGATCTTCACCCATGCAATATGATAGAGATATCGCAGGAGGTGTTGGCCTTGAACACAACAAATGGGCTATTGTTCAAGAACCCATCTCTTTCAAAGAGCTCCCAATGAACACCAGCGTTCACATTGACCTTTTGGTGCCATGCAACAAAAATGAACAAAAGGACATCATTAGGAAAAAGGGACTCAATGCAATAGAACAATTTCCAAAAGAGAACTTTGTACATGCATACCCACAGATGGCTCCTCTGACAAAACCATCACCAACGGGGGTGCCGGTGTGTTTTTAACTACTTCAGATGGTGTGTCTCACCATGGCAAATATGGTGCGGAAGGCCCTTCCCACTTCCAAGCAGGCAAAAGGCCTAGTAATCTTTTGCGACTCAAAGGCCGCCCTCCAAGCAATTCTAAAAGGACATTCTTCTATCACCCAAGAAATCATCTCAGGTCTTCAAGATCTTCAGACTATAAACAAGACCTGCATCCTCCAGTGGATTCCTGCACACGTCGACATAGAAGATAATGAAACTGCGGATAGATTGGCCAAGGAGGGCAGAGACCTCAACACTAGCTGCAATGATGTTTCTCTTCAGGATGCGAATGCAGAGGCCAGATATAAGCTTAGAGAAATATCCATTCAGACCAAACATCTTCTCTCTGAAATAACTGCGAACAGATCTACTCTTAAAACCATAACTAGGCTGAGAACCGGACACCACAGGGATATGAAGATAGATGGAGATGGCAAGAAGATCTATAGAAGCTGTGAACATTGTCCTGATACACAGCTTACGCCTACTCACATCTATGAGTGTCCGGCTATGAGCGCCAGCCTGAGAAAGATTGGAGTACTGCCGACTATGCTAGATCAGTATGGAGACAAGATCAAGCAAGTCGTAGAAGAAATTATCAAAATTCACGGACACATATAGAGTTCGACTCTCATGGACACGACAAAAAAAAAAAATGAAGGCAGTCCGGGAAGCATTCCTTCTAAGGAAACCTGAACATTATTTTGATTTTCATAACTATTTCACTCATTTCTATTTTACAACTTTTCTTTTACTGCTTTGCATTTTCGAATATCGCCATGAAACTAAATGTTGTCATGAAAATCACTCATTGGTAGAAATACTTTTTTGCACGTTATTATAAAAAAATATTGTAAGCAAGCACGTGCCAAATAATACTTTATTAAGCTCTTGTCATTATTTCACTCGACCTACGGTCTCGTGAAATAAAAGCCACTCGCTTAATAAAGTATTTTCGGCACTAGTTGCTTAAATAACTATTATCAGATTTAGTCTGAAACTTTTCAATAACCTGCTTCATATCGCTTGTTCGATTGAATTTTAAAAAAGACTAATTTTGCTCTTTTTCTTAGAAATTTAATTCGGTCTTCGGTGTTTTGCTTTCAGATACTCTGATGCTTTTTTTCTCCGTGAATACAAAACTAGGCATTTGTCATGAAATCTTTTATAAAGTATTTTATCATTCTAATTTTCTTTTCCACTGCAATGCTCTCGGAAATGTATGAGATTTTCTAGATTTTGTCTAAAGTTTCTTTATTTCTATTAAAATTTCTGCACGGTTCACAAGCATAATGCTGCAAGAAAAGGAAGGTAAATATCGATTCACTCTTCTGAAATAATTCAACCGAATTATTATTAGTAGTATGATTATTATTATTGTTTCTGGTGAACTATAAATATATCACTGTATTATTTTAATCGCTTAATACTTTCAAAATTATATTTAAAATTATTTTATAATTGTATTTATACGTAAATGTAATATAGAAGTGACCAGGAGGAAACTATTTTTCGAATTAAAAAGCTGAATGAAGCAGAAAACCGCTCATTTCCCTATTTAGGCGCTATTCCTACATTGGACATCAGAACCAAAGCAACCCTCTTTCTGGCACTTTTAGTACTGGGCCGTGAAATAGCCCCGGCGTGTTTAAATGGAGCACGGTGTTTCAATAAGTAACACATTAGCTGCTTACGTCTAGTTCCTTTAGTTTCTTACACAGCTCCAATGCGTAGTAGGTACCAATCGCATTTGTACCCATCATAAATCTGCAAAAAATTGACTAATTATTCGTGGATGACAAAATGCTTACGTAAAAACTAATTAGCAATGATGGGAATAAAAAAACTAATTAGCAATGAAGCTTTACTTGTTACACTTTGTTAGGTAACACCGAGTAACGCTGTTAGATTTTTCAGGAAGTAACTGTAATTTAGCTACTTTTAGCGGTAACGAAAAATGTCGTTACTTTCCGAAAGCTGTCGGATGCCAATTTTGAAATTCAAATCCTCAAATTAAGTAAAAATATATATTAATTCTAATTGCAGTGTTTTGTTTGTGCTTATGTTTCTTTAATCTTGGTTCTTTTTGAAAAACTGGTAGATAGTTAAATTGCAATTTTTCCTATAGCTATAGTCTGTCTATTTACTATGCGAGCCTCGAAAAGACTTTCTTCCCCCATCCCTTCGCTTGGTTTTCTAGGAAACGGGGGGAGCATCGCTTTCCTAAACCTAACGCGTTTGAGGTTCTGTTGTGGAGGTTAACAATCCGAACAGTTCAAACCCAAGTAGGGTGGGGAAAAAACATGCTCACGCCGTTTCGAAGAAAACCACATGCGGGGATGGGGGAGGAAAATGCTTTCGAGGCTCGCATTCTAGATAGACAAGGTATAGGGTTGCGTTGGGTGCCTACTCAGGTGTCGGCAGTAGTAAGAAAAGGCCGGTTCTGCGCCAGCGGAGGTGGAGAGGTGGGATGACGTCACTGACCCACCGCCACCACCGCATATGACGTCACCGGAAATGACGTAAGAACACGTGACCAGATATGACGTAAGCGCACGTGACCGGATATGACGTAGCGGAAGCAGAGTTTAGTTGTCTTATGACACGAGTTGTTTTAGTTTCGTTATTGTAATAAAATAGGTTTATATGACGTCGGTTTCAATATAGGGTAGGTTTTTATGACGTCTTTTTGTTATGAGGTAGGTTTATATGACGTAATTATAGGGTAGGTTTATAACCCGAGTTGAGTTGTTTTGTTATAAGGTAGGTTTATATGACGTAATTATAGGGTTGGTTTATATGACGTAGATTATAGGGTGTGTTTATGTGACGTAAGAGTTGTTTTAATTTCATTATTGTAATAGAGTAGGTTTATGTGACGTCGTTTTGTTATAGAGATGGTTTATATAACGTTATAAGGTAGGTTTATGTGACGTCGGTTTTGTTTTAAGGTAGTTTTATATGACGTAGAAGTTGTTTTAATTTCAGTATTGTAATAGAATAGGGTTATAAGGTAGTTTTATATGACGTCATGAGTAGGTTTATACGACATAATTTTAAGGAATAGTGTTATTTTTAGCAATTATAAGTCTTAAAAATATTACTTTATTTTTATTCTCATGATCAATTTTTATTTCAATAATAGTTTAAAGAACCGTTATTATTTTTTTTATTAATAGTTTAATATAAATAAGTTTAAAATAGTTGGTAAAACACAGTTATTATTTTTTTTGTTTCAATAACATCTATTAATTTTTTATTAATTAAGTAATTTTTTTATTTTAATAATAATTGGTAAAAACCGTTATTAGTAGTTTAATAATACATAATAGTTGGTAAAACACCGTTATTAATTTTTTTAGTAGTAGTTTAATATAAATAAGTTTTAAAATAGTTGGTAAAGTATCGTTATTAATTTTTTTTATTAGTAGTTTGATATAAATAAGTTTTAAAATAGTTGGTAAAGAGCCGTTATTAATTTTTTATTAGTAATTTAATATAAATTAGTTTAATAATAGTTTGTAAAAAAAACTGTTTCAAAGCTTAAGTTTTTACTTTTTAACGTTGAAGTTTTATAATTTAAGTTTTTTAGTTTATTTTAAAGTTGTTACTTTAAAAGTTTATCTTTATTTTCAAAGCAATAATAAATACACAGTTTTAAGAGACATCAACATTTATTTACACTAAATTCATATATACATGGAATAAATACAATACTAACATAACATTTCTTCTGAAGGTGCAAACATATTTTTTACGTCATGTAAAAAGGATGATATATTAATTAAGGAGAAAAAGTCTCTGGTCATAATCAAACCTTGCTTGGTTGGGCTGTAGTTGGGTGATTCACTGCTAAGTTTAATAATACATGATAGTTAGTAAAGCACCATTATTAATTTTTTTTATTGATTAAGTATTTTTTTTGTTTCAATAATAGTTTATAAAAACCGTTATTAATTTTTTATTAGTAGTTTAATATAAATAATACATAATAGTTGGTAAAGCATCATAAATTTTTTTTATTGATATTATTATTATTATTTTTTTTTTGATTGAGTAATTTTTTTATTGAGTCAGTTTTTTTGTAACGGTAATAATAATTTGTAAGGTGTGGTATCGTACAAGTTGTTTATAAATTGATTATAGGTAAACTTCTTGTGGATAACTTTATTTTACCATGCTTTTTTTTGTAAATAAATATTAAAAGTGTAGTTTTTCTGGTAAAAGATTTTAATTTTTTATGCAGTTTATTGTAAAACCTACTTTAAAAGTGGAAACCTTATTTAAGTCTCATATCTAAATAAACACACATAATTCCATACAGCGTGAACATGTTTTATCTTGTTCATCACATGAGAAACCGGTTATCCGATTGCATAATATACCACGTGAAACCCCTATTTCCAACGCCAATGCAATACACCACGTGTTATAAGCCGAACCAAAATCAAATCACGTGCTTCAAGTTTAGAAGTTATAAATATTCTCTTATAGTAAACAGTTTTATTATGTTTAAGTGTATTTCAAATCGTTAGTGAAATTTTAATCAGTAATGTTCTTATGTATAAAAAAAGTAACTTTATCTATTTCACAAAATGAAATATGCAGTTTTATTACGTTTAAATGTATTTCAAATAGATAGTGCTATTTTAATTGTTTAGTCTACAGCTAGCGTGGTAAAACTAATTAGTCCACCCGGTAAAAATTTTTAATATTTCTTATATTTACTGTTTAAACTTAAAAAAATATATTTAAAACGTTCAACTTTGAATGATTTACTTATATCTTAAAAGTGTAGTTTTTTTTACAATACTTTGGTTAAAATATTTTGGCAAAATGTCTAGAATTAAAAGATTATTATCAAGTCCTTGATTATTGATCCTATTATCGATTCCAAGATTTTATGTAATTTTGCAAACTCAATTCTTGAAAGTGACAAATAAATAATGTTACTATTGATAAATTTATCTTAATTTTAGATCCATTAAACTATTTTATGGTGATTTTGGGAAATGATTTCGAAACATATATTTTCATACCATTAATTTCATAACGGAAGACGATAAAATAGTTTTTTTACACGTTTCCATACCGCTAATTCAGTATAGGTATTTTTCTATTTGTGTATTTATTGCTGCTTTGAAAAATAAGATAAAAATTTAAAATAAATAAACTTCAACATTACAAAGTAAAAACTTAAGCTTTGAAATTATAAAACATTATGAGATAAAGTTATCAGTGTAAAAGTATTTTTATGAAAATAAAAAAATGTGTTTTTTCATACATTTTGTGTGTTTATTTAGAAATAAGTATCAAGAAAAAGAGTTCTCTACTTGAAAATTTTATCTGTTAAGAATAAAAAAAAATTTTAGAACATACATTAACAATTAATAAAAATTGATCATGAGAAAAATAAAGTAATTTATAATATTTTTTAAGACTTTAATACATAATTACTAAAATAACTTCAATCCTTAAAACTACATCACATAAACCTACTCAGACGTCATATAAACCTATTTTATTACAATATCGAAACAACTCAACTCCTACGTCTTATAAACCTACTCAAGACGTCACATAAACCTACCCTATTACAATATCGAAACAACTCAACTCCGCTTCCGGTCATGTGCACTTTGAAAGGTGAATTACTATCAACTGGGCAATAGATAGAGATTTCTTGTTCACGTGCCTCGCGCAGATAATTATTACAAGTTTTTATATGGATTCTACAAGACGATTGGTTATGGTAAGATTTTAAATTAATGATAGTAAAGTGATTATTTACATAAGTTATTTACCTGAAACCCACACCCAATTTTAATTACTTTCTAACTGCTTTAATATTAAATCAATAGCTATAATTTTATGCTATTTTTTATGTTTAAAATGCAAAAGTTCAAAATGTTTTCCAAATGTATAATTTTGATTTCATTCTTATATAACTTTGAATTGTCTTTCTTAAAATAACCCACGGTCTAAGACCCTCCTTAAAAATTTTATTTTTCATTCATATATAACTTTAAAATGTCATTCGTAAAATAACCAGCTCGATAAATATTTATAAAGTAGAACTTAACGAATATAAAAAGTTTTGTCTAGGTATTATGATTAAACATAATTTTTTTTATTCTAAGACCTAAATCAATAAAATTATGTAGAATGCAAAGAAAACCATAGTTGAAGTGAATTTCAATTTTACATCATTTTCCATTAAACCTGGACCACTCTTGAATACTCATTGTTTAGTATATTTTGAGTATTAGTTGAGTACTAGTTAATGCTAACAAAACTTTTCAACTATGATAAAGTTGATTAAAGATTATAAATCAAATTGCATTTGAGTAACTCGATTTTTTACTTAAAATACTTAAATTAAAACTGAGGTTTGAGCCCATGTATCATTTTGATAAAAATTTTAAGAACTTTGCCTGATATATAAGGTAGCATTTTAAATATATATAGTATAATTAGTTCCTTAATTAAAAGCCGAGAGAGGAAATCTTATCTTATTGCAACACTGATCTAGATTATAGATAAGCTCCGGTCAGGTGATTACTACACGTGTGATTATGTCAATTTCCTACCCACACTTCGATTAGCATATAAAAACTGAGGAGAAATTAAACATTGTGGATAAAAAAAATTAAGCACATTAAAAAAAAAGTTATTACATTTCAGATGTCAAAGCGACGACGGAACCATAAAAAAGTATCTTCCAAGTTCTGGAGACCGTTTTGGAATGAATGGGAAACCTATGACCCACAATGTAAGTTACAAATTTAAGAATATTATTTAACTAACTGTAAACACAGACATACAATTAATAGTATGCATTGTTTTTTAGATGAACTAAAAACGCTTCCATACCTATCGGCTTCCATAATAGTTAATATTTTTGGTAACGTTTTCAACTTATGTATATACATTTTTAATTTATAATATCTATTAGGTTTTTAATTGTTTGCAATATTCTTTCATTTGGGAAAAATAAAGAAATCCATATGAAATGGATTTAACACTTTTAGACTTTATGAAAATACTTTAATATTTTAAAAAGTTATGCAAGCTTCACTACTCTGTGAGAATAAAAAAAATTTATTTATGAAGATTTTTGTATAATTTTACTTCGAAAAAATTCTTATTAAAATTAAAAAAAATAGACTAACATTTCACATCAATACTAATTAAAAATAAGCAATTCAATGAATCATTACTTTATCCACATACTTTAAGCTATTTTAATCAAATTTTGCATTCATAGTTAATAACCTGCAGAAATATTTTATAAAAAAAAACAATTTTTTCATCTGAGTAGATAAGGGTTTCATCCAGTACATTCAATTTGAATCATAATCAGCATACATGCTATTAAACAATACTTGGTGTAATTTCGTTGATAATTATACTTTTAAAAGTTTTATTCATAAACCGTCTCTTGGTTTTCTCGTATGAGATCCTCTGTACTAGGTATATTACATTGTATGTTATCTAATCTTTGTGGAAGTATATTTTCTACGAATCATTCTGTAATTAATAATTATCATGTATTTTGATGCCAGGATTTCACTTAGTAAGCATATAAGAACTTAATAATAAAGTACCTGGTCTCTTTAAATGAACATTCAGTGCGATACCATCTGATAGGTAATTAGCATTTATTATCGATAGACACCTTGCAGAATCTTGTATAGATAGCTGGAAATATAAGGTAGCTACTTCTTTTTAAGGGTATATTTAATCTCTTCCATATACTGAATCATAGAATAGGAACAATTAATCCACATTTGAACAGTTTCAGGCCAAATTTTTAAAAATATGTAAATTTTTGTAACCTTGAATTATTAACGTGGGGAAAAACATCTAAACAATATTAAAAAAAATATAAGGTATAATAATATGTGAGGCTAGGTGATCCTCCTTGGGTACTATTAATTACATTAAAAAATATATAGTAAAAGTCGAAATTAATTACTTTGATAAACCCTAGAAGTTTCGGTTACATTTATTAACAATGTAGGAAGTCAGCTTTATCTTAACAGAATTGAATGACTTTCCTATCGTTTATTGATAATGGACAGAAAGGTAGAATTCACATAAATATCCTGACGATTTTAACATTCTTTAATATAAGGTCAATATTTAATATGTAATTATACTTTAATAAAACATTATATATTTAATAGTTTAGTATCTAGAGAAGATAATCCTTATCGATTTTAGATTCTTTTCGAGGCTTATATAACCTGTGTTATTACCTTTTCGAGATTTATAGTTTTTTTTTACTGTGATCTGTAATAATTTCCCCTATTTAAAAAGTAATTAAATCATTATAATAGTAGTTAAAAGATTTTTTCACTGATTAGATAACAAAATTTAAATTTTAGACTGTTATTAGCTATCACAAGGGGATTTTTTTTAAACCTTTCACGTATGAGTTTTTGTGTAAAGATATAGGTCATCGTATGATTATAAAAAGGATACCTCAATCTTATCGTCTACGGCTATTATAAGTGCAATTCTTAGGATTTTTTCTTACAACTCCCAATATGAGTGTTTCTTGTTGTAATGTGTATATCTCCAAAGTAGAATTTTTAATGCAGTGTCTTAACAATACAAATACAATGTATAACAAATAATAAGTTTTACGCCCCATGAAACTTAAACCAATTAAAATTTGTTGTATGCTTCAAAAACTAGTTCGTATTCGCTAACTCTTTTTGAATAAAACTCTTTACTATGTTGTAGAAATTTGTTGTGTAAAATTTTAAACTTCAGTGGAAATATTCAGACATTTTTATCTTCCTATAAATTAATTAGAAATTTGCAAGATTGACTATAAGGTTCATAAGTGTCTAGATCATAGAATGATGTAAAAAATTGCAATTTGAAAATAAATAATAGTATATTAAATTTCTGTAACAATAATTAGCGAAATAACCATTTCACTTTTCATCATTTAACTAGTTTTAAGGAAAAATATGTGAATTATCTAACTACTTCCCCACCAAGCAAGGTATCGTAATGTCATTAGATACTTATTTAGACTTTAAAATGAAAATTTACAATGTGGATGTGAAATACAGGGTAAAATTATACTTTTAAGAAAATTTTAAAAATAACAGCAAAAATTTCTAAGTTTTTAAATCAGAAAAATAAACTGGCCAGGGTAAAATTATACTTTTAATAAATTTAAATATAATAATTCACATTAAACAGCCGAAAAAATCTAAGTTTTAACACTAAATATTACAATATAAGAATCATTAAACAAAACTATTACTAGCGACTTGATAATAATCTTTTAATTCTAGACTTTTTCCAAAATATTTTAACCAAAGTATTGTAAAAAAAAACTACACTTTTAAGATATAAGTAAATCATTCAAAGTTGAACGTTTTAAATATATATTTTTAAGTTTAAACAGTAAATATAAGAAATATTAAACATTTTTACCGGGTGGACTAATTAGTTTTACCACGCTAGCTATAGACTAAACAATTAAAATAGCACTATCTATTTGAAATACATTTAAACGTAATAAAACTGCATATTTCAATTTGTGAAATAGTTAGTTACTTTTTTTATACATAAGAACATTACTGATTAAAATTTCACTAACGATTTGAAATACACTTAAACATAATAAAACTGTTTACTATAAGAGAATATTTATAACTTCTCCACTTGAAGCACGTGATTTGATTTTGGTTCGGCTTATAACACGTGGTGTATTGCATTGGCGTTGGAAATCGGGGTTTCACGTGGTATATTATGCAATCGGATAACCGGTTTCTCATGTGATGAACAAGATAAGACATGTTCACGCTGTATGGAATTATGTGTGTGTTTATTTAGAAATGAGACTTAAATAAGTTTTCCACTTTTAAAGTAGGTTTTACAATAAACTGCATAAAAAATTAAAATCTTTTACCAGAAAAACTACACTTTTAATATTTATTTACAAAAAAAGCATGGTAAAATTAAGTTATCCACAAGAAGTTTACCTATAATCAATTTATAAACAACTTGTACGATACAACACCTTACAAATTATTATTACAGTTGCAAAAAAAATTACTCAATAAAAAAATTACTCAATCAAAAAAAAAAAAATAATAATATCAATAAAAAAAATTAATGATGCTTTACCAACTATTATGTATTATTTATATTAAACTACTAATAAAAAAATTAATAACGGTTTTTATAAACTATTATTGAAACAAAAAAAAATACTTAATCAATAAAAAAAATTAATAATGGTGCTTTACTAACTATCATGTATTATTAAACTTAGCAGTGAATCACCCAACTACAGCCCAACCAAGCAAGGTTTGATTATGACCAGAGACTTTTTCTCCTTAATTAATATATCATCCTTTTTACATGACGTAAAAAATATGTTTGCACCTTCAGAAGAAATGTTATGTTAGTATTGTATTTATTCCATGTATATATAAATTTAGTGTAAATAAATGTTGATGTCTCTTAAAACTGTGTATTTATTATTGCTTTGAAAATAACGATAAACTTTAAAGTAACAACTTTAAAATAAACTCAAAAACTTAAATTATAAAACTTCAACGTTAAAAAGTAAAAACTTAAGCTTTGAAACGGTTTTTTACAAACTATTATTAAACTTATTTATATTAAACTACTAATAAAAAATTAATGACGGTGCTTTACCAATTATTTTAAAACTTATTTATATTAAACTACTAATAAAAAAAATTAATAACGATGCTTTACCAACTATTTTAAAACTTATTTATATTAAACTACTAATAAAAAAATTAATAACGGTGTTTTACCAACTATTATGTATTATTAAACTACTAATAACGGTTTTTACCAACTATTATTTCAATAAAAAAATTACTTAATTAATAAAAAAATTAATAGATGTTATTGAAACAAAAAAACTATTTTTTACCAACTATTTTAAACTTATTTATATTAAACTATTAATAAAAAAATTAATAACGGTTCTTTAAACTATTATTGAAATAAAAATTGATCATGAGAATAAAAATAAAGTAATATTTTTAAGACTTATAATTACTAAAAATAACACTAATCCTTAAAATTATGTCGTATAAACCTACTCAAGACGTCATATAAAACTACCTTATAACCCTATTCTATTACAATACTGAAATTAAAACAACTGCTACGTCATATAAAACTACCTTATAACAAAACCGACGTCACATAAACCTTCCTTAAAACGTCATATAAACCCACTCTATAAGAAAACCGACGTCACATAAACCTACTCTATTACAATAATGAAATTAAAACAACTTCTACGTCACATAAACCTACCCTATAACTACGTCATATAAATCAACCCTATAATTACGTCTTATAAACCTACCTTATAACAAAACAACTCAACTCGGGTTATAAACCTACCCTATAAATACGTCATATAAACCTACCTTATAACAAAACCGACGTCATAAAAACCTACCCTATATTGAAACAGACGTCATATAAATCTATTTTATTACAATAACAAACTAAAACAACTCGTGTCATAAAACAACTCAACTCCACTTCCGCTACGTCATATCCGGTCACGTGCACTTCCGGTCACGTGTGCTAACGTCATATCCGATCACGTGTACTTTCGTCATTTCCGGTGACGTCATATGCGGTGGTGGCGGTGGGTCAGTGACGTCATCCCACCTCTCCACCTCCGCTTGCGCAGAACCGGCCTTTTCTTTTCTACTGTCGGCTCGTCACCTGACTGTGGTTCTAAATTACGACACCCTTCACCAATAGCCCTTGTCTAGCTCTTGTGCGACGATAATTTAATCTAAACTAAACTAAATCTTATAGCTAGAAATTCCTAAAAGTTATTAAGTAACTGTAACTAGTTACTTTCAGATTAAGTAACTGTAACTGTGTCACATTTTTAGTAAAGTAACTATAACTGTAAAAGAGTTACTTTTTAAAAGTAACTTTACAATCCCTGAAAATTATTGTTATGGGCCAGAATTTTTTTGTTTGATCGGTTGACTTTGTCAAAATATTTTTTAATGCATCTTTACTAACTTAACCCATCTTTTTTAGATGCATTAAGTTCTGCATAGTACCTATACCCATCAAAATTTAGTTTAAGCCTGCTTATTTCTACAGTGTTAAAAATTTTGTATTTTTTTAAGGTTTTGTTTTGATCTCAAACAGCCGTTTAAAAAAAAAACCCTTGGAAATGGTTCAACCAGATTCCGAAATTACGCCGAAACATTTCATTACACTGCCTTTGCGGTTAATAACATAAAGCCCATTTCACACCTGCCCAACTACTTGCAATTTCGTTGCAACTGCAACTCGTAACTTGTGGTAACCTGGTTTTTCGGGTTCCACAAAAAATTATTTATCCCACAATTTGGCACGTTTCATCCTTTTGTAAACAAACTTTATTCAAACCATAGACTCGCTCTTATCTCATTGAAAATATTGCATGCTCTTGAGCGTGAAACTTCATTAATAAGATCAATTTTCATTTTTGCCGTCCATTTACTACGCATTTTTAATTGCGCAGATTTTTGAATTTTTTTGCAAGCAAGGAAAGTTGGCGTCTTAAAAAGTAAATAAACAACCAGTTGGCGAAGTCTAGTTCGCCACAATGTAGCCAAACAAATACTGAATTCTGAATGGCTAACGGTACATGCAACTTGAGATTTTTTCGTGCTCGCATGAAAAAATCTCACGACTTAAGTGCAACTTTTAAATGCATGGTGTCCTATGGGAGTTGCAAGTAGTTGTGACAAGGTGTGAAATGGGCTTTAGTTGAGTACAAAATCACTATTACAAAAAGCTCAAACTTTCGATGCAACACCTTACCCTTTGGTTTTGGTAGGATTGATGACCACCGAAACTAGAACTACATGATCTCCCAGCCCAGCAATGCATTGAGTGATTGATTGAATATATCGCTTCTTCCAATTAACTCCAATTATCCAAATTTCTGATTATCCCAAATGTGGTTATATACCAATTACTTCGGATAATTTGAGTTCTACTGTACTAGGAACGATATTTTTTGTAAACCAAGACCCCAATTCTCGACTGTGTAGCTTTGAAGATGATCTTTGACTCATCACTCCAGAGTTACACATACGTAGACCTTTGTAGAGAGTCTTCCTACACTTTCATTATTCAAAAAAATTAATTAAAAAAAATAGTTCCAATCACCTCAAATTAGTAGGTAGATAATATCAGCTAGTTTAGTTAAGTTTTCAATTTTCGGCACATGACGTCAAGAAAAGTGAAAGAGTAATTTTGGAAAACACCATAAAGGTACTAGTTGTCATTTGTCATTATTCTAAGGAAGACTTCGAGGGGTTTATATTTGTTTTTGAAAGAAATGGAATCGGTTCCGGGAATAACCCGACAGCCGAAAATCCGACAGGGCAAAACCCGACAGGTTCGAAATCCCAACAAATCAAAAATTAATGCCGTTTGACTTAATTAAGGCCACTTTAAATAATATTTTTTATATTAAATTTTTTTATATTTGGTAAGAGGGATTTTCTTTTATTGTTATCTAAACATAAAATACTTTTGTTACGAAACAGATGTGTTATTTTCGAAATGCATTCCACACGGAAATCACATACATAAATAATGGGAGTATTTTAAATAGTCCATTGTTTATGTTTATTTTTTTAGTGTTTTCGTTTTATAATTTGGACTTATTTATTATGTGGTTTGGTTCCGATTAACATATTTTTTTCTAATAACAGGTACCGCAGTAAGTTAATGGTATTTTCCGCGCTGAGTTCAAATATTTAATATTACACAGCAAAGAAGGTCTTTAAACGCCTCTGTGTTATTCCTTGTAAAAAATTATTTTCTAAGCCAAGTTTATCCGGCTGTATTGACTATTTTTACAAACGGGATTTTTATATAATAAATGTAGCTGACTTACACGGCTCTGTAATCCTACTTTTTATTATTGGATCGAATATTTTTTTTTATTTTCAATAAATAATTTTATAGCAAAATAGTTGAACCCATTTCAAAAAGAGGGACATAGCCAGAGAAATGTGGCTTAGAAATAATTTTTTTTTCATTGGATAAACGCAGAGACACTTGGGTTTGGAGACCTGCTTCCATTCCCCCGTAAATTACATTGTTATCAAACTGGATGAATGGCTTACTTCACCGGTTTGAGAAAATTAAGGTTTGCCGCACAATGGAAGACTATGCTAACGTCCTGAATAATCCGGTCCGTATCATCTTCGCTCAACCCCAAGTCCGGCTTCGACACGTCTCCGGGCACGAGACGGACTTTGTCCATGGCTTCCCCCTTCAACTGGTCGAATATCTGAAAACGGAAATAGTGTACAGGTCCGCGTAGAATTTTCTTTCTTGGTAACAGCATCTGTTTCTGTCCAGTTTCTAGGCGGAAATCTAAAAGGTCAACGTACGCTTTACTTTACTTTTTACAATATGTATTTTGAACAGTTTGACCTCGAAGATCTGAAAACAGAAATTGTTTACAGGTCAACGTTGAATTAACTTTCTTGGTAACAGTATGTTCTTTTGCCCATTTATCAGTCGAAGTTGAAAAGCGAAATAATCTACAAGTCAACGCACATTTTTTTGTACTGTTAACATTTTGTGTTTTTGCGCAGTTCTCAATCTAAGATCGGAAATAAAGAAATGTTCTACAAATCATGGTCGAATTTACTTTCTACAAAACGAAATGTGTTTTTGCACAGTTTTCAGTTGAAAATCAGAAAACAATTGTCTGCATTTCATTTACTTCCTTGGTAACAGTAGGGTAATTATTGGACATCGCCCAACAATACATCATAATTTATTGCATCTAACAAACCCCAATTTGTTATTACATATTATCTGATTAATTATTGGGATTAGATAAGTACTTTTTCTCAAAAAAATATATTAATAACCCAAAGCGCTAGAAAAACGATGGTTTAAACTTTTGTTCAATCGATGCCAAATTGTGCATAATTTTGTTTTCTTTTACATGATTTTGAATTTTGTAATGCTCAGTCTTAGATATGTTTATGAATGTGGTTAATGCTGAAAAACACCATTGTAGGATGAATACTAACACATGCATGTTTAGTTAAGGGGCAATTATTGGACAAAGCGGGAAATTGTTGAAAATGCTATGGGATTAGATAGCAATATGCTTAAATTTACTTGGTATAGTTTGATTGATTAAGAAACACCATCTACGCAATATTTGAACTTGGAAAGAGAAGAAATTTAAATGTTTGGTAATTTTTACTAGATTTCATTGTTATATATATTTTATAAAAGCCATGTTGGTTAAATAATTATCTAATGCACAGTACTATAGTACACACCATATCACACAATTTGCCCCTTGTAGGTAGTCTTAATACTGTGCAGAACAGATTGAAAACTACTGTCCAATAATTGCCCCGATTGGCGGGGTAATTTTTGGTCACATGTTTATTTTTTTATTTCATCTTCTACAGCGAAAATAGTAAATTTCTACAATGGTACCCGACAGATATATCTAATAGTCATTATGAAAACAATTACTGGTTAGAAAATTACATAAATGTGGGAGCTATGGTAAAAGTTTTGATTTTTGTCCAATAATTACCCCGTGTCACCCTATGTGTTTTGAGCAGTTTTCAGTCGAAGATCTGGCAACAGAAAATGTCTACAGGTTAACGTTGAATATAATTTCTTGATAACAGTATATGTTTTTGCAATATAAGTGCATCAAATGCCTTTTATAAAAGTATATACTATGAATATTGCCCAACTTAAAGTAGCTGTTGCATTAACCTTTATTTTTGTCGAACAATTTTCTTACCACTAAAAGCTGCACTATCCTTTAATTTTGTGTATTTGCCTTTTTTACCCCTAACTTTTTTCTAACTTTTTGTCCTGCAATCATTGTTTGTTATATTATAACTGTTTTCTTTACCACTTTCTGGAAGAGCTGCTCCTTCCTCTGCTCGGGCTTGACTCCCTTCTTTTCCCTGATGAGGATGTAGATCGACCTGATGCCGGGACAGGTTCGCAGGAGAATTTCTAGTAATATCTAGAAGTTTTCAAAAAAACAATTATGTGTATTATTACAGTAACGTATTAAAAAAAATATTCAGATAAAGGAATTTTTATTGTGCGAAAATAGTTGAATTTACTTTCTAGCACCTGATGTCATTGAGCTAGAAGGGAAATTGGAGTGAGGTGTCAGCGAGCTGAAAACCCGCTCACACCCTTTTGAGCGAACAGGGCAGAAAATGACTATTTTCCCTACACTTGTATGCAATGCTTGTATGAGACCCCTCTATCATATTGACCTGGGCTCCTAAATGTATTTTAACATTTTTAGTTCGAAAGAAATTAACTTTCTTTAACTTTAAATGCCAACTTTTTTAAGAAATACCCATGTGGATCACTAACTAAGAACCAGCGAAGACGAACCCAACTGCGAAACAGGCAAGTTTCTAGGTTTACTGTCCGGTTCGGGGGGTTCTGCTGCAGTGCCGTGTATTCCTCCGCGTTTCGTTATTGAACCGGCTCGTTTGCTGCCCTGTTCAGTGAATCACACACCTCACTCCACGTTTCTTCTTTGCTCAATGCCTGATGTATTCAGCACTTGTTGCAGATTATTGTAAAGTGTTTTTTTTAATTTAAGCGTCATTTTAAGGTGACAGTATGTATTTAATACTTTTAGGAATGTTTTTGTCTCAATAATGAAGTTTCATGTATTGGATTTGGAAATTATTTTTGCCAGAAAAGTTTTCATTTTCGTATACTAACTTAAAGCCTAAGTAGGTGACCTTTTTTTGTGTTTTGTGGGGCATTTTGGGGGGTAGGGCACCTCTGCTTTTTGAAGCACTTGTACCCACCCCAAATCCCTGAGGTGCTGCGGCGGTAGGAGCCACCCTCAACACCGAGCCAAAGAGTCCATTGCTTTCTTCATGCTTCCCATTAGAGGGCAGCACCAACACGACTCTCTCTTTCAGGTCTACTACGCGAGCATCCTCGTTCGGTGATTCTACCCATGTTATTTGTTCAGAAGTCGCGCGATAGAGGGCAGCACTACCGACCACAAGTGTGTCTTTCTAATTATTTTTTCAGAGACAGAGACCAACCAAGGCATCCCAGAATTGGCTTGTCACTCGCAGAGGTGTTGTTGGTATGGGAACTTGGAGGACACTCTGACCACCACGGACTTTAACGTGCACCAGTCACCATTAGCATACACGGGGGTCTTCGGCCGGCTGGGCTCGAATTAAAATTACATTAATTAATGAAATTTAATTTGGAGTAAAAAATGTAAAATATCGATTTAAATTACTTAAATCAAATAAAAAAACTACATTACTAATTAATATTCAGAAACAATTAGCTAAGAATATATAACATTAACTAATCGATACACATATTAATGTAAAATGAGTTTCTCAAATGTTATAAGTACCCCCCCCCCCCCCCCCCCCGCGCTGCGTCATGTCCTCGGTCGTCAGCCCCCCCGCCCCCCACCCTTGTCGAACTTCTATGATCCGCCACTGGATGCCAGTCCAACATTCAAGAGCTAACCAACTAGGCTATCCCGGCCTGTCTGACCCTTTAGGCTGACTCTATACTTTTAAGAATTTATCACTTGTTTTTTAAATCCTGCAACCCACTAGCAATATTAATAATTTTAGAAAACATTTTAGTGTAAAAGACTTCAATTGCATTGAAAACAAACTGAGAGCACTCTAAAATAATAACAAATATTTAGTCTTCATTATTGTTATTTATTAAATTGAAGTATCAATTTGGAAAGCTCTCAATGTTAAACCTAGTTAACAAATAAAAAATATATTTTCGTACAACACACAATTGATTCAAGCTGGCTTTAGACACCGCTACTTTAATCGCGCAAGGAAGGTATGGGGTCATTTGACATATACTGATGGTATTGTTGAGATGCAGATGTTGCACTTTTTTATAATTAAACTCAATTTATTTATTATTCAATTATTAAAATCCATAATTTAATACTTTAAGCATTCAGTACTCAAACTGCATTAAAAAAATGGTTTGGGTTAGTTTGAATTATTGTCGCACTATGGCTACACAAGGGCAATTGGGGACGGGCGTCATAATTTTTTTAAAAAAAATTCAAGTTACGAGCCGACACCTGAGTAGGCACCAAGCGCATATTTTAAGGGCGACATTGTAAGCAGCGTCGGGACTTTGAAGGGTATTTAACGTGCACTCCTTCCCATCGAGGTATTATTCATCGGAAATTGTTTGGATGCACGGGGCATTTAATGGTCGGCTGGAAGGCCGTGTAGTGTTACAACCCCTAGTTTTATGTATAACCATCTAAATAAATAATCCACTTACCATGCCAACGAAACCAGCAGCACCCGTGATGAACACAGATTTCCCATTGTAGAAATCTGCAATCCTCGGATGCAGATCTCTTTTCGAGGGCCGCTCGGACATAGTCAGACGAACTTCCAAAGTTATTCAAAGAAAAAAAATCTGTCTATTTTTCAATTTAGTTTTATGCAACTTTTAAAATTTTGTTTCTCACACAGATCTGTCGCAAGTCACGTTTTGAAAAGAGGGAGTCTGAAATAGAGAAGACGAATCTACTTTTAACGATTTCAAAGGCGTAATCAAAAATTTCATTGATGAGGATAATTTTTATAGTTGCGTAGACAGACTAAACGCGACAAAAACGCGGGGTTTTATTGTAACGATTCTTTAAATGGATACGCCTTGTTTTATGGGTGAGAAATGTAAAAGGATGTCAGATGGTTATAAAAACAAGAAGTTCTTAAAGAACTAAAATAGCCTACTTTCCTGTTACTTAAATACTTACTGAAATTCTAATCGGAAAACAACTAGGTTCCTAACAGTAAATATCATCAACAACCGTTTCTACACTAGATTTATACACATTCGAAAAAAATCGGTAAACACAGCATCCAGCTATAATTTAAACTTCTAAAAGCCAAAATAAACTATTTTCCTTAATATTCTTTCTCAAATTAACTTAACATTATTTATCGTCTGCACGATTTATTTGTATTTCAAAGAATAATTAAACATTTATTAATAACAAAAGTAATGAAACTACTCCAAACTGCATTAAAAAAATAGATGTAAATTAAAACTAAGCATAATTGTATCCAAAAAATATGCCTTGCCGCTTTCTTGGTAAACAATTAATGAACAATCAAAGAATCACATTGTGCTACATCTTATGACGTAATTCCAAAATGATTCACGAAAAAATTATTTTGTTTCAAATATTTTTAAATAAAGTTTCTCATGCCATTGTTGATTTGGCAACAGTGATTTAAATGACTCAAAATTGAATTTCAATGCTAATTCAATGGGAAATTCGCCGACAGATAGTAGATTTATGTCCATGCGGACGTACAGACAGGCGGACAAAAACTATGAAAGTTGGGTCTCTGAGATCATAGATTTCTAACAACAACAAAAAATTAAGATACGAATGATAGAACCGATTTTGGAAGGGGGGTACGGACAGACGGACATCGACCGCATGTCAATACCTACTTTTTCATTTTTTAAATTCTTTCGAATTAAAAAAAGAAAAGTAGGCTAAAAATGACATAAAATGTAACTCAGGTTGTAGAAGTTTCGCGATTACATGTAATCGAATTTACATTGATAATTGGATTAATTAATTACGGAAAGAACTGACACAGCTTTTTTTATTTTCATTCATATCAGGCAAAAAATACTATAGCAGTCCCAGGTGTTAGAATACATGGGATATTTTGGTATGGGGAACCATTTTAAGGTCACCCTGATCTTAATTTTTTTTTTAAAGTTCAGTGCTTTTTAACGAAGTATTAACAAATCCATCAGTAAAATTTCTGTGAAAAAGAAAAAAATTCAAGGTTATTTTATAAGATGTAAGCATTTTAAGAAAGCCAAAATTCGTTCTCGTGTTTAATACTGTTTAAAAAAGCTTTATATTTTTATTAAAGTAAACAAACCTGTGTGACTTATTCTTTGAAATATCTGTCGTAAAAGTTTTAGAACAAAATTTTTTTTTTAGTAAATTATGAGTATTAATTGTAATGCGTACATGTTTTTTTTTAAAATGTTTTATTTTAATCTAATTTGGTCTACTTTAAAATACATGAACTGCTGTCTCATATCTATACAATTGAAGAAAATACAGTTTTTTTTAGTTAGTTACTTTTTTTAGTATTGAAGTTTTTTTTACTTAAAGCGAAAAAATAAAAGGAGGCCGGTATACAAAGTTAGAAAAGGTTGCCTGTACATTATGTGGACGAATTTCTCACTTTGTGGATGATCCCTTTTTTTTTCTTCTACTCTTTGAGAATAATTTTTTTAATATTAAAACCAACTCGGTTAAAATAGCTGCCTTTTTTACAAAATTATAGTCTTGTCTTGTGTCGACTTAGTATCTCGGCCGTATCTACCCGAAGGTCTTTACCGATGCATATTTATAGATAGGGGAAACCGGAGCTAGTTTTCCAGGTTCTTTTCTTTTTGGTTAAATATTTTTTACTCTAATTTATTTTGAAGAAAATAAGATACTATTGCTTTTCTCACACGAATATCTACAAACTAGCATTACTACTTTCCTAAAATAAATAATACACTTTTTGGCAGGGAGTGGTTAAATGCGAGCACGTTGAGCTGGAAAACGTGCCCCGTATACAGGGTACATTTTCTCAGACAGCCAAGAATAGATGGGAAAATTTTCCAACGATATTTTAAATGATTTAACGGAATTGAAAAACATTTTGTTTTTTAAGTACATTTCATTGTAAACTAAAACTAAAATAACACATAAGTTATACCCAGAACATAAAATTGTAAAATGGTAAATTGTAAAAAAAAATCCAGTTTACTATACCAAATTGCTATATAAAGGTTATCATCATCGGGATCATTTTGAAATCAAACAAACTTCCCATTTTGTGTAACTACGGTTTGGTGCTCTTTTCTAGGAGTTGTCTAAAGAATTGCTAAAGATTGCATAACAAATCATATCACATGCACTGAAGTTTGATCAGATTACTTCTACTTTTATCTTAGCCAGAAGCCAGCCGACTTACGCCAAAGTTTCAAGCAAATTGTGTAACTTCCCCTTTTGTGTATTTGTAGTTTGGTGCTCTTTTCTATGGGTTGTCTAAAGAATTGCTAAACATTGCACAACAAATCATATCACATGCACTGAAGTTTAGTGAGATTGCTTCTCTTCTTTTTAGCCAGCCAATTTACTCTAAAGGTTTGAGTGAAACATGACAAATTAATATTTTACAGTGCAATTATTCATGATCTATTGGGAATACTTAAGTTCTTGAATACTTTTCCGCTATTAAATCCGTTATTGACAGATATTGAAGCAACAAATATTGCTTCAGAATGGTAATATTTCTGTCTCATATATTTTTTCTATTTTGTCGAAATTTTTTATTCTGGAACAAAACTTTTTACATTTAGAACTTAATGTATGGTTATATTTCTTGGTCATAAATTAAAAACTAAATATATATTTAGAATATTATAAAGGTTGGAGCACGTTAATCTACAAGGCATTGTTGGAATTCTTGAACAGTGAAATTTAGGAAAACCAGCCCGTCAAAATATTTGACTTGAGGATTAGAGGTTGGTTAATTCCTAGTTTCGGTATAAGGCGACTTTTTGAAAATTTTGGCGACAGAAAAAGGGCGATAAATAATTCCAATATGGCATCCATGTACTACTTCACTCCCGCGCATACTGCGATGTTTATGGCAACCCTAAAACCAGACGGGGGAAGAAAGGAGGGTTTTGCAATGCGATGTTTGCTTATATTTTTGTGATTTTTGTTAGGACTCGTTCAGTCGTGAACGCACTCTATGGTGAACGCTCATTTCCGGTCTCGCGTTTTTTCAAAAGATGCTACTGGGATATTGGTTGCTGTTGTTAACGCGTAAATCTTCTGGATTTTAATTTGAATTTTCTCAATTATTGCTTTTAAATGCGAAATGTTTAATAAATTTAATTTAAACCCTTTAATAACAACGGAAAAGGTGATGGATTCTATCCCATTGGATTTTTGACGCGCGCACGCCTTTGTTGTGTACCGGAAAATTCGCTGCGTAATTATAGGTCTTTATTCATAATATAATTATAAATTTTTGGCTTTTTCAATTATCTTAATTATTTGCTGTGTACCTTGCCTTTATTTCGAAATTTTTTCAATATTCGCATTTTTCATTAATAATTTTGCAGCCGGATATGTGAACGTTTTAATAATCGGCGAAAACTTATTTTTTATTAAAAAAAAACTTTTTTGCTGTATTTTGCATGCTATTATCGTCGGTTAATTGTCAGCGTGGCTGTAGGCAACGTCAGATTTGATAATCTTGTTGTCATATGTAGTGCTACGGATTTTGAAAATGGCGGCCATTTTTTTCAAAAACAACGCTTCCAGAACAGCGTCACGTGATCCACAGTTGTTTGACTTCGCAGTTTCCGAGTAGCATCGTCCAAGCACGCGTCGCCATGCGATGTTTTCTCGCCAACAAGTTTGGCGAGAAATAAAAAGTCGCCGTATACCGAAACTAGGAATTAACCTTAGAGGTTTAAGTTACTTAGAAAACAAACACATTTAAGTAGAGAAAGGAACCTCTTTTTTTATACATACGCAATGATAAAATTGAAAGTTTAATGGAAGTACTTTTATTTTAGGTTTTGAGTAAAAGCATAAAATATTACTCATCGTTGAAATATATCAGAAAACATCTCTAACGACAATAGTACATCATCCATCAAATGGTACGACTGAACAAAGATTCTTGTGAGTGCCATAGACCGTGTTGCTTCATAAACCAACCACAAAGTTGGAGCCCCCTTACGTTTCATTTCCAACATACTTGGGGCTGGTGGAACCGTTTCGGTTTCTATCCGCTGTGTGTTTATGGCGCTGGCGTCGCTTGGTTGTGTCATCTACTGCATCCTCTATTTTAAACATGGTCTTGTGGATATGCTGTTTTTAACGTAGGTAAACAAATCGAAATAATTTTATAAAGGATGTCTATCTTTACCAATTTATAACATAATTACAGGAAAAGGCCTAGCATAAGGCCAGCATAAGGCCTGGTGGAAAACTTACTCCATGAGACACCCCCTAAGACAGCTGCTTATATATGAGGTGACCAATTTAATTTTGGTTCAAAATACAGGTGAAACAAGTCCAAATTTTATCCTTTTCGAATTAGCAGCGCATTTGAAGCACTAACTATGTAGAATTTCAGTGCAAAAATTAAAAAAAAATCCTTGTTCAGCTAATATCCGCTAGGCAGCAGCACTTAAAAAAAGATGTAATTTTATTATAAAGCCTGTAGCACAACCCACTCTGTAGCACAAATAAGCTTTTTATGAAGTTGGGTTCGCTTGTATTCTGAGCCATCCATATTCCATACAGTTCTTCAAACGAGTCCCCCACCGTTTTGAGCAAAACATTAAGGGGAGCACTTTGCTTACTTTTGTTAATCCTTTCAGTCCCAACTTTTTATTTGTTTATTCTAGAAATCTAAAATTTGTAAAATAGATTCATTATGCACTAGAACGAAATGGTAAAAACTCTCTCTCTCTCTTTCTCTCTCCTCTCCTACTTTTTATTATATTATTATAATATATATATTATATTAATATATATATATAATATATATATATATATATATATATATAATATATATATATATATATATATATATATATATATATATATATATATATATATATATATATATATATATATATATATATATATATATATATATATATATATATATATATATATATATATATATATATATATATATATATATATATAATATATATATATATATATATATATATATATATATATATATAATAGCATATTTATGTCAATAGATTTGTTCACATTACTTCATAGTTAAACAGAAAAAAATAACATTGTTTTTAAACATAGTTTCTAAGCGTTAACAGCCATCACGGTGAACAATTTAGTTACAAATGGATCTTAGTCATGCAGCGAAATACTTTCACTATATTCTTCGGCGGAAAATCTCAACTGATTTAAAATGAGAAAATAATAATTTACAATCATTAAGCATATAATTAATAAAAGATTGGTATAAAATAGATTCAGATTGAAATATATGCATTAAAGTTTTAAATAGATTAATATTTAGAAATTAGCAATGCAACGCGAGAGAAAGCGATAACCTAAAAATAACAAATAAAGATCAAGGTTGCCATAGCATAATTCTGGTATGCTGTGTGTTTAAGAAATGGCTGGGTTGTAATATTTGGCGAATTTCGTTTAAAATACGATCTATAGCGATTCTGCCCCATTTTTGTCGCCAAGGATTGCCATAATACTGATTTGGCGGTATCGATTGCGTTTTGATTTTGTGGCCTTATATTTATCTGACAATTTGACGTCTTCATGTTTATAGTTGCGCATTAAAAAATTTTATTTTTATTAAATGAAATTTTCATCATTCTAAATTTCGCAACACCCCTCCTACCAGACAACACAAAGTTACAAAACACAATTATTACACAGCGTTACAAAATGATGCAATTACCTCTTATTACTTATTCATACAAGGAAATATCGTAAAAATATGTCATTAGGTAAGCAAAGCAGGGCACTTAAAGCTGGCGAAGTAATAAGGCATTTACTCTTCCTTGACACTAGTAAAGGCGTTATACAATATTAAACAATGCCCAAAAAATTATGAAATTTTTTTTAAAAAAATCGTTACGTGTGGATTATAACGTTCTTAAGCCTACTGATGGAACTATGCCGAATCCATAGATTTTGCATTCAATGAATGAAACTTTTAGTATTAATCTTGAATCATTTCGAAAGCTTTTTAAAAATATTTAGAATTTTATAAGTCAGCCCTCAAACAATAGTAAAAAATAAGAAAGAAATCGTCACGTGGGATCAAATCATTTTTAAAGCCTACAAATGGAAATATGCCTAATTAGCAATTCAGAGCAAATTACAGCAATTTTTTCTAACTTATTAGTACTCTTAAATATTACTTTTATGAGTATTTTATTCTTAAAATATCAAATACATAAAAAAATTATGTAGATTAGCTTTTATATAACAACTAATTTTTGACAGTAGTTGTCACGTGTGTTAGGTATTTTTCCCGTTTATCATGTTAGAGAAATAAAGAAGCTAGAGAGTACATACCCACTAACTGCTGCGTACGATTGAAGAATATAAAATTTTTATAAAAAAATCAAATTTTTTTAACATTAACTTTTTGCGAGATATATTTTTTTTATTTAATTAGCAAGATAAAAACTTGCAGAGGAAGGTCAGATTAATCTTTATAATTATTATTAGAATGTTTATAAATACTATTACTGCTTAGAATTAAATATACCTACTAGGGGGAGGTGGGGGAAAATGAGGATAAAATCAAACATTTTTTTAATTATCTCATTGAAAACCAACTTTTTAACTAATTTTCATTAATTTTTTTTGTGTATAATATACATTTGAATTATTTAGACTTCAAATATATAGATATTTTTCATTTTTTCCCTCTATATGCTTTAATATCTGGCAATTTAGATAACTTAGTTTCATACCCTCATTTTCCACCAGGGAGGGGGGAAATGGGGGTAGCTCAAATTTAAGAATATAATGGAATCAAAGACCATTAATATAAAGAACAAAAATTGAAGCAAAATCATTCCTAATATTCCTCCACACTTTTATTTCAGAAAAGCTAACTTTTAGAGGAAATAATAAAAACTTTTCAGATTGCACTGAACTTTACAAAATAACCTTCATTGTCTATTCATGTCCTGCATTTTTTCGTCAAATCTAGTAATCCCGCCAAATTGATATTATGGCAAACTATGGCAAACAAATCTTTTATTTATTATGTGCTTAACAATTTTAAATAATTATATACTTTTTAAAATTAATTATTTGATATTTTTAAAGTTCCACTTTTTAAAAAAATTCTGGTATGAAATTTAACTAACTTTTCCTGGTACGTAAAAGTATTTTTTTTTCTTTTTAATTTTCCAAAATATCCATTTTTAATAATTATTAAATATTTCAGTATTTTTTATACATATTGTATGCATTAGAGAATTTAACTTGCGCGACTTTGTTTATAAATTGATCCTGTCCATTTTCCTTCATCGTTCTGATTTTCGTATTTTAAAATATAAATTATAAACAAACTCGATTGCTGCCATTGCAGAGTTAGAAATATAAGGAAATTTGAGAGCCGTATAAAAGTATTATATATATAGATTGTTGATTTAATACAATAAACCATCATTTACGCAATGATCTACAAGTGTTTTAATTTATATTATTGTTTTTTTCTATAAAACAAACTATTCATTATCTTGGTGATCCTACTTATATCGTCGGCTTCGAACAGAAGTCGCATTCCTTGCCAGATACCATTTAGTTTCTTTTGGTTACGAACTTTAGATATAGTAATGGTTGCTATGTTGAAAGTTAAATTATAATGCACGTTAGCCATTGGCAGTGTAAAATAAATTTTAAAAATAAACAGTGGTTTGGAGAGCGAAAAAACCCACCAAGTTGCCAAAGACTCCTCCTGAGCTTCAAAGTGAAAAATAGTTTGACTGCTTTTTCTTAAAATTATTTTTTTAAACTTAAAATTATTTAGTTTTTGGTTTAAATACAAAGAAAAAATTAAAACAGCTCTTTTATAAAAAGATTAAAATAAGTAAAATTCCAGTTATGAATTCTTAAATTATTACAAAACGAGTTCAACTAACTGAACGACCTCATTTTTTTTTCAGTGACGTCCCACCTAAATTGTGAATGATCCGTCGTGGCGTCATCTATGGAATTGACAAATAACTATAAATTTGAATTTTTTATTAGGTAAGTTTAAATAAAAAACATTGTGACAAAACTGAAATCACTTCAAGTTTACTTTTTATTACATTTAAGAATTTATGACGATTTTAAGGGCATATTAAGGTTTTTTATGATGATCTGTATATATAAAAGAAAGTTGTGTTACTTACACTATTTATAACTCAAGAACGGCTGAACTGATTTGGCTGAAAATTGGTGGGGAGGTAGCTTAGAACCAGGAAAAGGCTATAGGATACTTTTTATTCGAACCCAAACGGGTGTAGCAGTGCAAAACGTGAGCTGATTTTCCTATAGGAATAGCATATTGTGATATTACAACAATCCAAACTAAATTATATCTCATAAATAAATATATATCATTTGGACATTTGCTATAATATATGTAAAGTAGATGGGTAAAACTGCCTCTTTTGTTCTAAATGCGAAAGCTAAACTGTATATCAGCTTTAATTTCAAATTTGTAAAAAAAATATTTGCAATTTTAAGCAAAATTCCAACAATTTATAGCCTACAAAATATCTCTCAACGCAAGTGTGTTAATTTAACAATCTAGTTGGGAAAATTAAAATTTTCAACTTATATCTCTCAGTGTTTATTTGTTTTATTACAGAATAAGGATTTTAATAGTATATATGAAATCATCAATGAATTCAGATATATATTAATGACAATTTCAGTTTGACTTGTAGAATTCTTTTTAAAAGTGAGCAATCTTTATCAAATTGCAACATTGTTTTTTGCATACTCTTCACAAGTTTTTCTTTTTAATGTCACCACTGAAGGATATGTAAAGGAAAAGAAATAGCCTCCACAACCAAACCCCAAGGATAAAAATATTTTTTTATAACATATACATCAAGTGATCATTTCCATCACTAAACAAAAGTGTGTGAAAGAAAAAAATAATAATTATAAGAGAAATCCTACGCATGGGATTAAATAAAACTCAAATCAATCCAAAAGTCCGATTTTTAATAAATTGGAGCCTACTGAAGAGATACCGTTTTAGTTATGACAGTCGGAAAAGAGAAATCTTTCCCTCCTCTGGCAACCCTTAAACAACTTTTTTTTTGGGGGGGGGCGAAATTTGGGGGGAGAAAGTTGCGTTGGAGGTTGGGTTGGGGAAAAACGCTCGTGTAAGGCCTTATCACACGAGAGATTTTTCCCCAACCCAACCCTCAACCCAACTTCTGTTCGAACCATGATTGGTGGAAATTGCCACAAGCTATGACGTAGGCGTTGGAGAAATTTTTCTACAACTCCTGTCGTTTCATCGCGACGGAGTTGATCAACTTGGTCCCAACAACCAATCAGAATCAGGTGAATCGGTGACTGTCGCTACACTGACGTCACGGCTCTGTTTTGGTTGAAGCCAAATCTTCAGGTCATATTGCGCCAAATTGCCAAGCTGTTGTTTATTTATTTTACATGCACGATATTTTGATTTTCAATCTGAAGTATAATAAGCTATTTGACACAAAGAGGAAATAAAACTCTTTGATTTGACATATCTTCTTATTTTTTCGATAAAAAATGTTGAAAAGTTGAGGGTTTTTTTTAAACGGAAATTGTTACTTAGGGCCAATTCCACACAAGATTTATTTATATATCTTAGAAAAAAAAATCCTTAGCACAGCTTTTAGTTCAACTTTAATTGAAAGAAAAAAGCTACTTTTTAAGGACTTTCTTACGTTAATTCAATAATTTTATATATCATTTGCTATAATATGTAAAGTAGATGGGTAAAATTGCCCCTTTTGTTCTAAATGTGAAAGCTGTACTGTATATCAGCTTTAATTTAAAATTTGTAAAAAAAATATTTGAAATTTTAAGCAAAAATCCAACAATTTTATAGCCTTCAAAATATCTCTCAACGCAATTTAACAATCTATAGTTGGGAAAATAAAACTTTTTAACTTATATCTCTCAGTGTTTATTTGTTTTATTACAAAATAAGGTGAAAGAAAAATTAATAATTATAAGAGAAATTATAAGCATGCGATAAAATAAAACTCAAATCAATCCAAAGGTCCGATTTTTAATAAATTGTCGCCTACTGTAGAGATATCGTTTTAGTTATGACAGTCGGAAAAGAGAAATCTTCTCATACTCTGGCAACCCTTTAACAACTTTGTGGGGGCCGAAATTGGGGGGGGGGGGGGAGAAAGTTGCGTTGGGTTGGTTGGTTGGTTGGTAGACATATATATTCAGGTTTGTGTGCTTGGTCAGAGACCCGCTTATAAACCTTCGTCAAATAAGACAGATACAACACACACACACATAAGTGGATCCATCTAATTTTTAGAGACAGAGGCCAACTAGAGGATCCCCAGAATTGGCTTGTCACCCCCAGAGGTATTGATTTGGTATGGGAACTTGGAGGACTTTCGGACCCAACAGATTTAACGACCACGTACTCCGTATATACCCGACAAACACAAACATCCATGCCTTACCGGGATTCGAGCCCGAACCCAGAGGCTCCAAAGGCTAGCGCCCTAACCGTTGCGCCGCCGGGTTGGCGTTGCGTTGGGAGTTGGGTTGGAGGAAAACGCTCGTGTGATACCCCCTACAACAAAAATATCCTGAAACTTTCAGGAAAATTGAGGGTATCAACTATCACGCCCCTATGCAATTTAAGCCAGTTTAAAAATTACTTTTAATTGTGTTCACAACACCCACTAAAGACTGTAAGAGGTGACGAGGGCGGTTTCTATATAAATGTGTTATGTGCCCTTTTATGAGGAGTTGTCGAATCCGAGCCCCGAGCCAAAGCAGATTATTCAAAAAGCTGCGCAATTTATTTAAAGAAAACCAAACCTTAATAGTTACTAAGTATAATTTAGCTAGGTTAAAGCTCATGATATGACTAAAAGTAAGAAACCAGCAATCAAAATCAACTTGTTCATTTGTTGTTTCTTTTGTTTTTATTCTTCGTTTTTGTTGTTCCAACTTAAAAATAATTAGTTGTGATTGAAGAACTATCAATTCTCATTCGCTTTTCAATATTAATGAAAGTTTTGAGTGTTGTAGAAACATGTTTTCATATTCTATAATTAGGTCTCCGAATTTCGAGAACTCAAGTGAATTTTGTTTTTTAAAAAATCTACGTTTATTTAGTTATTGAACAGTTTGTTAACCAAAATTTGCTGCATTTTGTAATCTATCAAGTACCCTGTCACCACTCTGAGTTTTCCATGGGAATTTTTTTTAATTTGCGTTGTGATTGATTTAGTCAAGTCTTTTCTAAACTACTGTAAGTATTTAAATGAATTGTTCAGCTCGAATGAAAATGCAAAACATTAGGCAGTTTGATTTAGCTACTTAAGGTGTCTTAACACAACAGATATTTGAAAGATGTTATTCCTGTTAGTGAAGGGGATAAAAAAAATCTTGATGAAATGTACTATGTGTGAATTTTCTATATTAATAAATCTCTTAAATGTCATGGATGAGGTGACTTTTAAACATACAATGCTACTTGGCATGCTTTAAAAAACTTGCCAACTTGGTCCAATCCTGTGTTTTTCTATTGTTGGAATTCAACACCCTGCTGATACATTAACCCTAGTTTCACTGATTTAGTTGTGAAATATATTCTAGGGCTGCTCAATAAGCTACTACATACCAAACAAAAAGTATAACATAATTTGCTAGTTGTGGTGGAGTGGCAATGCACTTATTGTTGGGGCTGGGCAATTTTATTTTATCTCAAAAACATCCAAATCTAGCTGTTAGCAGTTTTGTAGGGCCGTTGAAAGCTTAAACACTTGTTTTTGTCCTTGGACAATTTTGTTTAATTTCGAGTTTGTTTGATCCAGACCTTTTTCAAATCAAAGAAAAACTTCTTCAAATACTTCCCCTTCATAATAATAACATACAATAGAAGAACCTACTCACTGAACTTAAACAAAAATCTTAAAATAAAACTTAACTAAGAACTTAAAATAAAATGACAAAAAGGTACATATTCCACGAAATTCCCATGCACGCAACACCATCCACCTCTACCCACGGTGCTTTTTCGCAGAAATAGCTGTATGCCCACAAAAAATATTTATTTCCCCCTCAAAATTCACCAAATCCTTCCTTAGCGACAGAAGCACCTTCTGATATTTATAAACCAGTCAGAATTCTATTTTTAATGCTTAGCGCTTAGTGATGAGGAATTAATTTTTATTTGTTTCCAAATTTTTATTTTAGATGGAGGGCAATGGAGACTCAAAATGCAAGCCAGTTATTATGACAGCAGATTTAGTCAATGACAACATTTTATTGGAAATGGCTGAAGCAAAATACTTGAATGTTTTGGAATTAAAGAGGTTGTTCTTTGCCGATATAATTGATAGTAGCTTTGTGCTATCTATAAATTTTGAACATCAAAGTAAGATTTGATTAAGACTTATTTAATTGGGGATTTTTTTCTTATTAACATGAGAATTTGTGTGTTTTATGTGAGTTATTTTTTAATGGGAAGTAATTTTTTACTCAAGATTTAGAAATATAAATTGATATGTTAAGTAAGTTAAAGCTATTAATAAGTTAGGTGTTGCTTTTTATTTATCATGTTAGCTTTTGAGGTACTAAGAATATTACCTTTAGTCAATTGGACTACTGTCACATTTTAAGAAAATTCTGTGCAAAGCAGTAAGGGCTAATTCCATGTAACTGTAGTGCAAGTCACGATTTAAGAGAAGATTAAAAGCTTTTTTAATTAAAAAAATAAATCAAATTAAATAAAGTACATTACATTATTTAGTTATAATAAGTGTAGATCAACTATTCCACAATCTTTTTTTCATTTAATGTTAAAAGTTGCAGTGATAATCACTTTTTACAAACGTGACTTACACTACAGACAGGATAATTTTGCATGGAATTACCCCAAGACAGTGTCGGTCATGAAAACATACTCTAAGTTTTTCCTTCAAAACTGAAATTTCTCAGAGTAAAATTAATTTTAACTGGTCAAATTGCCTTTACTTTTTAAAACTTACCCATGTCTGTTGAATATAAAGTATAAGAAGAATTTCAAAATTTCATCTGTTTCAAAAATGTTATTGTTAAATATTTTAACTTTTTATATTATACTGCTTACTTATAAAGGAATCAAATTATTTTGTCTTCACACCGTCTAAAATCTGTAAAATCCTGAGGCCTGCCAAATAGATCCTCACAATAAGTAAATGCTTTTGATTTCCTTTAAATGTTTGTATGATGAATAATATGCTTTCTGTCTAAAATTTGGTAACCTTTCCTGACTTTTTCATGCTTTTTTATAGACCTATTAAATATTGCAAGTTTATGGAGGCTTTCATCTCTAACAAAATTGGTGCTGGCAAATAATTTCATCAAAGATATTGAGAGCTTGGAATGTATGCCAAATCTACAGTTTTTAGGTTTGATACTTTTTTTAAAAGGCTAAAACAACCTTAGGGGTTGATAATTCTCCAAAATTAAACTTGAGACTCGACGTTAAATTATGTATGACATAATCTGTATGGAAAATAGTAGCATCTAAGTATGATCATCAATGACATATTTCTATTTTTAAATAAGCCTGTCTGGTTTTTTTTAAAATAAAAAGCCTGCAGGGTTTTCTTTTACTTTCTGGAGAATTAGGGGTGCAATAAATTATAAACCCATCAACTAACTGTCAGGGTTTCCAGCAAAACACATAATTAAATATATATATATATATATAGCTTTAGAATTATAATAAATTTTACGATTATAAAAGAAAAACAAAATTAAAAAAACAAATTTTCTTAAATAAATAAGTTTGAAAGGCACACAATGAAAACATTATTACAATTTGCCAGAATTGTTTGTCCTTCAGCTACAGTGCAAAGAATAAAAAAAATAGTATAGTAAGTTTTTGTTTATAGATTATATTACATTTGTTTGTAAGGAATAGGATATGCTTCAATATATACTGGAGAAGTAAAATAAAAAATAAAAAAAAATTATCTTTTAATTTTTTTTTATATTTGCTTTTATTAACTGTTATTTTCTTGTAGATCTATCGTTCAATTGTATTGAAACTATCAACGGCTTGAATGATCACTTGAATTTGCTATATTTGAACTTGTCTTTTAATAAAATCACAGTTTTGGAGAATATGGATCACATAATTAAATTAGAAACTTTTCTAGTGAGATATAATAAATTGAAAACTTTCAACAATGTACGTACTTTGTGTTGTTATTCATTTTGAATTATAAAATATGGTAGTTTTATAATTTAAAATAAACTACTAAAATATTTTTTTATTGTCTTTATTACAATTGTAATTTCACTTTACTTAAAACAATAACTGTAATAGTGTGTTTAGACTTTTTAATGGGGCTAGGGAGCCCAGTTGGTTTAGGCGTTCGCCTTGCACGCTCAAGGTCCCAGGTTCGGATCCGGGCATGGCCAAAATTACTGCTGACCTATAAACGGCCCGTGCAGCCAAAAATGTCCGACGAATAATACCCCGTGTAGAGCAAGTTAAATATGCTTTAAAGTTCCGACGGTGCGTACGATGTCGCCTTTAACAGTTGCGATGGTGTGGGCTCGTCACTTGACTGTGGTTCTAAATAAGGCACCCGTCGCCAATAGCTCTCAAGTAACCCTACTGCAACGATAATTAAAACTAATATAACTTAGACTTTTTAATATAATAATTTTACTGTGAAGCAAGTTTCCATACAATTTATCTAATAGTTTAACAAAATCTTATGTTTTGGTTCAAATGTCAACAAAACATTTAATTGGTTATTTTGATTTTAATTAGTTTCCAGAAGCAGATAGAAATTGAAACATATTTTATCAAATGATATAATGTTATTATTATTTTCTTTTTAATACCTCCTGAAAAACAAACATTCTTCGAAAATTCAAATAGTGATTTTTTTAAAAAAATGTGTAGAAACTGTTTGGTATTTTTTATAGCTAAAATGTCATGTTACAATTTTAAAAGACCTGTTTTTTTAACTATAACTTTTGTAATGAATTACTTGTAAAAATTTGACTGCATCCATTATAAAAATAACCAAAAATTTATTAACATTTAATCATTTTGTTGTTTAGAGGTTACACATGTTAACAATATGATAGTTAAAAAACAAAATTAGCATTTTATATTGTGTTAAATGTTTTTTGACATACATATTTTATTAATGAACATATTACATTGTATAAAAAGTAGGTAAACATTTTTTTTCTCTTGTAGATACACTATTTAAAACAATTCGAGTATTTACTCTGCCTGGGAGTTGATGGAAATCCATTTTTGAGCTATGAAAATAATCGACCATGTATTATTGCAGTTTTGCCGCAATTACAATTTCTGGATTTCCAAATTGTAACGCAACAAGAGGTAAGGTTATTGTAATTGTGTAATGGACAATTTACTCTCTACAAAAATATCTACAATCTACAAGATATAGTACCCATTTGACCATTAGTGTATGGGTGATTTTCTCTCAATGTTAACTTTTGTGTCCCAGGTCAATATTTTTTTTTCATCTTATAGGCATTATCTATTGTTTTGTTATTACTGTCTCCACATAAAATGATCTATTTTTACATTTTTAAAAAAAATTGTATTTTGTAACATTTCTGTACCCCTCATAACTAACAATGATGGTTACAAATTATGCTCCAACTTTTTTATATTATCAGATCTCTAGTTAAAAACCTTATTTAGGGCTCCTCTCAACTAATACTTTACATATTGTAGAAAAATGCTTTGAAATCTCAACCAATTATTGAGGAAGTGGGTGTGATTGCTAAGTCAGCTAAATATCCAAGCATCAGTCTTAATAAACCAGTGTGTTATTCATGGACAAAAAGCACTGCAGATAAGGTAGGCCTTATACATTTTTGATCATATATTATATAATTGTTCTCTTGGACCTCCCATAAACTTTAATGCTAGAATATCTTTCTAGCTTATAGCAAAGATTTGAAATGTGCTCTCATATCTTCTTCACTTCTAAAAAAATGCTGCACATGTATTCTTATCATCAAAAAACGCAAAACGTTATCATCAGGTTTCCGTATATGTACTATATAGTTGTCCAATTCTTTACAGGGCCCGACCTATAAACGGCTCGTACAGCCAAAAATGTCTGACTAATAATATCCCGTGTTGAGAGTGTGCACATTAAATATGCTTCAAAGTCCTAACGCTGCGTACAATGTTGCCCTTAATGGTTATGTTGAGTGCTTACTCGGGTGTCGACGCGTCGCTTGACTGTGGTTCTAAATTATGACACCCGTGGCCAATAGCCCTCATATAGCTCTAATACCATGATAATTCGAACTAACCCTTTATAGGGTCCAATGAACTTTGACTGACAAGAAACTTGCTTACTCTTTCATTATTACATCAAAAATTCCCATATAAATTTAATAGGTTTTTTTGTAGGCTTCCCAGAATGTATAAAAATTTGTAATATTTTACATGAATCGTGTTTGATGCCCACTCTTTTCACTTGAATGCAGTTCAAAATTACAAGGATCGTCATTTACAAATTTGGGTATAGTGTTGAGTTAATGTTATTTTAATTCAACCAAACCTGTGTAATACCTGTTACCTTCTCTGACATAATCCCGACAGCCGAAATGCGGACAAGCCATAATCCTGACAGCAAAAATGCTAAAATATTAATCAGGGTTTGTACACCTCCTGGAATTCCTGAAAAACTCCTGAAATTTAATTTTTTTCTAAGAGCCCTTATAACTCCTGAAATTTGTCTCATCTCCTGATATTTTTTCCCCTCTCCTGAAAAAATTGATGACAAGAATCGTTTTTTCTCCTTTTTCTGCCGTTTTTCTCCCATACTTTATTTGGAATAAGTCTACTGCGCATGCACAGTAGAAAAATAGAGTTTGGATATCGTGATAATAGTTAATGTCCCAGAATGCACTCCACAACTCTTTAGAAGATTTTTCCCTTCTGTTTCATTATTTGAAGTGCAGTGAAGTAACTAGACTAATACAATACTAAACAAACCAGAGACATAAAATAGAATGGACTGCGCATTGGCAAACCTAAAGCGATCCCCTCATGGTGACATGCTGGGGTAAAATTTTACCCAGCACGTGATCGCAAAGAGTTGGCGAGTTTTTCCACAACGACTTGAACATATGAGGCCGACAATCTAGTGGTATGAAAAAGAAGTTGAGAATGGAACAAATATGAATCGCTATTTCAATTTATTTGCTGTTCAATTTTAAAAAAGTTCGACTTTTTAAATATTAGTAATTCAAAAACTACGATTCCAAAAACAAGATTTTTGTTGTTGCTAAAATGTACCAAAAATATTCTACTTCTAAGCTGTCAATGTTCAGACCATTAATTTAATTGACTTGGCCCTAAAGATTAATTAGAATTCTTCTAACTATGGGGAAAAAATCGCCTGCAGCTGGATGCTAGAAACCCACGTGACTTGGGAACATATGTGAGTCACCATTCAGGTTTGCCAGCCTACTCATATCTAGTTTTTAGGTCTGCCGACAATTGGCATAGTTCTAACGAAACAGTAGCGATAAGTTGCCATATGTTGCAACCTTTCTCCTCTTGGCGATTGTCATGTTTGGTACGCTTTTGGAAGCTGCTGGACTATTGAATGAGCAGTCCATTCTATTTATGTCTATGAAACAAACATATTCAATTTTATTCCTCGTTACCTCCTGAATTTACATTGCTGCACTCCTGAAAAACTCCTTAGAAACTCCTGAATTTCACTATCATAGATAGAGTATGAACCCTTTAAAACATATTCTTCAAACAATATGATTAGTAGTAATAATTAGTATAACAAGTATTTTTGAAAATCTAGCTTTAACACTTGCCGAAGGGCACATTTTTTGTGTGATTTAAAAGAACAAACAAGCTCTGTTAGTTTTTTCTTAATTAATAGTTCATTTTAAAAAAATTTTAATCCAAAATGTCATATAAATTTACTGCTGAAAAAAATATTTTCCAAGACTTCCAAAATTGGTTTGGCCCTCTTGCTGAGTCATTTTTTTTATACAATTAATAAATCATCTGCTTTGGTATCGATATTTTTAGAATGAATGACTATTCTAGTTTATAATAAAAAAAATAAGAATTTTTTTTAAAAATGCAGTTTTTAAGTGAATTTTACAAAGGTTCTTGCATGTGATGCCGTCCGGAACAAAGGGGATATATATATATATATATATATATATATATATATATATATATATATATATATATATATATATATATATATATATATATATATATATATATTAGGGTGGACGCAAAAAATAAAAGTTCGATTTTTTTTAGTGGCACCTCCCTAAAAGTTGCCATTTGACCAAAAAATGAGATTGCCGAAGTTTAAGCTCAATCGGAATATATTAACCCGTGCCGCATCGGCCCTAAAGTTGCGGAAAATTGCCGTTTTTTCTTAAAATACGGAGTATTTCCGCTACAAAATTCAAACGGTTTATTCTATATGCGTAAATATAATTTCATCTTAAAGCTTACATTCTTAGCTTTAATTTGAATACCTACAAGTTGCATATAAAACGTATATATTAAGAGATAATTTTTTTTTTATAAGACATGACTCAAAATATCGATTTTAAAAAAAACTATTTAAAAAACTAAAAACGTTTTATTATCCCTCAACATACCTTATAATTTCGTTTATTGATTGTTTATAAATTATTTAAGTTGTGCAACATTTAATGAACACTTTAAATTAATAAAAAATGTATAATTAGGACAAAAGAGGGGGGTGGGGTGGGGGAGGGGGCTATAAAATACTATGAATTACGTAACTTCCGAAAAATGTATTATTCGTTCAATCTACAATCCATACTATTTCAATGAATCGAAAAACATTTATAAATAATTTATTTATCAGAAAGGGAAATTTAACTGTATACTATTTGTGAAATTAACTCACCAAATTCAAGTGGAAGGTAGCGGTTTTTCTAGGGTGCTTTTCGTTACGTCTGGATATATTTTTCTGCATTCGGATATTATCTGTAAAAGGTATTGCTTCTGCTTTTCATCTTTTCTAATAGTGTCACTGTAGTCCTGGATGAGTTCGACGCCCCTTTCTGTTGTGTCGACTCTGAGGTTTCTTACAATGTTTTTGCCTTTGACAAAACTTAGGTCTTGTTCCCACATACTGGGATCGGACTTTAAGAAGTCAGTTGATAATTTGAACCTTTTGAAAAAGTACAATGATGGGGGAGTGATGAAATGGTCAAGTTGGGTGTTAAAAAATAAATGAATTTCTTCTAAGGGGATGTTTGCTTTAATTGTTCTTTTATCACTATCAATTTCTTCAAATTCATTTCCTTGTTCTTGAAAAGATAAGAGTTTAGAGGCCATTTTTACTTTAATTTCTTCTTTTAAATTTGGGTCAAATAAGGCAAAACAAACTTGTTCAGGGTTTAGGTACCATAAATGATTAACAAGTTTTTTTATTGCAGCGTTTGATGCGTTTTCATCTATTGTTTTGTAATTAACTAACTTTTTTCACAATTGTAAATCATTGTTCGGGGCCGTCGCAGCATCAGGAGCCGTAAACCAATGCTTTACGTAAATTTTTAAAATAAATATGCACAAACTTCTTATACTTTCTAATTCTGATGGGGTTAATGAAAATTCCTGTCTAAAAATGTAGATTTTTAAAGAGTATATTGCCATCCATCGGGCATGATGAATTGCGCCTGGTGCTCGGAATGAAATTTTGTCTGGTGAAACACGACCTAAGAATATTAAACATAACAGTAAAAATTCTTTGTAGTCTTCTCTGGGATGTTTTTGTTCCAACTGGTTGAGAAGAAATCCAGATATTTCTTCTAAATCACTAAAATGAATTTTAACAAGTAGATCTTCGATTCCAAATTTGTACTGCTTTTTGTCAAGGACAGGCCACTTCATCTGAAATTTTTTAAACATTTCTGGTTGAGGTCCTGTTGTTGCACCAAATTTGCTTTCAAAAACTGCCTTAAGTAATAGCTCTAATATGTGGTGACGACATGCCAGATATAGAAGATGTTTTTCGAAATATTGTTCTAATAAAGTACACGTGCCTTTCCAACAACCTGTATTCGCAGCAGTAGTGTTGAAACACATCGCCTCGATTTTTTCAGCTGCACCCCACTTATTTATCTCAGAAAATACTGCTTTGGCCTGAGCAAGTCCATTACTATTTTCCATTTCTGGTACTCCTATTAACTGTTCTTCATCCCCGCAACTGATCAGAACCGTTAATCTTTCGATGAGTGCGATACTAATTTCCCATCCCAGTGTAAAACTGCATTAGAAAAGTCTGAATTTTGATATCTGTTTTTTATGATGTTCGCTCTTTGTTTGCGAAACTTTTGTCGTCGAGCACGGACTGTGGTTCTGCTGAGAGATAATTCCTGCAAATTCGCGTCTAATGCTTCAGCTGCAGCTTACCAGATCATGCAGAAAATTACCACACGTCTTATCTACTCGTATTCTCTTTTAGAAATAAACAGAAGTTCATCGCATTCCCAACTCCCCTATTGACATCCCTTTGAACTCGTCCCTTTATTGCAGGGGATATAGCTTTCTTCACCCCCTCACTTAGGAATGTGGCAAGAACACAGAATTTATGAGATCAACCACCTCCGCCTCTTCAGAAGTAGTGGGAGGCGGCATTCAGAATTTCCCTTTGATTTTGGGAGCAGCCGAGGAAGAGATGTGCCGCCCAAATTTTACTAAATATGTGTGTTTTAACGGTCTTACGTTAAGTTTTCAGCATGCAATTTTTGCTAGTGGCTCATTTTTTTAAACAGATTTTGACAAGATATATTTTATAAACACACAGTAAACGAAATTAGGACATCAAATACACACATAAAAAATATTATTATTATTTTTTTAAGAAATCTTAAAAATCAATATTTTTGATGTTGTCCTTAAGAAGAGGTCATATCTCTTAATATACAAATTTTTTATTCAAGTTGTAGGTACTCAAATTAAAGCTAAGAATCCGTACTATAACATAAAATTATAATTACACTTTTAAAATGAACCGTTCTAATTTTATAGGGAAAAACTTTTTTTTAAAAGAAAAACAGCGATTTTCCCGAACTTTAGGCTCGTTGCGGCACGGGTTAATATTATCCGATTGAGCTTAAACTTCGGCAATTTCATTTTTTGATCAAGTGGCAACTTTTAGGAGGGTGCCACCAAAAATATTCGGAAAATAAATTTTCTTATGGGTCCTTGCGTCCACCCTAATATATATATATATATATATATATATATATATATATATATATAAAATATATATATATATATATAATATATATATATATATATATATATATATTATATATATATATATATAATCAGATGTTTTTATGACTAGTCTAATTTCATTTCACTTTAATTGCTACTTAGCAATTCAACAGTTATCATTATTTTGTAATGTTTATTCCTGCAATGTGCTATGCCAGGTATTGTTCTTGTAATTTAGCCTTGATTCATATAAACAAAATATCTTTAGCAGATCGTTACTATTTTTTAATCAAAAAATTCCGATTTTTGTTGTAAGTATTAGCTGATAATTTAATAGGAATAAACCCTTCTGGTAATTTTTTGTTGGTAATTTCATTAATAAAGGGTGGCGCAAATAAAAATGGCCCAGCTTATAAGACGGGAAATGCTGCCAAGTAAAATATAAATGCAAAAATAGGTTTGCCATGTAAAGTCATTGATTGCTTCAATATTAAGCCCAAACAGACGGTAGCCGAATTATTTGCCGGTAAAAGTATTGGAGAGCAAGAAGCCTAATGGCCTAGTGGCCAACCACTAGGCTGGCATTTGTATAATAATTATTTGCCGGTAACTCTGCTATCTCCACCTGTGCACTGATCTGATCAACGCACACTTACACAGCTCGCAATAAAATCTGAACTCTCCAATAGAACATGTGCAGCTCTAGTCTAGTAACAACCAAACCAACCAACGAAAAAACTGGTTTACTAAGTGAATCCATTATACGCTTGAATAATTTATGAATTCGGCTTGGAGGCTTTCAGGCGGCTTCAATAGTTTTTCTCGCCAAGCATCTCCCTGCATTCGTAGCTCCATGCCGGGGCCACTTTTATTTGCGCCACCCTATGCAATCTGTTATTAGTGGCCTATTTCAACTTTTTTTTTATTTGTCATGATCAAAATATGTCTGAGTCTGTATATTCTTTTGCTGCTTTTAACTGTTTGATGCATATTACTTTTGCACCTCATTTTTAAGTTCTTAACCTGATTAGAATGGAATGTCTAGTAATTTTCTGTTTGTTTACAAGCTTTTCATGATCATTATTCTGTTAAATGTTCAAGTACATGTATAAGATCACTTATTCATTATCTTAGAATTATTACAGTCCTTTGAAAGTCACAAGAAGGCAGATTTGTATTTCCAGCAACCTTAAAAAGCAACATTTCTTTTCTAGATAGTTTTCAGGTTTTTCAAAAAACATACAAAAATGAGTAAGTACTTTGGAAGTATTACTACGTAAAGAGCTTACATGTCCATACTTGAGACGGTATTTGATTAAAAAAAAAAAATCTTACAAAAACCATCTAAATGTTAAGATATGATGAAAGATGAGACATAGACTTTCTAACTTAGTCCATTGCTGGGGCTTCCCACAGAAACATGGCATCGGAGCCTAGTTGTTAAGCTGTTGGTCTTAAGTCCTTTATCAAATACAGTCTTAGACAAGGTTAACCTATAAAAAAAATACAGTACAAAATATTAAATAAAATAATCTTCATGCAGAAGGTACAAAGATAACCTTTGTACATCCTACACCAAGATTATTTAAATTGGATTTTTCTTTCTTTAATAATACCGACAAACTTCATCAAAATAGTTGTTTTACAAACATTAAGTGTCTCTAAGAACTGTCTTTTTTTTTTAAACCCTTTCAGTTCCAGTGATGCCATTCATCATGTTTCTGATCATAATTAAAAAAAAATAATAGGGCTGACATCTATTGGGATTGATAAAAAATATTTTTTAATAGAAAAAAGTTTGAAGAATCGAATGATGTGCTTTTTGATATCATAAATGGCTATAGACGATCAGAAAACAATTTCTAAAATGGTGATGCCAAATTGTCATTGGGACTGAAAGGGTTAAAAAAGAAATTTAGTTTTTAAAAAACTTAAGGCATTTGTTTTAGTTTAAAAACTGCTTGTTTTTTTTATTGTTTTAACTTTGAAAATAATTATTTACTTAAACTGAATAATTTATTCCTTTCTAGGAGGCTTTTGTTGAAGGTTTAGCAAATGGACAAGGCCTCAAAAGGTTGTTGAATAGCAGTGACAACTTTAGAGCTCTTCATTCTTTTCCACTTGTTGCTGACCTTGCAGAAAAATATCCTTTGATTAAATGTATTTGTACAGGGTGAAGCAAATAAAAGTGGCCCCAACGTGGTGATAAGAATACGACAGAAATGTTGCCAAGTCAAACAACAATACAAAAACAGGTTTGCTAACATGAAGCCCTTGATCGCTTCAATATTAAGCCCAAATGCCTGGCGACTTATTTGCTGGCAACTACGCTATGGTTTGAAAAGCTAGTTGAAATGAAATATAAACAAGGTTTGCAGAGCTCACTGATCAAAAAGAGGTTTCCACTAGTGATTATTTCAGTTGTTATTTATCGTAGAGAATCTGACCTTTCGGTTTTTGTTAATACAAAACCAAAACTTTCTAAATTGATTGCAAGACCCAGAATCTGGTGTTCAGACCCATTTCGGAATGTTTTGGAACTTTTTGACAGCAGATCCTGGCTGACGCCATTTTGTAACTGATCGTGGCCTAGTACTCTTTTTTGGCACTTTTACACATTTAAATTCTTCAAAAAATTTTCATTCTTCTTAAATTCTTAAATTGGTCACATTTTTTCCACAAATTCGTTTTAATGTAATTTTCTACAATGAAAACTCTCTGCTGTACTATGAGTTTCATCTTCACCTGTGAATTGATCAACTTACATTCTCAGTGACGCACTACGATCTTAGCTGGCCAATAGTCCATGAGTATCTCTAATGTGATGCTAATCCAATCCAACCAATGCAAAAACGGGTTTGTCAAGTGAACCGTTTGAATAATCTTTTATTTCCACTTAAAAGCTTTCAGGCGGCTTCAAGAGTTTTTCTCGCCAAGCATTTCAACGTATTCCTATCTCTAGCCCGGGGCTGCTTTTCTTTGCCTCACCCTGTATAAGACTAACCCTTTCAGTCCCAACTTTTTATATTTTATTCAAAAATTGGTTAAGATTCATTATGCATCCAGAATGAAATGTTAAAGAGTAGGGGAAAATCAAAAATTTTTTGCTAAAATTTATGGATTTTTTTTTGGGATCATAACTTTTGAATGAATTATATCAATAATTTTTTCGAAACTTTATTTGTTAAAACTAGTTAAACTTAAATTTTTATACATTTAAAAATGCAAGCATGAAGAATTTAGGGCCAATTTATTTAATAAAATTGTTTCAGAAGGAATTTAAATTTTACCATGTTTTTCATATTTTCATTTAACTACTACAAACATTATTTAATTCTTTCAAAGACATGATTTATCCATTTGCCGAGACAAAAAGAAAATATGACTTTATAGAAAAATGTATAGAGAATTTAATAAAATTTATTTGAAATAAGGGCGAGTTTAACTTAGTAAGAAAAAAAACTGATGATTCAAAATAGAATCGTTGGAAGTGAAAGGGTTAAGATAAATTTAGTTTTTCTTTAAATCGTGACTAAGTAACGATTAATATCATAAGTATTTAATAATTACAGGTTTTGTGGTATTGTTTGCAGTGACTGAAAATTCTTCTAATTTTTATTTATTTTAAGTACTGCCAATTAATCTATTACATTCTGGTATTCTTAATTTAAATTGATACATTTCAAAACCACAAGAATGAATATTTTTAATTTTTTATTCTAAAAAGAGAATATTTATTTAAGATTTTGTATAACAAAAAAATCACAATTATTACCTCTACTAATTTTTTCAGGAGCGTTAAAAAAAATGCTGAAAAATGCTTGCTTTTTCTATCTAACAGCCCAACAATAAAATTTATTAGAACATAGGGTTAGGTTTTGACGAAATGAAAATAATAAAAGGAACTTGTTATTAAAAAAAATTATTTCCAATATAACAACTCATGTTAACATTTCTCATACTATTTGAATACTAAAATATCTGCCTTAACTTTTTACTTATTGTATAAAAGTGTGCCAGGTATTTGATAAATGGTATGACAAGGGTCATGAATATTACAAGCAAATGCAAGCTGAGAAGACAGACTTTACGGAAATGGTAGAAGAAGTTCAAAAGCATTCACTAGGTTTAATTAAAGAGCATTATGAACTATATATTGATTTAAAAGAAGAGGTAATTTATTTTAACCTTTTTTATTTGTGTATATAGGTGAATATATTTTTAAAATCTAGTTTACCAAAACAGTACTTTTACATGGAAAAAAAGTATAAGAGAATAAATATGAAAAATTCATTTCAATGTACAATTATGAGCTTGAATTCTGTTTCGATTATGAAAATAGCCACACTCAAAATGTTGATATCGGCCATACCCAAGTACAAGTCTGTAGGTGATCAGTCAGATGAGCTTCTTTAGTAATTATGTACAAACCTAGATTGAGGTTTTATTCAACCAAAGCAGTGACACTTTCGAACCACAGATTTTATTCAGTCTCAATGGTGACCATCACCTTTATTATCAATGTCCATTAAATTGTATTCATCGAGTTTTCCTTAAACACTAAAAAATCACTCGGATAATAAATGTATGTACACATCTATATTTTTTCCATTAATTTTTCTAATAAGGTATTTTGTTGAGGTTCAAAATAAATAAATTAAATTTTCTAAAAATCAGTTCATCAGTTTCTATACCTTACTAGCACCACAACTTTTTGTAAAACTATATACTTCCTAACTCTAAATGTATTCGGAATCTTTTACCCGCAGATGCCGAAAGAATTGTGCTTGATCTCTCAAAAGCATACTTCATCTGATCAGCAAGACTTTATGGTGCAAGCATTAAAAGAAAAATACATTAAAGAAATGAAGAACACTCATAAAAATGTGATGGATGCCTTACGGATGAGTACTGAGAATGTTTATGTATGTTTTTATACTTTTTTTATAATATCGTTAAAAAAATAGTTATTTATGCAACTAGTGTGAAAAGTAACACTTTTTAAAACTAGAGGGTTTTATTTCATTTGCTCGTTGAGCGAGGTGTTTTAAAAAGTATACTTTTCGCACATATTTTATAAACTATTTTTTATAAATACGTGAAAAAAATCCAATCTCATTGGTTCAAAAATAATTCACGTGCTAATTTTTTTACGTAAAGAAGATAGGCATCGATAAATCTCTAGAATGACAAAAGACAAACTTATTTTTTAGCTTAAAGTCGAACATTTGAACATGGATACTGATACGAATTTGCAGAAAGTTGTTGCAATTTTCGGAATATTTGGCGCTTGTAGAAGAGATGAATTATGTAAAATGGAAGTTGACAATATAGAAGATCAAATGAAATGCTCTGTAAATGCTACTAAAAATGATACTCCAAGAAGTTTTGTGATTCAGGGAAATATAGGAAACATAAACACTGTTGGCATTTGCAAAAAATATGCTTCCCTTTGAAAGCCTGCAACCGCCACTAAAGGTTTTTTGTTGGTTACAGAAAAGGGAAATGCATCATTAAACCAATAGGAATTAATACGATTGGCAAAATTCCAAAAGAAATAGCATCATCGACCACTGTTTTCAAAGATAATCTGCAACCCTTTTAATTGATAATGGGGAAGATCTAACAAAAACAAGCTTAAAGAGGCACGGAGGGTGGAAATCGCCGTCCGTCGCCGAGGGATACATAGAAGATTCCCTGGCAAGTAAAATAGTAGTGGCTAAACTTTCCAGATCAGAAGATTCAACTACTGTTATTCGCAACAAAAGCAGCATCGAGTTTTCCATACAAGAAACCCTTTCACCCAGAGCGCCAAACATATACATTAATAGCAATGGGCTTGCTTCAACACTTTGCCACAAAAAACAAAACCAATGAAATCGCAGTTCGGAGAGTGTGACCTTTTTTAAACCAATGAGCTGTTTCAACACTTTTTCAAAGAAAACGAAACAACCATTGAAATCGCAGTATAGAGAGCGTGACGTCATAAGAAACATTCCCATAGTAGCTCCAATGCAACTTGCGTGCCAAACTTATGTATTAATAACAACAGTGGTTGCAATGTCACTATTAACATCAATGTTACAAAATAAAAGTTTTACTTGAAATGTTGGCATCTTATAAAAAGGGTAAAAAAAAAAAAAAAATTTCACTGCTTTTGGGTGAAAAAAATTAGTTTTTTTTATCATTGTTTCTGAAAAGTATAACTTTCGCACGCGTCTGATATTAAAATTTTAATGTAAAAATCGGGGTTTTTTTCACGCAATTATAAAATAGTTATTTTTATATAATTCCGACTGTTACATTATAATTTCAATATCAAACGGGTACAAAGAGTTTGACTGAAAACAGTGAAAAAAAGTAATTTTTTTCACCCAAAAGCAGTAAAAAATAGTTATTTATGCAACAAGTGTGAAAAGTAACACTTTTTAAAACTAGTGGATTTTATGATGACACGTGATGATGACATGAAATAATGACACGTGTTTTAAAAAGTTTACTTTTCACACGTGTTTCATACACTATTTTTTATAATTGCGTGAAAAAAATCAAATCTCATTGGTTCGAAAATAATTCACGTGCTAATTTTTTTACGTAAAGAAAATCGGTATCGATAAATCTCTGGAACTACAATAGGCAAACTTATTTTTTAGTTTAAAGTCAAACATTTGAACATGGATACTGATTCAAAAATAAAAAATAATAATAACATTCACGCGCATAATATTTATAAATAAAGCTGATCAATACATTTCTGGATTTTATGAATATTATGAAATAGAAATTTTACTTGAAATGTTGGCATCTTATGAAAAGAGTGAAAAAAAGTACTTTTTTTCACTGCTTTTGTGTGAAATAAAGTAATTTTTTATCACTGTTTCTAAAAAGTATAACTTTTCGCACGCGTCTGATATTAAAATTATAGTGTAAAAATCGGATTTTTTTTCACGCAGTTATAAAATAGTTATTTATGCAACTAGTGTGAAAAGTAAGGCTTTTTAAATGAGTTGAATAAAATATTTCACAAGCGAGTGAAATAAATTCACGAGTTTAAAAAAGGCTATTTTCAACACGGTGTCATACACTATTTTTTATAATAACGTGCAAAAGAAGTATTTATTAAATTGGCATTGAAAATTAACCAAGCAAAAAAGTATCCAGGCAAAAAAGTGTCTTGGCGTTTCTTAAAAAGAAACTCAAAAGTATTCAGCGAAGATGATATTTAAAAATTTCTGAATGATGCTCCAAATGACAAGTTTCTATTATTGAAAGTTGTTGCGCTTTTCGGAATGTTCGGCGCTTGTCGCCGCGAAGAAATTTATAAAATGACGATATCGATGACAAACAATTATGTGTATTTGTAGTTGGCTTAATGATTAGAAGTATATTTGAAAAATATTTAATCAGAAATATGGTTTAAATTATATCGAAATGCTTTGTTAAATCAACAAAGGAAGCAACTCTGTTATGTTTACTTTACAATATAACATACTACATTGATTTTAGCTGAAAAATATTAAATTTTATATGAGACTAATCTAGTACTTTTTTTTCATAGAAATTGCACAAAACTTTTGAATATGAAATGCTTAGAATTAAAAGCTGTTATCTAAAAGATGTTAAAGATTGTTTTAAAGAAATTATGTGCATTGAGGACTTTTATATCTCACAATTAATGGACTTTTATATGAATTTATTTGAATCTGGTACTAACTTTGACCTTGAATTTAAAAACCAATTTCAAGAAGTAAAGTTAGAATCAATATTTTCAAAGGTAATCCAATATTTATTTTGTATATTATTTTGTTTATCTTTCTAGAAACATAAAAAATATGCTTGTAAGATATGTTATTTTTAAGCTACATTTTCTTATATGAACTTTTGGTAAATTACTTGAACCATTCTGATATCTTATACCACAAATAGCTCGATACATTATTTTAATAACAATTTTGTTTGTCAGCACAGTATAAAAACTGCAGGCTATTCAGAAGCTTATTATTTAATTTTTTTTTTGTATGTGTGAAATGCTTCTTAAAATCTAATTTTTAGTTAAAAATGTTTTTGAAAAAAATAAAATAAGGTTTAGCTTGCACTTTTAATTAAAAAATTTGGACATGTAAAAGTTTTTCTGTCGGCCAGTGTTCCAAGATATTACCCGTTTTTCTTTCTCGTGACCAATAGAAATTTTCGTTCAAATGAGGCCCAAAGTATATATTTTTATTTATATTATATAAACATACACTTCAGCATATTATGTATTATTTAAGTAATATCATACATATATAGAGTAGAGAATTTAATATTTTTCCTATATTCTTCTGTGCTAGTTAACTCAGCATGTGTAGGTCAGTTATAACACCATTTATGTATTTAATAAATATATGCTAGTTTTCAATGCTTCATATAAACTATCTATCCATATTTTTTAGCTTTTAACCAAAAAGGACTATGTAGAAATGGCATTAAAGATGGGTAATACTATACATTCATCATTACTTCAAGAACGGATTAATAACTTAGAAAATTTGCTTGAAAGCTTTGTACTGGAAGCTAAAAATAATTCAATCGGAAGCATTCTCGTTAAACAAAATGAACTAACCAGGGATATCATTATATTTTGTAGCAAACAAATGTACATAATAGACAAAATATTTTCTAGCAATACTGTTTTAAAGCATTATTTGGGATACATGTAACTGTTTTTTATACCTTGGATAATATAAATATGTTAAAGCTAAATAACTAAATATTCATGTTGTAGTTATGAACTTGTTCAATCCAAATAAATATTGTTTCATGTCTTATACTTTTATTTGTTTCTTGATAGTGTGTGTTAAGTTTTAGTTTAACTAGAAAAAAATTATAACCACACCCTCATGATTTTTAAAATTTTCATTCTAGTTGAACATATTGTGTTTCTCACCTTGGTTCAACAACTTTCCTTACTAATCTAAACAAAATTAAAGTAAAGATGACATGACATTCTAAAATTACAAATCTATTTTGTTAATAGTACTAGCATTATATTTTGTGCAGTAAATTTTCTTAGTAATCGTTGTTAATGTTATTCATAAAAAAAGTGATCGACACTTTGTACCCAAAGTTCTATTCACTTTCTTTTAATAATCACTTTTTGAAATAATTCAAAACTTTAGATTGGTTTTCAATTTATTTACAATGCATATTTCAAATGAAATAGCAGAAAGATTGTAAAACTACAAAAATTGCAAAACATTACAAACAAAGTAAAAAGGCACTGAGCATAAGCTAGATGTTGTCTAGCGTACTACATGACTTAGAATTGCTGTTTTCTAACTTGCTACTGGATTCACACAGGGGGGCACTGAAAAACAAGTAGTTCAAATTCATTACAATGATCTGTGTTTTAAATGATTATATATGCTTAAGATATAAAATTTCTGAGCTATTTGAGATAGTCAACAGGATGTAGGATGGGTTTTTCTATTCATTACAAATGGTTGCTTGCAGTTTATAATTTTACACTAACTTACACATTGCTGGCTCAAACCCTTATATAATGATGTCAAATGAAGCATATAAATAAACAAAATAAGTAACCAATGCAACCATTTCCTGGTTAAAATGTTCGATTATCAAGATTTGGGGGTGAGTAAAAGATTTGTTCTCATTAACTAAAAGTAGAGACAGACTAAATATCAAACTGATATTTTAAGAAACTTAAAACTGATTAACTATTGTTCTTTTGATTCTTCCCCTTATTTTTGAACTAATTAACCATTAAATTGATCTTACTAGTTATGAAAATAAGTCGAATAAGATATTTGTTCATTTAAAGTCTTAAGCAATGCATTTTGAGCAACTACTTTTGCTGAACACAACATATTTCAAGCTTTGATACTTGCAAGATACAATCTAGTTATTTTTTTTCAATTTGTTTTATTGAATAAACCTATACAAGTTTTTAAAAAAAACTAAATTAGAATACTGTCCATCATGTTGCAAGGATGGTATGTTAAGTGTATAAAAAGGAAATATTTATACTACATACACATTTTTTACGAAATTTTTCGAGCACCTTGTAAGCTTACCTAAACTTATATACAGACGAACCTCGTTAACGCCAACTCGCTTAACATGATATTTCGGTTAAGATGAACCGAAGCATTTCCCCGTCCTATAAAGCTTTGAGCTAATGCTAAAAAATCTCTTAACGCGAAATCGCTTAAGGCGCAATCCCACTTAACCCGAACAAAAAAATTGAGGATTTGACATTTTTTCCCTCGGTGATTCAAAGTTATGAAGAACATATGAAGCAAAACATTAAAAAATAGAAAAGTGAACGTTATAAAAAATAAATTGTCTTTTACTTCTGAGAAAATCACAAGATCTCCCATGATTCGTCAGTTTTAATCTAATTGCTGTTTCTTAAAAATTCTCCTACATTTTCTATAGCCTATGTACTAGTAAACATAAACTTTAATAATTGAATTCTATACAGTGTGTTATATTCTAAAATTAGAATAATATTTAGTTGTTATTTTTTAAAACTATTAAGAGGGACTGTCGGTCCCATGTAGCTAATGCACTACTTTTGGAATCACAAATTCCGCAGAAGTATTGCTTTGCCATGTTAGCCCCTTTTTCCCCAGGTATGGGAATCAAGATAACATCGAAATGAAACAAATTTAAAACGAAAATGTTATCTAGTCATTTAATTATATATTTTTGAAGTTTTAAAATGCCAAAAATATACAGCAGATGGCGACACTATTTTAAAACTTTATCAATTAATAATTAAATAATAGGGGGGTTATTTTCTTTTCAATTTTGTTTTAAATTGATGTGATGATTCCCATACCTGGTGAAAATGGGATAACATGGCAAAGCCATTCTTTTGCAAAAGGTGTGATTTCAAAACTAATGCATTAGCTCTATGGGACTGACAGTCCCTCTTAAATGGTTTGACACTGATTTGAAGTAAAAAAAATTCTCGACACTAACACAAAATGTTTCTGTTTTCTATTCCAGCTCGTGTTAATGGGGTTCGACTGTATTATTAATTGTACTCTATGTTTATGAATAATTTATTTTAGTTTTTGAGCTAACTGTTATGCTTAACTCATAGAGTGTGTATTGTGTATCCTTACCTCTTTTTATTTGTACGCCTTCCGATGTGTAAAACTACGGCACCTTGTTTGATTTTCTTAAATGCGGCAATTGCTTCGGAATGAGAAAGTCCTTGTAAAGGCTGGCCGTTTAAGGTGTAGATCTCGTCTCCTGTACACAAAGAATATTCACATTATGTATCGGAAAAAATATTTTAGTTATTGTCATCAATCAGTGTTTAAATATTCTGTGAAAAACATAATAACTTAAAAAAAGTTTTTTAATCAAGATACATTTGCAGAAATTAAGATTTGACAACAAACTTAAAGTTCTTATCATTTGCATGTGATTACAAAATAATAGGAAATTATATAATACAAGTGTCTAAAAAAAATATTATAGCACATTAAAGTCATATATATTTATAAGCTGTAGCATAAAAATACATTTTTAGACATTTTAACTGTAAACTATCAAGTTAATAGTAATATGTTTCTAATGTCTTATACAAATGAGGAACAGCAAACCGAAAAACTAGGAAAATATTCATTCTGAGGCACTAGACACCTGAGTAGGCATCCAACGCAACCATTAAGTTCGACATCGTACACAGCGTTGAGACTTTGAAGCATATTTAACGTGCACTCCCTCTACATGGGGTATTATTCGTAGGACATTTTCAGCTGCTTTGGCTGTTTATAGGTTGGTAGGTATTTTGGCGATGCCTGGACCCGAACCCCTGGGACCTTTCGCATGCAAGGCAAACGCCTTAACAAAACGCTGCCCCCTCCCCCCTCTTAAAAAATGGCCATACATCCCTTTACTTCTGTTGCCACTAAAAAGCATCCCAACTTTTTGTTTATTTGGATGCTTTTACTTTTAACAAAGAAAACACAAACATATTTTAACATTAAATAATTATAGTTCTCATTTAGAAGAAATATCAGTTGTAGCTTATTGTGCAACAGCTCTAATGCAAAGTAAAGATCCAACCTTTGCTTCACATAAATTAAAATTTATTATAAATTATGATATTAAATTATGTAGAACAAGATCAAAATAAGTAAATAAATATCCAACTTATTAATCTGGTTAAGTAGAGGGACCACTTGTAACCTTTTTTTCCCCTCCACTTTTATCAATGTTTTGCGGCATGAGCGATGGCAGATTTTCACGTTTTTCAACTACCACCAATAGTTGTAATATTTGTAATGTTTAAATTCTATATCTGTAACTATTTATATTCCTATTTAAACTCGGATGAGTTTATAAAAGTTTGCTTCGAATTATCTTGTACCCCTTTTCTAACCGGTTTATGTGTTTTTATGAGTTACTTATTAGTTTCTTATGTATGTTAGTTATTAAAAGTTAAGTTTGGTTAAATATTAGTTATACATCTGTTACTTCCTTACAATACTGTACTCGTAATAATGGGTGCAGCATGGTTATACAGAGTGGCGCAAATAAAAGTGTCCCGGCCATGGAGGTAATAATAATATTGAAATGCTGCCAAGTCAAAAACCAATTCAAAAACAGGTTTGCTAAGTGAATCTACTGATCGCTTCAATATCAAGACCAAACAGACGTTTGGCAAATTATGTCCTGTAACTATGCCATATTCACCTGTGCACTGATATTATTAACGCACACCTACGCCACTTTAGCCTGCACTAAAATCTGAACTCGCCAATAGTCCATATGCAGCTCTAGTCTAGCAACAACCAAATTAACCAAAGAAAAAACAGGTTTGCCATGTGAAGAAGCCATTGAACGCTTGAGTATTTTATGAAATCGACTTGGAGGATTTCAGGCGGCTTCAATAGTTTTTCTCGCCAAGCATCGACAGGCATCTCCCTGCATTCGTATCTCTATTCCGGGGCCACTTCTATTTGCGCCACCCTGTATAAGAGTCTCCCTTACCTTCTCTGAGAGATCCCGTTTCTGCCGCCTGTCCGTTGGCAAAGATGGTCTTGACGTAGAATCCGAGCTCCCCCTTGGGCGAATCCTTCCCGCCCACGATGCTGAAGCCCAGGCTCTTCTTCCCCGGGCCCTTGTCGAACACCACCGTGTGGAGAGACAGCTGCGAGGACTTGGGCCGGCGGGGCAGGGTGCAGATGCCATTGCTGCCCATCTGGAAAGGGGATAATTAGGTTAGTTTTAATTATCGTCGCACTAGAGCTACGCGAGGGCTATTGGCGACGGGCCTCTTGACCGCACTCGCATGGAAGAGGGTGCGGCGTTAGTCACCACATACATTAAGCTTAACTGAATGACACTCCACAGACCATAGTGAGCCAAGGTCTGATGTGCCTATTTCAGCTCTCACAATGGGCCGGACCTGCGGCATAGCAGGGTTAGGTTACTACATTGAATTATCGTCGCACTAGAGCTACAAGAGGGTATTGTCGAAATTTAGAACCATGGTCAATTGACGAGAAGACACCTCTAAGGCACCCAACGCAACCGTTAAGGGTGACATAGTACGCGGCATCGGGACTTTGGAGTACATTTTACGTGCACTTCCTCTACACGGGCTATCTATTCGTTGGACTTTTTAGCTGTACGAACCTTTTTCCGGTCGGCACTTATTTTGGTGATGCCCAGACCCGAACCTGGGACCTTTCACATGCAAGGCGAACGCCTCGACCGACTGGGCTCCCCAGCCCCGCTAGAATTCTTTAATTACGCAAGTAGCAGAAAGCAATAAGCAACTTACTTATCGCTTTCAGCAATAACCAAAAAGCAAGCAGCCAGTAATTCAAAGATACATTTTCCTGATATTTGAAAATATTTTTCGCAAACAATACAACTGTTCCATATTTATGCGATATTAAATCTCCCATTTTCATCAGCAAAGAATTATCTATAGTCTAAGAGGGGACAGAAATGAATTCATTGGTTCATGGATATATTTATCCATCACTGTTAAGTATTTAAGACGCTCTTACCAAATAACAAACATGTACTAAAATTTTTATTTTCGATTTTAGTTTTTTTTTTAGAAATAGCAAAATCAAGGACTGTAACAGAATAAATATTTTCCACCTTTTCCATTATAAACATCTTAATTGGGACATCAAAAGTATGGAAAATTTACAGATCCAATGAGTTCAGTTACATAGGCAATAGTAAAACTTCTCCACTAAAGAGTTTATACTTTAAAACTTTTTCTCCTGAACATTCACTTTTTGAAGAATTTAAAGTTAAGTTGGAATTGTAATTTTTAAAAAATTATTTTCAGAATGACCAAATACAAACTAAACTCAGCCCAAAAAGGTCTCTCAAATGTGTCTATTTCATCTTACACGATTGGGAACAATGGGGTGCATTGCACAGCAGATGTTCCGATCACATATGAAGAATACAAAGGAAAAACCCCTTCATTGACAACGAATCTGTCCGCATTAACGTTGGCTTGGCGAGCAGCAGTGGCGATCGGTAACCGGTTTCTCCTTAGTTTGGTTCTTCCGCGGTGCAAGCGTCAGACTATTTCTGGTGTGAAACTCGATCATAGAAATAGTAAACCCGTGGGATAAGAACCAAGGCAAAACTGGTTTCTTCACACCAGTTTAGGCGATGACTCGCTAACTTCGCCAAGATGACAGATCCCTATGCAATGAAGGGCTTCTTCCCCTGTACTCTTCATACACAAATCAAACCACCTTAAATAAAATAAAACCCCTCCTTACCCGCTCGTTGTCCACCCCCGATTTCGGCGGCAAATCCGGGTTGGACAGCCTGTTGTCGTTCTTGTGCGCCGACACGTCCGACTGCCAGTGCCTCAGCCGTGGGATGGTGGTGGGTACAGCGCTGGACTCGTGGAGTTCCGGTACGGGCGGAAGGGTGACTCGCGAGGAATCGTCTTTGAAGCAAAGCTCTTCAGAAAGCTGGGGAAACAATTAATTTTCGCTTGTAAATATTACATCGGTATGTAAGATGAAATGTTAAATCAGTTGAGTCCCGCTTATCCGAAAGGTACGGGATAGAAGCACTTTCGGTTAATCGAGATTCCACAGGAATTTTCGGATAATCGGGAATCATCCACTTCACATCTAGAAAACGCTGGAGAAGAGAAGATTTGAAGTCATAGAGTGTTCGCCTAGTTCTTATTTGCCGAAAGGGACCTATGAAGCGCTTCCTAATTCCGGGTCTAAGCAAGTGCAGCATTTCGCATACGGAAGCTACAAAAATCTTAGATCGGGCCCTTAGATACATGGAAGCGCAAGATGAAGCCACTACTTCAGACGTTCTCTTGTTTAAAAGATGGTGGGACAGGGCTGCTTTAAAACGAACCAAAATTGAGCAGCAAAAAATAAAAAATTACTGCATATTTTGAGAAATAAATCCAACTTTGTAAGTACGTACTTATTTTTTGTGTATTTCTTTATTTATGCGTATACATTTCATATTTTAGCAAAAAAAAATTACGGAGCCTTTCGGTTAAGCCGAATTTTGGATAACCGGGACTCTGATGTACTGTCAATACGGGAGAGAGTTTTAAGGGTGAATGAGCCCGCTGGACCGTGGGTCTCCAAACCAAAGTGCCTCAGTGGGAAAAATGGTATTCAAAGGCTGTGCCCTGACTACGACATCAAATGCAACAAAACTTGGCGACTTGGCAGAGTCAGCCCCCAAGCTATTGCATCGCTTGGCGCCCTTGGCGCCCAAGTTTTGTTGCATTTGATGTAGTAGTTAGGACACAGCCAAAGAGACACACACATAATTAATCGGAGTATTTTAAATCGTCCATTGTCTATGTTTATAATTTTAGTGTTTTCGTTTTATAATTTGGACTTATTTATTATGTGGTCTGGTCCCAATGGACATAATTTTGTCTTATAACAGGTAATGTAAGTTAATGGTACTTTTCGCGGTGAGTTCAAATATTCAATAGTACACAACAACGCGGGTATCCAAACCGAAGTGCCTCTGTGTTAATTCAATGTGAAAAAATTATTTTCTAGGCCACATTTCTCCAGCTTTGAATATTTATAGAAACGAGTTTTTTTTTAAAGAAAAATGTAGATAAACTTACAGGTCATAATCCCCCTTTTTTGAAATTGCTTCGAATAGTTTGTGTAAAATTATTTATTGAAAATTAAAAAAAACAAGAAGTTCATAAAGAACTAAAATAGCCTACTTTCCTGTTACTTAAATACTTACTGAAGTTCTAATCGGGAAAAAAACTAGGTTCCTGAAGTAAATATCATCAACAGCCGTTTCTACACTAGATTTATACACATTAGAAAAAAAAATCGAAACACAGCACCCAGCTATAATTTAAACTTCTAAAAGCCAAAATCAACTATTTTCCTTAATATTCGTTCGCAAATTAATTAAATATTATTTATCATCTGCTCGTGATTTATTTGTAGTTCGAAGAATAAATATTTATTAATAACAAAAGTAATGAAACTACTCCGAACTGCATTAAAAAACAAGAAATGTAAATTAAAACTAAGCATAATTGCATGCAAAAGTATGCCTTGCCGCTTTCTTGGTAGATAATTAATGAATAATCAAAGAATCAAATTGTTCTACATTTTATGACGTCATTCCAAACTGATTCATGAAAATATTATTTTGCTTCAAATATGTTTAAATAAAGTTTCTCATGCCATTGTTGATTTGGCAACAGTGATTTAAATGACTCAAATTGAATTTCAATGCTAATTCAATGGGAAATTCGCCGACAGATAGTAGATTTATGTCCGTCCGGACGTACAGACAGACGGACAAAAAGTATGAAAGTTGGGTATCTGAGGTCATAGGTTTTTAAACAAAAAAAGAATTTTTAAGATCCGATGATTAGAACCGATTTTGGAAGGGGGATTGAAGGGGGGTACAGACAGACAGACAAACGGACAGACAGGCGGACAGACAGACGGACAGACATACGAACAGACAGACATACGAACAGACAGACAGATGGACAGACAGACAGATGGACATCAACCGCATTTCAATACCTACAGTGATTTAAATGACTCAAAATTGAATTTCAATGCTAATTCAATGGGAAATTCGCCGACAGATAGTAGATTTATGTCCGTCCGGACGTACAGACAGACGGACAAAAAGTATGAAAGTTGGGTATCTGAGGTCATAGCTTTCTAACAAAAAAATAATTTTTAAGATCCGATGATTAGAACCGATTTTGGAAGGGGGGTACAGACAGACAGACAAACGGACAGACAGGCAGACAGACAGACGGACAGACATACGAACAGACAGACAGATGGACAGACAGACAGATGGACATCAACCGCATTTCAATACCTACAGTGATTTAAATGACTCAAAATTGAATTTCAATGCTAATTCAATGGGAAATTCGCCGACAGATAGTAGATTTATGTCCGTCCGGACGTACAGACAGACGGACAAAAAGTATGAAAGTTGGGTATCTGAGGTCATAGCTTTCTAACAAAAAAAGAATTTTTAAGATCCGATGATTAGAACCGATTTTGGAAGGGGGGTACAGACAGACAGACAAACGGACAGACAGGCGGACAGACAGACGGACAGACATACGAACAGACAGACATACGAACAGACAGACAGATGGACAGACAGACAGTTGGACATCAACCGCATTTCAATACCTACAGTGATTTAAATGACTCAAAATTGAATTTCAATGCTAATTCAATGGGAAATTCGCCGACAGATAGTAGATTTATGTCCGTCCGGACGTACAGACAGACGGACAAAAAGTATGAAAGTTGGGTATCTGAGGTTATAGCTTTCTAACAAAAAAAGAATTTTTAAGATCCGATGATTAGAACCGATTTTGGAAGGGGGGTACGGACAGACGGACATCGACCGCATGTCAATACCTACTTTTTCATTTTTTTAATTCTTTCGAATTAAAAAAAGAAAAGTAGGCTAAAAATATTCGAACCAATTTCAAAAAGTGGGGACCTGTAACTATAGTTATCACATAAAAACCCTCTTTTGTAAAAATATTCAATGCAGCCTGAGAAATGTGGCTTAGAAAATATTTTGTTCTCCATTGGATTAACACTGAGGTACTTTGCTTTGGGGGGCCCGCGGTCTAGCTGGGTCATCCGTCCTTAATTAGAGCAGGGCGATTTTTCTTGGTACTAATATATCGGGCAATACTTTCCCCACTTAAAAATGGTTGGAATTGATTTTTTTTTCTGTCAACCTCACTATTGCTAGAATTAAGTTGATTTTTTTTTCTGTCAACCTCTCACTATTGCTAGAATTAAGTTGATTTTTTTTCTGTCAACCTCACTATTGCTAGAATTAAGTTGATTTTTTTTCTGTCAACCTCACTATTGCTAGAATTAAGTTGATTTTTTTTTCTGTCAACCTCACTATTGCTAGAATTAAGTTGATTTTTTTTTCTGTCAACCTCACTATTGCTAGAATTAAGATTATTTTTTTTTGGATTAATTGACTATTCTAATAATCTGGAAAAAAGATGTTTCATTGTAAATCAAAGAGGCGAGGTAATTATTAGACAACCTTGAATAAATAATAGACACTCATTGTAATTTTAGTTTATTATTTTTCAAGTCATTCCGGACTATTCCAGTCAACCAATATTATTTGAAACATGATTTTGTAGAGGGCTACACTCTTAAAACAAACGAGCGGTTTTAACTCAGTCTGAGTTAATTTCCACTCCTTTCCGGTGCCGAAAATGCACTTCCCCTATAGGAGTGAATTTCACTCTTTTTGCGGAGTGGGTAAAAGAAATAAAAGAAAACAATATACGTCCTACACTCTTAAAACGAGCGGTTTTAACTCAGTCTGAGTTAATTTCCACTCCTTTCCGGTGCCGAAAATGCACTTCCCCTATAGGAGTGAATTTCACTCTTTTTGCGGAGTGGGTAAAAGAAATAAAAGAAAACAATATACTTCCTACACTCTTAAAACGAGCGGTTTTAACTCAGTTTGAGTTAATTTCCACTCCTTTCCGGTGCCGAAAATGCACTTCCCCTATAGGAGTGGATTTCACTCTTTTTGCGGAGTGGGTAAAAGAAATAAAAGAAAACAATCTACGTCCTACACTCTTAAAACGAGCGGTTTTAACTCAGTCTGAGTTAATTTCCACTCCTTTCCGTGCCGAAAATGCACTTCCCCTATAGGAGTGGATTTCACTCTTTTGTTTTAAGAGTGTACCAAAGTTTTGTTTCATTAATTTTAAAAGATGAAACCACATTAGTATTGTTTTTTCCTCTCATTTTTTTCAGCCTTTTAAAATTTTAGTATGGTATCCTTTAAATACCAATATACAAGAGTGGTTTGGTTTTATAACAAAAAAGTACTTCAATAATAATTTAAAAAAAAGGTGTCTATTATTACCCCTTTTTGGGGACTGTAAAGAACTGTAATTCTTCATACACTTTGTGAGTTGTTGACGTCAGTTGGAGTTGCTGCATGCGCAAAAGGGTAGTTGCCATAGTACTTTTTATTGAGAAGTAATCGAAAGTGATTTGGTGTTTCACATCCCTATTTTTAAGTGATTAGAAATGTAAAATTGATGACCAAGAAAATATAAAGTAAGATTGATGACAAACTTCTCTAACTTAAACAAAAAATAACAATTATCAGCACTATTTAGGAGGACTCCTTCTTAATTTAACTTGAAACATTTTGCGAACGATTTCGCAGCAGGTATTCTTTTGACAGACGAAATATTATAAAAGGGGCGTCCATAAATTAAGTGATGCTTTCAGGGGGGGGGGGGGGGGGTGTCAAGCCTAATTTCTCCTTATCAAATACGTCTTATCAAATACGCCGTAATTTTTCCTGCAAACACAATCAACGTCAAATAGCTTGGAAATATAGTTCAATTACAGTAAAATATGTTTCTCGACTTAAATATTGCAAAACCTTGCACGATAATATTTATCGTGGCTTTCTGAAAAATATTAGCTTTTAAAAAAATATTTAAAGTTCACCAAAAAAGAAATCATATGTAGGAGGTCACGTGTTTGGGCCTCAATGCCTCTTTCTTGGCCTCCTTTGTCATGACGTATTCGTATCGTCAAACTTTTGTCCGTCCAATTTTTTTTTTTCATTTTACTTGACTTTAACTGTTTCAGTCGTAATTGTTGTAAAGTAGTGTTGTATACGTGCTGTGCTATGCTTAATTAAATATTTTCTAGAGAGATTTTCCTTTTGGTATGAAACCTAATCAATACATATATAAAAAAAAGGGGAGGGGTTAAATATCACGAAATCTCACCAGGGGGGGGGGGCATAAAATCGTTGAAATCGCACCATGTAGCAATTACATCCGTGGCCGTTTGCACTCACCTCTCTTGCCAGCAACAGGTGCATTTCTGATTCAGGTACTCTGAGTAGTCGGCGCGCTTCCTCCAGACCGACCCCTTGCAGTTGGTGGCCGTTCACGATCAGCAGCTCGTCCCCTTTCAACAGCTTCTGACTCCTACAGAAAACATTAACTACTATTCACACGACACGTAACAAAAACATTTCATTTTGCTGGAAAACTAACAGAGTTCGTGAGATCCCCGTAGAAGCAGGGATTGGAAAGTTACTTTTAAAAATATATATATATCTCTGTTACAGGTACTAAATTAAAAAAGTAACTATGTTACAGTTACTTAATATGAAAAGTAACTAACTACAGTTACTTTCAGAAATTGTAAGTTATAAAAAAATTTAAAATTTTACCATTTTTTAAAGCTAACCAAGGTTAAGGAAATAGTTACCATCGGAAAAAATTACGAACAAGAATTCACTGTTGTTAAATATTAAATTTTAAATTATTTTTTAAAATTAAATTTAAATAATTTTTAAATTAATTTTTTAATTATTTAAGCCGAACGCAAAACTGTTAAAGATGAACGGAAAACTGTTGTCCGGAAAGAGCGACATGAGAAGTAACGGAAAAGTAACGAAACGTTTCGTTACTTCGTTACCGCTAAAAGTAACTAAGTTACAGTTACTTTCTGAAAAATCTAACGGTTTTAATCGGCGTTATGTAAAATAAGTAACTGTTACAAGAAACACGTTACTCCAATCCGTATAGAAGTATTTATTAAAAAGTGAATTTAAACCTTACAGATATTTTTTGAGCCCTAAAAATTACATAAATATATGTGCATGAACAATATATATTTATTTTATATTTTTCATATGCTTTTAGCTTGATTTTTTTAAGTTGGTAAATTTACTAAATTTTATTGGCGTTTTCATTGGCGAAATTAAATTTACGTTTGTTTTAATTTTATTAGCGCGATAACTAGTGAACACTCCAGCGTGGATATAGCACGGGAGCGAGAAGGAAGGAAATGTAGTAGCCTTTACTTATTTTAGATTTTTTTTTATTTAAATAAGCATTTCCTAATATACTAAATTGTATATAGTACTTTTTTTTATTTAATTATTATTTTTTTATTTTAAAAAAGTTAGATACATTTCAATGTATTTCTAACAGAAAAAACTGTAATACTTTATAGCTCACTACTTTGTAGGGTCAGAATTGTTTTCTAAACTAACCTGTAGGTGGCAGCACCACAAAATCAATGCATCCACGTGAAAAAGCGTAAATAAAGCAATAGGATTGTAACAGAAACAAAAATACACATACAACCAAATCCGTGTATAAGTAAGAATAAACGCGAAATTCGCAAAGAACTGGAATTATTTTTAACAATACTTTTTAACCTAACATCGGCCATTTTTTGTGGAATGTCTTTCTCAAATTTAATAAATAAAGAAAATGTGTTTATAAATTATATGCAGTTCACATTCCTTTATCCGGAATTATTCTTTTATAATTGATAATCCATCATTCCTTCTATATACCAAAAGTTTTACGATGGCTAAACAAAAATTAAATTTAAAATTCTTCAATATAATTGATAGCGAAATAAAAAAAAATCAAAATACTTAACTTTAACATTTAAAAAAATGTAAATAAAATAAAGAATTAAAAAAAATGACCTTTAAAAAAAAGTGAAATTTTGTACTACATATGGTGGAGGTAAATATGTGATGAAAAGCTCCAAAATAATAACATGACAAAACGTTTAGCTTACTCTACTTTTTTTAATTCGAAAATTTTTTTAAAAAGGAAAAGTTGTATTCAAATGTACTTGCTAGATTATAAATCCTTGTTCAAAAATGAAAACTATAAACTAAATTGATATTATGAATTTTGGAATGAATCCCTAGCAGTAATCCTAGTACTAGTAATTTTGGAGGGCGCTAAAATTTGTATTTTTCGTATTTTGTCATTATTAAATCTTCCGAAATTATCAGGTTTGTACAAAGTTTAATTTAATACTTATTTAAGAATAAGAAGCTAGCGCCATTTTGGCGTTGGCGAATGGAAAAAAACCCCTACAGATTATAAGGATTTACTGACCGATTAAATTGTGTTCTATTTTGCATACATAAACCTATTTGTTCCATGATTTCATATTTGGTTATGCTATGAAGTATATCGTATTGAAAAACAAGAAAGTTACACTTTATCATAACTTTATTTTTAATTTAATATGTTTTATATAATTTTATTTTTAATAAGTAGTATTTTTAAAGCATAAAAATTCATGCTTTACAAATAGAATAAAAGAAGAGCAGGCATCAAATTTCCGAAAATATTTATAAAAAAATATTTTAATATTTATAAAAATTTATTTTAATTATCTTTTTTTTTCCAATTATATAAATGAAATAATTTCGAATCAAAAATGCATACTTCTCTTATGACAAACATTTAGTTGTACAGAACAAGAATAATAGTTATGAATAAGTAATAACGGGTATTTTGATTTCGAGTTCAATGTAATGAAGTTTTAAAACTTGCTTTGCTTCATATGATATCAGATATCACTTTAACATAAATGGAAACGAACAATTTCATCTATTCAAGCTCTCAATGAAGCTAGATATTAACGGAGGAAAATTTTAACTAATACTAAGTACTATAACTAAGGCACAGTACACTGTTAAAAATTTTGCTTCGGAATCCTGGGCCTTTCTAGCTGAAACCACTATTTGGAGCTTGACTTTACCACAATTTGTGTTCCAAATCAATACATTTAATACACCGCAAAAGTGGTAAATCAACGCTCCAAAATGTGGTGGCAGCTAGAAAAGTTCTAGGATTCAGGTATATTCTTGTACCAAAATTTTTAACTATGTACGTTATTAAAAATATGTATTAAAAAATCTTTACCTTTCCGCAGGGCCTCCCTTTTCTAAGTCCATAATAATATATCCGAGTACATTTTTTTCCGAGTCCGTACACCCAGTGATATAAATGCCCAGCTCGCCGTGCTCGTCTTTTCTGAGCTCGACAGAGACGAGCTCATGCATGTCCAACTGCGACGGCAAACGTCGCGGCGTCGTCTCTTTGGCTGGAGGGGGCGTCGTGATGAACGTCTTGTTGGAACTGAGGGGTTCCGGCGACAGAATGTCCTCGCTGTCCGACGTCGACAGCTGCGACTGCAACCACAGACGTCTTCTGGCGTTCGTCGACGTCCGGGCGTCATTGGACGCGTTCGGAGATCGCGACGCGTTCTTGTAGCCGGCCTTCTTCAGCCTGATCTGGTAGTTCAGCCCCCCGTAGTTGGACGCTTCGCTGTTGGCGAGCTCTTCGCTGCTGACTGACGACGCCAACGAGGGCAGAGATTTAGTCTCGAGTTGGTGGTGGGAGAGGGGCGAGTCTTCGACGGTGGATGGCGGCGGGAAGAGGGACGACTGAAAGATGCTGCCGCGACGCGACGACACGGGGATGTCCAGTTTGTCGTCGGGAAGGGCCGTCTTCTTCCAGCGGCTCCTCAGCAGCTTCCTGTCCAGAGTCCACGCCTTGAAGTGGTTGAGTTTGGAGGAAGAACCACCGCGCGTCGTCGTCTCTTTCTTGGCACTGCTGTCTTCGGAAAGGGAAGAAGCGGAAGAAGACACAGACGACAGCACCTTGGGCGATTTGGACACGGGCGTCGTGGCGGGGGACTGCAGGGCGTCTTTGTGTCTCTGGACGAAGTTGGACAGCATGGCGGGGGTGCGCAGCCTGAGACTCCTCGCCTCGTACGACTTGGGAGAGGGCTTCGGGCTGGGCTCATCTTTCTTCGATTCTAGGCTGGTGGTGAGTCGCTGGAAGAGGGCCGTGAACTTCTGGACGTTGCTGTCGATAGAGTTCCTCTTGGTCTCCTGGATCGGAGTGCTGTCATCGTTGCTGTTTTTGGTGCCGTCGCTCTCGTAGCCGGACTCGTCCGACCTGTGCTGGGTCGAGCTGGCGAGGCTCTCCGTGTCCCCCGTGCCGGACGGGTGCCGGTCGAAGTCCGCCGAAAGGGACACTTCCTCCTCCAGCACGGTGCCCAGCTGCTGGGGAACTGCGGCCTTACTCGGAACGACAACGCCCTCTGGCGCCTCTTCCCCCACTCGATCGATAAGATGCTCGCTCGAAGACACTTCGAAGCACTCCGGAGATGGGACCAAACTTTTCGAGTTGTTGTTGTTGTTCTTGGCATTCAGCTCTCGAAAGAGTTCTTTGGCGGGATCCTGATCGAAGAGGGCCGATGTGGACACGCTCCGGTACATCATGCTGTTGGGGTCGCTCGATATCACGTTGTTGTTGTTGAGATAGTTGATATTGTTGTTGAGGGATTCCGTGCTCGGGTATCCCGCTGCGTCGTTATACGGTATTTCCTCGTAGTAGTGGATCTGGGTCCCGTTGGGACGGACTTTTTCCGGTGACGGCCGGAAAGTCTTGAATGTCTTGGGCCACTGGGGAGGATAGTCGCTGAGGGAGAGTTGCGAGACGGCAGATCGCATCAGGGTCGAGCCCGGCTCCACCGCGGGGTCGACGTGGCTCGAGTTGACTGCGTACTTTTTGGGCGCATTATGCTTCCTGCCCAGCCACGGAAACGGGAAACCTGCGGGAACAAAAGACTCGTGAGTACGTTTATGACAAACACAGAAAGAAACTGAATAAATAAAACAACGATACCGCGAAAGGTTCCCCTTTTTTTACAATAAAAGGTATCTTTTGATAGCGCTTGTCCGAAACGACGGACACAAAAGCCATGCTAGATAACATCTCATGCATAACTTTTCTATGCGACTGCGTGGTGTAACCGCATTATTTTGCAGCCCATTAAGGGTTAATGATTCAAAATGCCAAAAAGAATGATTCAGTATCTTTTACTTAAATCGGTTTCAACAAATCTTCAGATATTGCATAATACCGGTCTTGTGTACGTTCATGTTCAAAGTTGTCGCCTCGGTTAATTCCTAAAGGAAAGTTGTTGTTGTTTTTTATTTTAAATATCTGATTATTTCCGGGAGTTATATTGTAGAAATTTCAAATGTAAGAAAATGGATAATTTTTAAGCTTTAATAAGGGGGGATAATTTAAAAAAAATAAACTTTTATGTGGCAAATATATTTTATTGAAAAATGGCTTAAATTGTAAATTTTCTACTAGTTATACATATGAGAAATTTTTTCAAAACGTTAACTTTTTTTCAATAGTTTTTTTTAAACATTTATCTTCGTATTAAACCAAAAGTGTTATTTATTACAGTTACACAAAGTACCTAAGTATTAAATTAATAACAAGCAACGGAAAAACTTAACAAAATACAATTTGATACCAATTTTAAATAACAGACAAAAGATTGTATTTCACCTGTATTTTATTTTTGTCTTTTACCTATAAAAAAAAATCGCAATTATGTGATAAGTGGATATATTTTTTTATACCCCTTGTGTGTATATAAAATGTAATATATCATTAAATAAGTAAAATGATTCGATACCTATATTAGAGCAAAGCAAACCCAAAAAATTAGATATTTCAAATTTAGATACTTATCTTGATTTTACGACACGCTACTTCTGAGGAAAAAAAATTAAATTGTAAAACATTGTTTTTACGTCTGTTTACTTTATTTCGTCATTTTTTAAAAATATTTCGAAGCGAATTACAGGAAAACAAAATTGGAAGAAGTTTTAACAAAAATGCCCCAACTCCGTGAATAATAACATACACTACCGATTTGCGCCTTTTCCTCGTTGCAAGGCACTGATGGAGAAAATACAAACTTAATAACAATTCCTCCCGTTTGCAAAAACTACAAATGAAATCGTTGATTACAAAACTTGAAATGCCGTGAAAGAGGCAGTAAGAAAGAAAATCGATAAGAAATAAGCCGAAATGGGAGAAATAAGTTTGAATAAACAGAGCATTTGCTTTTGACTTGTTTTAGTTCATAGGTTCTAAATAGGAAGAAAAACGGATAAGATGAGGAAGAAAAGCATGGCAGGCATTCGAGGGTTTTTTTTTGCATTGAGCTAGAAGAAACGTGGAGTGAGGTGTGTGATTCACTGAACAGGGCAGCAAACGAGCCGGTTCAATAACGAAACGCGGAGGAATACACGGCACTGCAGCAGAAACGAACCGGGCAGAAAACCGACAAACTTGCATATTTCGCTATTGGGTTCGTCTTCGCTGGTTCTTAGTGAGTGATCCACATAGTTATTTCTTCAAAAAGTTGGAATTTAAAGTTAAAAATAGTTAATTTCTTTCGAACTAAAAATGTTAAAATACATTTAGGAGCCCAAGTCAATATGATAGAGGGGTCTCATACAAGCATTGCATACAAGTGTAGGGAAAATAGTCCTTTTCTGCTCTGTTCGCTCAAAAGGGTGTGACTGGGTTTTCGGCTCGCTGACACCTCACTCACCCTTCTAGCTCAATGTTTTTTTGACATTCGAATGCAGCTAAGAGACAGTTATTACTGCTGGCGGATACAAAATTCGATTTTCTCATAGTGACTTAGCTGAAGTATGAATAGTTTTCTATTGTTCAAGGAGATGCCATTTTTCATGTTAAGACAGAAACCTGAATTTATTGTTTTATGCTTCTTCAGCAAAATGCCGAACGTTTCACTGAACAAAGGGCCCTTTGTCATGTTAATTATCGGCATGTATTTGTAAGAATTTTATGTTGGTTGAACTTTCAATAACCATTACATTTAAATTCAGATGTACTAAAATATAAAAAAAATTTTATTTTGAAATCTGATTTAAAAAGAAGAATTTGAGTTGTTGGTGAATGAACTCATTTACGGCGATTAGCAAGAAATTTGCTATGTTAAAATGAGCTTTCTGCTTAAGGGGATACGGTACCAAAAATTGGTCAAAATATCGATATTTCAGTTTTTACTCTTTTTATTATTTACAATATCTTTCTGAACATTTACTGAAAGTTTCATAATGATATCTTCTGTAGAAAAAAAGTTATTAAATATTTTCTAGAGTCATTCCTGTAAGTTTGAATACGTATTTCGTCTGCTTGCAACCTTTTTTTTTCTCTGTTTCGCGTTTTTTAATTCTTGTGTTTAATATATCCCTAAGGCTTGCTAATTAAGTTAGAATTTTGAAATTTTTAACCTGTGTTTTTATATATATGGTGCACAAAATTGTGCATTGAATAATGTCTACTATGTTTAGTTGTTTTTTTTAAATGTTAAATTCAATAATTTGTAATTTTTTTTTGTGATTTTCAGTATAAATGCATGTTACTTTTTAGCTGTAGCTCACATTTTAAAATAAATGCACACTTCTTGAACAAATAGTACTAAAAACAAACTATAAAAGTTTGGTGGAGTTATTCACAACATTGAAAGAGGAGTAGCGTTTTAAAAATGTTCAAAATTTTGACTTTTTTTAAATAAATGAAAAACTACTTGTAAATATTTGTTTTTATTGCTAGAAAATGTTTATTTAGAGTGAACATTATATAAAACCACTATAATTTACAAGTTTATGTTATTATTTCTAGAAATAATGTTTTGGGTACCGTATCCCCTTAAATTGAAAAAATGGCTATCAAGAAGAAATATCGGCATTATCATCCACTATACCGCAATTTAAGCGGAAAAGTGACGCTTCTCCTATAAAATGAACATAGTAATACATACGCTCTGCAACATTACAGAATATGAATAATCAGCATCATCTATCACAATGAACACAGAAAAGTGACCCTTCTCCCATTGAGTTAACATGTAGATGAGTCCTTTTTTCCATTTATTGTGCGATATTACAGATTAAAATATCGGCATCATCGTCTACAATATCGACGCGAAATATGCAATTTTGCAAACGATGAAAAATCGGCATCATCTACAAATTATGAGCGGAAAAGATACTTTTCTTTCATTGAGTGTATGTATCACTTTTTCACCTAGTGGTGCGATTTTACAGACGATGAAAAATGGATATTATTGTCCACAATACAGAAAGAAAAATTAAATATAAAACCATTATTGACTTATTTTGGTGGATGTATCACTTTCCCTCGTACTGTGTAATATTACAAAGATGAAAATTCGGTATTAATCGTCACATTTTGCTTGAAAGAGTGAAGTTCCATTGAGTTAACGTACTTGACAATTGAAGAGCTTAGTGGGAGAACATGCTAAGTGACAAAAAAGTGAAAACGATGAAATGAGCTTAAAAGTTGTTAGTTTGCCCTTAAATCTGTTAAAAACGGTAAAAAAATATACACTGTTAAAAATTTTGTGCTTGGTTTCACCATGATATCGGTTCCTAGTAGCTGCAACGGCTGAATGGTGAAACGTTCCACCATATTTTTGGTATTCGGCTGAACCATTTCTCATGTTTTTCTTTCCAAATCGAGAAAAATGGTTCAGCCAAACACCGAAAAAAAAGGTGAAACATTTCACCAATCAGCCGTTGCAGCTACTAGGAACCAATATCATGGTGAAACCAACCAATATCATGGTGAAACCTAGCACCAAATTTTTAACAGTGTACTTAACTTTTAGGTTTATGAAAAGGTTTGTTATCTTTAAGGGAACGCATTACCCAAAATTTAGGGTTGCCCAGAAAATAATTAAACGTGCTCAATTAAACAATGTATGCTGTGAGTTAAGGGCAAAAAAAGAAGGTATCCTTTATAATGGAGGAGGTTTATTCAAAATGATATAGTGGTTTGGTAAAATGGTTTTTGAAATTTTATGTTGATTTTTTTAATTTTTAATTTTTTCAGCTTGTGAAAGGTTAAAACCCTAAGGCTTTTATGCAAATTTATGTAGAGCTCCAAATTGAATGTTAGTTCTTTGTAAAAATAGTTTAATTTGAATGCCAGCGATAAAAATACTGGATTTAATTTTTCATTGACATTCATTGACACAAATATCTCAATTTTTTCGAAAATGTCACTTAGCACGTTCTTCCACTAAGCTCTTCGATGCCACTCTTCTTTGCGATACTGCAGAAGATGATTTCGCCGGGTTCGATGGGCCACGAACTCGCTCCGAATGGAACGATTCACTTTCTCCAGAGAAAGGCCCGATGGCGCGAATCGTGAATTTTTTTTCCTTTTGTTCTTTTATTTATGTTTCTAAAAAGTCGGTCAAAATGAGTGACGCTCCCACTTTGCCGGTTTTGGCGACTTCCTCGGTCTCAAGTGAGGTAGGGAGGGAAATGCTTATTACCCAGATTTATTTAGCTTTACATTTCTGTATAATCTTGCAAAGCTTGTTTCAGTAACTTATGGAAAAGACTTATTCGAATTTTGCACGCATCCTTTATATGCATGGCAATGCAATATTTAACGGGGTATGTACTTTTAGGAATAACGCACCCCCTTAAATAAATGAAATAAATTGTATTATGTTTTTTTTAATTTTCCATATTACATTATATACATTTATTCATATGTGAAAGGTTTCTCAAACAGGTATCGAGGTCGATTTCCAACTAGTTGAAATGTGGCTGAATTTGCAGAGCCAACAAATCTTTTTTGTCCACTAGGCATAGATTTTCTTTTTCGGGAAATGTAAATACATGTCCTTTATCGTCCTGCTTTCTTAAATCATAATTTGAAAACTTGGAATACATTTTAAACTTAATTTGTAAAAATTAATTATTTTTTATTTTATGAAAGTTGAAACAACAACTGGAAAGTGAAGACAACTACAATGGTTTGCTCTCAATTTTATGGCATCTATCCGTACATATATATTTTAAATATCATCATAAATATATTAAATTATATATTTTTAAAGCGTATAAAAGAATTTCATCTTACCTTAAAAAAAAACAAAATATTTCTTATAAAAAAAACTTCCTCTAGAATCAATTTTCTATCACTCAGGACAAACGAATACTTAATAATGCTCCACAATCATAAATACCAACCAAGAACGAAACCCATGCTGAACCAAAAGAGACAACATTCTAAATATATGACAAGTTTCCAAATTGGTAAAGGATACAATTGCAGCCTTAAAAGAGGCATCAGGCCTTGACCTAATGAGGCGAAATTGTTGACAGCCCTCATCAACAATAAGGGCTGTGATGCGTATAGAACAATCACCGTTTTTTGTCACCTATATATTTTTTTACAGCTGTCCAAAATAAACCCGTCTACACTCTTAAAACAAAAGAGTGAAAATCGCTCCTATAGGAGAAGTGCATTTTCGGCACCGGAAAGGAGTGGAAATTAACTCAGACTGAGTTAAAACCGCTCGTTTTAAGAGTGTAGGACGTAGATTGTTTTCTTTTATTTCTTTTACCCACTCCGAAAAAGAGTAAAATTCAATCCTATAGGAGAAGTGCATTTTCGGCACGGAAAGGAGTGGAAATTAACTCAGACTGAGTTAAAACCGCTCGTTTTAAGAGTGTAGGACGTAGATTGTTTTCTTTTATTTCTTTTACCCACTCCGAAAAATAGTGAAATTCACTCCTATAGGAGAAGTGCATTTTCGGCACGGAAAGGAGTGGAAATTAACTCAGACTGAGTTCAAACCGCTCGTTTTAAGAGTGTAGGACGCAGATTGTTTTCTTTTATTTCTTTTACCCACTCCGAAAAAGAGTGAAATTCACTCCTATAGGAGAAGTGCATTTTCGGCACGGAAAGGAGTGGAAATTAACTCAGACTGAGTTAAAACCGCTCGTTTGTTTTAAGAGTGTATATGTTAAAATATGCGTCTTTCAACGAAAACTAATGGAATGGAATGTCTACACATAGTTAAATTTTAAATGGTTATAAAATGAATGATTTAAGTCAAAGAAAAAATAGTCTGTCCTTCAATGAAATCTAATGTTATGTATTATTTACATTTAGAATGTTATTTCCAAATGTAATTTGTCTTTCAACGAAATCTAACGGAATGTAATATTTACATTTAAATTTGAATATTATTATAAATCCTATTTAAAGTTGAATTTTAATGGTTATAAAATGAATAATTTAAGTCAATGGAAAAAAAAGAGTTTGTCCTTCATTGAAATGTAATGGAATGTAATATTTACATTTAGAGTGGTATTTTAAAACGGCTATAAAATGAAAAATTTAACTCGACAAAAAAATGACGCTTACAGAATATACTTATTTAAAACGAAAGGACGCAGAAATAGTGTAGGTTAGGTTTGAATTATCGTCGCACTAGAGCTACACGAGGGCTATTGACGACGGGCGTCGTATTTTAGAACCACAGTCAAGTGACGAGCCGACACCTGAATAGGCACCCAACGCAACCGTTAAGGGCGATATCATACGCAGCGTTAGGACTTTAAAGGATATTTAACGTGCACTCCCCAACACGGGGTATTATTCGTCGGAGATTTTTGGCTGCACGGGCCGTTTATAGGTCGGCAGTTATTTTGGCGATGCCCGGACCCGAACCTGGGACCTTTCGCATGCTAGGCGAATGCCTAACCGACTGGGCTCCCCAGCCCCTGCTGAAATAGTGTAATATAAATAGGAAATATTAATTTATGTGAGGAAAATATCTCATGTAGTATTAAATATCCTCCTGAGACCTGACATCCATTCAAATGGATTTTTTGTTTTATGTTCCTGTTACTGCATAATTTAAATTGAATTATTTTAAAATTTAAAAACTGAAATGGTTCAACAGTTAATTCAAAAGGCATTTTGCATTGATACTATTTAATTTTAAAAAAATACATTGAAGAGCATACATACTTTTACGGAGGAGGACATGCAAGGATTCAGAAACTTATTTTTAAGACTTACCAACATTTTACTCTGCTCTATTTAAACAAAAATTCAAAACTGTGCAACGCCCAAACGAAATGCAAGTCAAAACCTTTCTAAAAACGCCGCATGTTCACTTTCAAAGTTTCGATGATAAGTTTCACGCAGATAACCAAAAGCCGGATTGAAAAATTCTTTCGTATCCAAGGAACTCGAATTTTTCAAATGCCCTCAGTAACCAAACATGCTTAGAAAGCAAACCGAGAAAAATCTTCAAAAGTGTTTGCGCTCCGTTATTTTTTAGTTCTGCACACGCCATTCTTCAACCAACAATTGTTCGTTCGAACTTTTTTTCTTTAAAAACGAAGTTATTCTTTTTTAGAAAAGATCTACTCATGTGCACAAAAGCGACTTGTTTTTCTGTAGGGTTTTTGATAAACAGAACGCAATATTTTTGTCTCACTGGTTCTTAAATAGTTCAGAAACAGGCTGTTCTCAAATTTTTTGACAGTTTTCTTTAATTACACATCAAAGTTTAGTTTAGTTTGAATTATCGTCGCACTAGAGCTACGCGAGCGCTATTGGCGACGGGCGTCGTATTTTAGAACCACAATTACACATCAAAACATACATACTAACAGAAATATTTGCTCGATTTTCGATCAATTATAAACAAGGTTACAGTATTTGAAGATAACATTTATATTAATTTTTTGTGTGTAAGTGTTTTACTCTAAATTTCTTAATAACAAAGTAACTTTAAAAAAAAAAAATCTATAACATACATAATAATTACGGAGAAATGTAAGTGTTTGTTCAAATATTATACTTTTAATAGTATTTCGCCGATAGCTTTAAAATTTCTAAAGAAATTTTCATTCAATTACTCGCGACGTTGAGGGGCCCGGGTGGCCGAGTGGTTAAGATAGCTGCCTCCGCTAACAGTCTGCGCACTGTACCGGGTGCGGGTTCGATTCCCGCCTTTGCCCTGGGTGTAATTTCTCTCTCTGTAACAGTAAAAATTCTTTCTGTGTCTGTCTTACTTGACGAAGGTTTATAAGCGGGTCTCTGATCAAGCACACAAGCCGGAATATATATGTATCAACCCTACCCTCGCGACGTTGAGCCAGGAACGTTAGTAAAATTGGAAATGTGTAAAATTAGTACATGTTTTTTTTATTATTACAAAACCTTCTTTGAAAAAAAAAAACAAGCAGAGGGCAGTAGCGAAAATGCAAAAAAAGGCAATACGAATGGATAAAATCGGGACCAAAGTAGCAGCAAAACTTTATGTAGAGTTCAACACATTTAATATGTGCTTTTTTTTCGCAATTTCATTTGAACCAGATGATCTACAGCATAGCACCTACAGATTTATAAATAACCAAACATATATAATTAACGTTTTACATAACAAAATTAGCAGTCTCTCTCGGAATTTTTTTCAATTTACTGAATTTATGGGGGTCTACAGCATTTAGCATAATAGAAAATTAGTTATTCAAGTTCATAAAACAGGGAGACATGGAGGGCTTAGGTTTTACCTTAAATAGCCGGACCAGAGGACATAATCAGAAATTGAATAAATCATGCTTTAGAATGGAGGTAAGAAAACATTGTTTTTACAATAGAGTTGTCAATGAGTGGAATGCTTTACCAGATTATGTTCTGCATTCGAAGAGAGTAGAAGATTTTAAGAAGAAACTTGACGGTCATTGGAAACTGGTAATGTATTAGATTTATTTTGGACCAACCTTGCTGGGCCTCTGGCCTGTTGTTGGTCGACAATTTTTGTATTTTGTTAAAAAGAAATTTAGGGGCTCTTAAAATTTGGGGGCCCTGGACCCGGGCTTAATGGTAGATCAGGCCCTAAACACAACATTTCCTGTAACAGCTACAGGAACATAAGTGAACTGCTCTGTCTGAAAGCTCTCTAACATTGTGTGGTTGAAAGGGTTCGTTCGTCGAGTGCGACGACTTCCGATTTAAATGACCGATTAGGACGTTACGAGTGACGGGCCTTGTGTCTCGCTCGTGCGTCTCTTGACCGCACTCGAATGTAAGAGGGTGCGGCGTTAGTCACCAGATATATTAAACTCGATGACACTCTACAGCCCATAGTGAGCCAAGGTATGATGATGTGCCCATTTAAGCTCTCAGGATTCGAAACCCGAACCTGCGGCATGCAGGACGAAGCGCTACCACTAAAGCCACTGCGCTTTATATTATTGGCTTGATATTGGCCCCCTTTTATTATTGGCTCTGCTCAAAATCAGGATTGGCATGGTTTTCACCACCTCCTGTAAATACCATGGTATAAAACCGGTATTTACCGTCCTGGGAAATATTAGGTTTTTCCCACCTGGGAAAAACTCAATAATTGAGACAACAATTAATTGCTAAATGTTAATTAATGGGACCACTTAAAATAATTTTAATAAATATTTATCATGGCTTTAATATTTTTAAAAATAGACAAATCTTCCTTAGTTATTTTATTTATCTTGTTTTTTTATTATTTGAGTGTTCCTATCTGTATAAACATAAATAATTATTAAGAGTACTGTCTGTGGTAAATATTCAATAAAATATTGTAGAGGCTAAATAATTATTGAGTTACGTCTCTAAATCTAGAAAAAAATCAAACGACTCTACTAGGCTTCGGCAAACTACAATGGCTATAGTGGGGATGATAGGGGACAAAACGCATGAGCTTAAGAAGAGATCCCCCACCCATACAGTGGCATGATTGCAATCACAGCTAGAATACAAAAATTAGATCCGAGAAAGACAGGTATTTTCTTTTTTTCTTTTAAAGAAAGGTATTTCCCAGTTTTTCCCGGTATTTACCAATTTTTCCCGGTATTTACCAGTTTTCCCCACTGGGATAGGAAATATTAGTTTTGGACGGGAAAACCCCGAACCTGCACAAAATACAGAGTTGTGACAACCTAGATGATAGGACAACTCTCCTTCATCAAGATCTTTATTCTCGTGAATGCACGGCTATTGGGTTTGAGGGCACCGAGTTGAAGGGCATCTAGTTAGTTGCAGGGCCGGATTTTAAGATTTGCCGCTTGTAGGCTACGATCGATTTTCCGCCATCTGATATAGTTTTCTTGACTATTTTTTTTCTTTCTATATATTAGAATAATCTTTGTACACTCTAAATCGAAATAATAGGTGAATTTTTTTAACTGTTCTACTTCTTTCAACTTCCAAATCAGGAGAAGAGCGTGTGCAATTGTCCTCAAAGCTACCATGTTTACTACTAATTAGTACTATATATACGTTTACGATTTGCGCATTAATGTAAATTATTTGTTTTCTTTCTTAAAAATATTAGTATCCTTATAATAATTTTTTATACAAAATGCCGCTTTAATTGTTCGTAAAATTTGCCGCCCCAAAACATTTGCCGCTCTAGGCTACAGCCTACTTAGCCTATTTAGAAATCCGGCCCTGGTTAGTTGTCGCCAGTCTTGTGTACGTATTAGTGTAAGTTGTTATAGCGTGAAATCAATAAATGTGGGTGTTAAAACCTAGGTTGCTGTACCTTTTTACTAAATTGACATCAATCGTATTTTTTAATGAGTTTAGCGATTATAGTTGTTCACATCAGCTTATTGTGATCAATTTTAATCACTTCATTTAGATGGCTAAAACAAACGCAACAACTTTATGCTTTTAAAACTTTACTTTTTCCTATAGAATTCTGATGAGAAGTGATCATAATTACTGCCAAGCAATCAAAATTTATCGAATATTGAAAACCAAAAATCTTTAAAACTGAAAAAAGAGTCTAAATTATAAATATTTTTAGTTACAAAAATAATTTCCATAAAATAATAAATATATACTTTAATCAAATACTACCTCTCTTCTAAGCTGTTCAAAATAAGCTGCAGGAACATATTTACGTAATTTTTAATTAGCGACAATAATCAAAATAAATACAAGGAATAATCCGAACCAACCTACTTTATTACCGAGACGCGAAATAAAACATCGTCTTTTAACCTTAAAGATTTTTTTTAAGATCTTACCTAATTAATATAAACAAATGATTATAAATTAGGAGAATGATAATGGATACACAGATGTAGTTCCTTCTTTGTTTCCAAAATCTAAGCCAATTCAATTATTCGAGAAGATTCTCCGTGAAACCTAACTCAAATATTCACCATTCTTAATTAACACCGAACAGGGCTAATTAAGAGAACAACGGAAAAGACCCAAATTGAAACTTATTGCCTAGTTTGTTGTTTGCCAGTTCAAGTTCCTCGATTAAAAACTGGTTGACCCGCTGCTTATTTTCGATCAGGAAAGAACAAAAGTTATACGTTTATTGTTGATGTTTTTTAAAAAACTTTTGGCTATTTATCATGCTATTTTTCCCAAATAAAAGTTTTTGCATAATTTTTTTAATGTAAAATTGACAATGAAAACAACAAATCTGGTAACAATCGTACAACGTAGTAGTAGAAGAACAATTAACTTCCAAAGTTTATACGAAAATTATGTTCCAGGAAGAGCTATCAAATTTGTAAGAGAAATCTTAACGATGCGAAACATTTCTTATTTGGAAAATATTTATACAAATCGTTACTTTGGTCTTATTTTAAAGTTAATTTTTTTCTTTAGTTATGTTTCAGTTGCGCCGAAAATAGAGAAGATTTATTTAAAAAAAGCTAACTAGTTGTTAAGGTTTGGTTTTCTAAAGAGTTCAGAGTCTGCTTTCTTACCACGCTCCAGCTAATAAAACCTGGACCTACTTCTTCAAGCTTTTCCAAGCGGCTGCGAACATCAATGACTAAAGCGGGATTTAAGATCATCCCGTCAAGACAACAATGTTACCAAAAATACAGAAAAATTAAATAAATACTATAAGAACATTTAAAGTCACATTTTGCTTTCAGTTCTTCCAAACAGCCCGTTTAAAAGTAACAGTTCAGTCGCTAAATGCAAAAAGTAGTCAAGTGCATGGAAAGATTTCTGTACACGCTTGTTCTTTCACTAAAACCTTGAAAGGAAGAAGAGCAGAGGGAAAATATCCAGAGGAATTAACCCCCTTTTTACATTTAGCTATCAAGCTATCCATATGTAAAAAAGGGTATCCCCAGGACAGGGTTATCGAACCTTCGTTGTTCGCGCCAAACTGTCGCTGAATACGTAAGAAGGAGCCAAACTTAAATGATAATTATTGATCCTCAACAAAGCTCAGATAGTTTTCGCTGATGAGAGTTTGACCCATATTGATAACGACCCATGAAAACAAAGCAAGGCCTTCAACTTTCCTTGGGAGAATAATATGCATTGGCAGTTGTGGTATCGAATTTGTGATTTTGGATATCTTATTGTTGAATGATAATAGAACGCTGGATATAGTTCTTATTCTATGGATGGCATCTGATATGGGAGAGAAAAAAATGGCGTGTGGACACAATTTAGATATATTACAATGTGTGTGCTATTTTAATTATTAAACTTCTTTTTCGGTTGCTATTTTTAAAAAATCTATGTAGCTCATGTGACGCAGTATCTGGTTACTTAGTGGGAATGTAGTTTTATTATTGTAAAGCACTTCATAACTTTTTTTTGGGGGGGGGTATAAATGGAAATAAAATAAGTATGACTATTTCTCCAAATAAATATTTAAGTTCCAAGCAAAACACATTTTGGTAAACTTGAGATCATTTAAAACTAACATTTGAATTTTTTTTTAATAAAAACCATAGTTTTACCTAACTAATATCACGTTAACGTGCAAGATTTTGTTTTCGAATAGTTTAGATGGATTTTAGAAAAAATTGGTATTCTGGCATTTCATATGTATTAAAAAAAATTAAATATAAATAAAAATATGCTACATTTTCAGTGATGTAGCTTCAATTAAACCTCTAATAAGGAAATTAAACATGATGACATTATCACAAGAGATTTAATTATAGCTACGTAATTATGACGCCATTATAAAATAAATATATAAATAAATATCTTAAGGCCAAGTAAAGTTTAAAGTAATTGGATGATACCAAGTAGTTTCTAATTAACGCGATTAATTAGGCGATGCTTTAGCTTATATAAGATAACTTATTTTGAGAGGGAAAATTTATAAATTAATTATGGAGGAAACTCTTTGTTACAAAGATAATCGTATACTAATGAACAATTTTGTAATGAACCAATTTTACCAACCGTAACCATCAAAATGTGTGGGAAAATGAAAGAAAAGGGTTACTTTTTACGAAAACATTTCTAATAAATAAAAATAAATTTAAATTTCACTGCTATAATAAATTAAAAGTGCGTGTTGTTTATAAAAAGTCAGTAAGTTTATACTAATTCATTGTTTAAATGATGATGTATAATGTAATATAGCAGGTGAAGTCAGCAAAGTGAACTTTTCTCCTGAATTTATTTTTTACTCAATACTTTCGTGGTTCAAAGAAGAAAAAAAATGTTCGATTTTAAATTAATAATCCTTAATAAGACAGCAATAATATTTTTGCTGATTCGGCAAAAGTGAGTGAAAAAAAATGGCTGAAGTCGAATGCACACATGAAAAAAATTTCCCCAACAAAGAATTCGCTCTGGCATTTGAGATTCAGGCTGCTGCGACGATACGTTGGGAGATAAGAAAAAAAAAATGTTTTGAGGAGGATTAATGTTCTTTTGAAATAACAGATGTTCTCTTTCAGTTTAATTGTGACCCCAAACCCCCTTCGCCCTCTTCCAAAAAAAAAATAATATACTCCAATATTGTTGAATAAAAAGTCTTAGACGCTAAAAAGTTCTTATGTACAGAATAGGCTCATAAACTACGCGACCAAATTTTACAATATTTATAAGTTTCCGATTCGAGGTCATTATAAAACAGTTTTGGAAATTTTCATTCTAGAATTTAAACAAAAAAAAACGCCCTAACTTTAGAAACACTCTTTGGCAACAACCATTTAAAATTTTATTCGTACTCTTGAATTCCCATAGGTTAATAATCATTGCTGATTTGTAATTATTATGATTAAAAGAAATATCCTATAAATGCATACTTTTGCATTTATTTGGTTTGTTTGTTTTGAAAGTCACATAGGCACAATGGTTATAAACATGCTTACTGGATTGTAATGAAAGTAAAGAAAATTCACCTGTATTTGCCTTTGTGATATTAAAAATATATTTTTTAAGTTTATAGAAATAAACCTAGTGTATTTAACTACGATTACAAAAATAATTCAAAAGCAGCCGTATTAATTTTTTTTTGTCAAATATGCGAAAAAGAACTAAAAAATATTTTTATTTTAAAAAATTATTCAATGAAATTGACAGCCAACAAAAACAAGTAACCTCCTCTGATAATAAAAGTGAAAGAAATCATAAGTATAAAAATAAAAGAACGCCTTGTACCCAGCAGATTATTAATTAGATTACGATTGAAATGCATAAAGTTTAGGATTTTTTTAAAAGAAAACTTCAATTGTTATTGTAAAAAATTGTGTGTGTGTTTTATTTCAGCTTTCTTGCGTGGCTAATTTTAGAGTTAAATAAAATTCCTTAATTGAATTATGGCATTTGGTAGAGTCGAATTCCTGAAAAAAATTCAATAACAGTTAAAAAAAAATTCTTTTTACTTTGATCCGTAGGAAAACCCAAAGAACAAACAGTTTTATTCACTTCGTAACTTCATGTGTAACTTTATTTATAAACTTTAATTTTCAACTTTGTTTTTTAAAATGAATTTTATTATTAAAATGAATAACAGCAAATGACGAAGAAAAAGCTAAACTTGAAAATCTTCGATCAATAAATAATAACTCGCAATTCAAAAACAACAAGCTTAATTTTTTTAGGAGTTCAAATAGTAACATAAGTTCAACACCGACAGTTGAAATTTCAACTGTCGACAAAAACCTAATTGACATTGTCTGAAGACATAATTGCACAGGAACCAAACGGGCATTCCAAACTGACATTTGAAAGGAATCGAAATCATACATGGTGTGATGAAGACATGTTTTGGTTATCACTTTTAAGATAGAGATCGGTGCCCGCTGATTTGTACAATTAACGTGTTTACAACTAAATCCAGAATAAATTAACTACACCTAAGAATTAAAAAAAATCATTGCATTTACTCAAAAACGAAATGTTATGTACATTATTTAAATTTATCTTTGAAATTATTTATCTTCAGTTTTATGATTGTGTGTATTAAGTAATTGTTCGCTCGTGTATCCAAATGTTACCTAATTAAATGTGCAGAGGCCAATTGAAATGGAATTACTTACTGGTATTAACTTGAAAAACCAGTAAACTATTTTTTGTCGCAGTCAACCATTTATATTCTAAAAATCTAAATCTAAAAATGTAGTCTTAAAACAAAGGTAAAGGACTGGTATAATCGACTCTGTGGTATAATCGACTTTGAAATTGTTCCCTAAAAGTACTTAGTTATTTAGAAGTTAAAAATTGAACCATAAAATTTCTATTTACGAAACTGTAGGAAAATAACTGAGTTAGGATATTTCATTTCTGATTTCATGAGATTTTATCTCCCTTTGGTATTTAATACCTTAATTCTGAGTCATTTAATACTTAGGAACTATTAGATGCCTGTTTATGAATAACATACAGTTTGGAATAGAAAGATAAAGTATTTACGAATACACGTATATTTATTCAATTTAAATATTTTCTTATGCACTACAAAATTGATATATGACATACACTGTCATTACATTGCTTTTGAAGCCCGCTAAAATCACATCCCTTCTGATTTATTTGTGGTGGGGGGGGGGGGGGGGGATTAATTCGAAAACGCATTAATCTCGGTTAAGCGACCGTTCAGACGACACACGAGGGCACGTCAGGATCAGGGGCGTACGATTCTCATCAGGGTTATTCGTCATACAGGGGATGAACTGAAGTGAAGAAGAGGGGGTCGGGCGTTGGACGACAGTAAGATGATTTATGGAAAGAAGTTTGTAAGTTCTGCCACGTCGGTCAGCTTTAAATAAAAAAAAATGTTTTAGTAATACAGAAAGGGAGTCACAGTTTAAAGTTGAACTAAAGAGATTTTAAACTGCAGATTTTTTAAGTTAGTAAATAAAAAAATTAAAGAATTTTAACTCCTTTAATTACCTACTTTTTTATTTTGGTTTTTGAAATAAATTGGTACATTATGGTATTTTATGTAAATGTATGTTTTTTTGTAAAATGAATGTTTTGTATGTTTTTTTATATAATTTTTTTTATTATTTTATATACATAAAATGTAATGTTTTTCATACAAATTTTTTTCGAACCTGAGTTAATACAAAATAAACCAATTTATATGTTTTAACTTTAACGGAAATTTTTTTTAAAAAAATTAAATGTTACTTGGTCTCCAGACAATTTAATTTTATTCTCTCGTCTCTTTACGTCTTTAAACATACTTGTGACTCGTATTCAAACCCTGAATCGAATCTCCGATTAAAAGAAACTCCTAATCACGCAGTAAACACAGGCCGCAGTCAATAGATTCCTATGACGAACTGTCCTAATCTTGGATTTATCAGTCTGGAAACACAGTGTGGACACACATTAATCCAATAGGAATCCAAGATAGCGTGGAAAATGGGGACATTGCTAAGCTGATGTTTTGTCGGATTTATTGCTGAAAAAAAAGACAATTCTGGGGAAAAAACAAAGCATGTAATAAAATGAGGGATTTCTCAAGTGAAAAAAAAAGTGTTTAACAAACAGTTCCGATAAGAAGGGTCTGGTTGCAAAACTCCCATTCTCTAGAGTGTAACTAAGATATACAGTCCCTGGACAAATTATTAGACGCACTGCAAGATTTCATGTAAAATATTAATTACCGGGTGATATTGTACCGTTTTATTATTTTAAATGGATTTGTTTTTTATATTATCCAATCAATTACCGATTTATTTGACATAAATAAAACAGCATTAATTTAGAAAAGCATAAGTTTGTTAAGTTTTAAAGAAAAGTGAAATTAATGTTAGTAAAAGTCAATATTTAGTTGAGCCACCTTTAGCCGCTATCAAAGCTTTAATTCTGCGCGGCATGCTATCAATGCAAGACTGATCTGTCTCCTGCATTTGAGGTTGATGATTCCACTACAGATATATAGACGTAGTAAAAGAATATTCAACCATTTATTACTTAGAATTAAGAAATTGGGGGTAAGGGTAATTCTCTATGACTGTAGTGAAGTCACAATTTAAGATGAGATAAAAAGCTTTTTAAATTTGAAAGATAAATAAAATTAAATAAAGCACGTTACATTATTTTGTTTTAATAAGTGTAGATCAGCTATTCCACTAACTTTTTCCCATTTAATGTTAAAAGTTGTAGTGATAATCACTTTTTACCCATGTGACTTACACTACAGAAAGGATAATTTTGCATGAATTCAGAATTACCTGGGAAGAAAATTTTAATTTTTTCAATGCAAACTGCCACATTCGAATATTTATACTCGAAATCAAAAATACCAACTTTCCCCCTAGTTTAATTTTTTTTTATAATTCAAACCCTTAGGTTAGTTAAGGTTGAATTAACGTCGCACTAGAGCTACAAATTCAAAGTCTTAGAGTTGGAAGATTATCATGAGTGAACTGAAATTCCGAATGGGTTGGTTGGTTGGTTGGTAGACATATATATTCAGGTTTGTGTGCTTGGTCAGAGACCCGCTTATAAACCTTCGTCAAGTAAGACAGACACAACAGACAACACACACACATAAGTGGATCCATCTAATTTTTAGAGACAGAGGCCAACTAGAGGATCCCAGAATTGGCTTGTCACCCCCAGAGGTATTGATTTGGTATGGGAACTTAGAGGACTTCGGACCCAACAGATTTAACGAGCACGTACTCCGCATGGTAGGTCTTAGTGGTACCGGGACTCGATCGCAGGACCTTTCGATCCCGAGACCGAGACGCTGACCACTAGGCTCACTACGGCCCCCGAATGGGTTTTGCGTTGTTAATAAATCCTATAAAAAAATCATCACTAAAAATGGCAATCTTTAGGACCAAGTCTTGTTTTGTATGTGTAAACAAATTATGTAACCCAGAATATTGTATCTATAGAAATTTAAATTAGAATTTAAAAAAATGCATGAATTACATTTAATTGTTAAATATTTAGTATAAATTTAAATTTTTAAATGTACTTTAAAAATTAAAAGGTACAAAAAAAGTAAAAGTATATTTAATAATAATAAAATATTAATTGAAAATTATATGAAAGAAATATTTCTTTGTCTGTATAAGAAGTTTTAACTTTATTAATTTCCAAAGGCAATTTTAAGTTCAATTGCCCACTTGGGTTTATTCCAAGTTGTTTTTGTTTTTAAAAACCCACCCGGGTTTTTTCGGGTCGGGTAAAATCATAACAACCCTGCAATAGGTCTGTGTTCTCACCTAGGTTAAAGTATTATAATGAAATCCCCTTAACTATTACAATCCATCAGCATTCAAAGTCCCAAACCGCACCCTTACGCTCCTATTAAAAATACCATGATAGCATCTCGCAATAATGACCTACCTGCCAAAAATATATAAATCTCAATTCTTCAAATACATGAACGATTAAAACACCATCTTGATCGAAACATATTTACATCTCCCTGGCAGCGTATTACAATAAAAACCCAATTAGCCCTTCACAAAATATATAAAAGATTAGGGGAATCGAAATAAATAAAATAGGATTTTTCCGTGCTGTGTTTTGCTGGTAGTTGGTTTTAAATCTGGGCTTGCGGCAAGGTCCAAACCGAATTCCTTATGGGAACGTGTGCAGATTGATAAACGAAATAACAAGGGAAGTTCTGCTATTTACGGAGAACGGTTGTTCACTTAATGTGCGTTTAGTCAGTCTTTTGAAATTGTTAATTTCGTTTTAGATAAAAAAAAAGATGATTAAGACTCTTTTTATTAAATTTTAACCGAAATAGTAAAAATCTATAATGGAAAGTTTGGATTCGGAAGCTAGTTTAAACTTTTGAATAACAAACCACTGTGTTTATATTAAATATCATTCAATAAATTCAGTGAGTATTAAAGTAACAAGAAAGTAGGCTTTTTTATTTTTTAAAACTTCTTTTTTAATCCTAAAAATTAAACACCTCTTAAAAAAAAACCTCGAAGGGACAGCTCTGAAAACAAAACAGCTGCAAAATTATTTAAAAAATTGAAAAAATGCAAGAAAATAAATTGACGGCCTAAAAAAACTCGGTCATATTTGCACAATGAAAGTGATTCCATCCATAAAAAAAGCCGGTAAGGAAAATAAGATGATATTTATCTACACACCCTTAGAGCAAAATATTGCGGTAAACATGATTTCAAGTCACAGCAGAAATTATACCAAAGTTTCCTAAACGCAAGAAATTGGTTCAAGCGGTATTTTCAGGGCCCACGGGCACAGATGATTGAAATCTGCTGGAGAAAGCTACCGGACCACTCAACTCGAGCTGATTGGTGAAATGAAGGGGAAAGGAATATTTCGTAATTATTCATTAGATAAACTTGTTTCTTTTTTATTCACTCTTGTTGTTGTTGTTGTTGCCCTCAAGGAATAGCTTCAGAAATTGTTATGTAATAGAAATTTAACTCATTTTTCTCACGAAAACTGTAGACGTTGGATGTGTCAAAAATGTCTTGAAGATAACAAAAAAATAAGAGAAAAACAGCTGCAACACTGAAGTGTTACAGCACAAATAGTCACTTCAAATTTACCCACGTATGTATTTCCATACAAATATATAAAAAAAGAGACCTTGTCAAAGATTCAAAAGCAGAAAAGTATCTAAAAATAATAAGTGTGGTATATCATTTATAAACTTCATATGTTATGTAATTGACGTACTAATGACAGGTTATTTATTTTAATTATATACTTTCATCGGAAATATTATCGAAGTGACATCGATAAATTTTAATTGACACTTGAATTATACAAATCAATTTTATCATGTTAGTGATCTCATATTTTAATAGACAAAGTTTCTAGAATTAAAACTATGCAGAAGAAACTGAAACAGCTAAAACTATGCGAAGATACAGCTCAATTTTAAAATGAAAAAGTTAAGAAATTAAACCCAGGAAACTATTTGTCATTCAAACTACATAACATAAAAATTTCTCACAAAAATTCAACTGCACCTATTTGAAAACACTGCAAACCTTTAACATAACTGAATCTTTAAACGTAAAAAGAGATGTCTATTGAAAGATTTCCACATATTCTTTCTTTCACAAAATATGTTGAATGAAAAGAGCGTGTTGGGAAGTTTTCATATGGACTTGATCTCTTTTTACATTAAAATATTCATATATATTACATTACAGATATCTGAATAAAAAAACAAATTTCTGCGATCGATCGAAAAAAGTAACATGACTAACAACTCTACTAATCGAAAATCTCTCTATATTAAAAAAAAAGAGTAAGTTCTTTTAAAACGTTCGCAGCCATAACAGGATGAAATATTGATGTTAGAAGTCCAAAATTTTTCTAGAAGGTGTATTGGTGAGCGATAGCGAGCAGGGGGTAGAGCCCCCTGGTAGACTATATAATATAAATGATTTGGATCTACAAAATAGCTTGAACTATTAGGGAAAACTGCTTAACAAATGTATATTTAAAGCCTTTCACTACGAGATTACTTATAATTTATCTTTCAGTTTGTTTGTGTGTTTATGATTTAGGTGTGGTCACTAATTGGATAATATTAATGAACGTGTTCAAAAAATTTGTAAAAATAATGTCGATTTTATTCAATCAATCAATTATTGTAAGTTTCACTTATGGCTGCGGATAGGATAATCCTAATTATTTCATTATCATGTTCGAATGCAATAATTTGACCTAAATAACAGAGCCTGCAGCAGTGTTATCGTACACAAATAGTCAACACCCTATAATTCTTGATGTGTGTCGATAATCGAAAACTTATAGGATAAATTAAATATATTTAATAACAGGTAAATTTCCAAAGCAACTTTGTAATAATATATCAACTGGCAATTTTTATCTATCTCAATGTTTAATTGCTTGATTCATAAAAAAATATCAGAGAGTATTGTTAGGGAATATTTATTTGGGCTATCAATCGTCATTTACTGTTTCTTTGTTTAGCATGAATTTTTTCTCTAACATCATTTGCAAAAGGAAATTTTCTTCTTTTAGAAACACATAAACTTTATTCAATCATTCATTTTAATTTATTCACACGTTTGAAATAATACGTTTAAGCATTTTAAAACCTAATTTTTTTTTTAGATATTTCAATAAATAAAGACTTAAGAAAAAGCTTCTTTGCTGCATTGAAAGGTTTAATATAAGGATAATTTAATGGGTTGTAAGAAAATGAATGCCATTCAGATGATATTAGCTAAGAGTTTGGTCAAACTTAGTTTAAATAAAAAATAATTTGGTATCTAAGATATCATCGTTGGAACAATATCATTTGGAATAATTTTTTATACCATTATTTGCAAATTTATTATATTTCTGAACCTACAAAAAAATAACATATTTAAATAGATACTAGCACTAGCTATACACATAATAAAACTACCTATCGAAAACAAATTGCTGAAACAGCAAAATTTACATTGTTTTCTCATTAATTCAAATTTACATTATTTGCACATTGAGGAATCGCGACGTTTCACTTTTTTTTAAAATCGCATGACAGAAGCGTGTAGAAGCTTTGAAAATCAAGAAATATGCAAACAATACTCACATAAATTTGCCTACGGATTCAAAACCAGATGCAAATCCCGCTTGAAATGATTGCAGAGCAGAAGCAAGTACAGTAGCTAGACATTGATTTGAGTTCTGATAATCCATCTTATTTGCAGAGGGGTGAAGGGAGAGATTATGGGGGGGTGCCACGGGTCAAAGGTCGAAAAAGAGGCGTCTTGTAGGCCACGTGTGAAGGGGGACGGATTTTAGCGGATTTTTTTAGGGGGTGCCAAGGAGTTCAAGAAATAACAAAGTTATCCATTTCACCGAATTTGAAGATTAATTAAAAATGTACGGCATTTAAAAATGTTTTTTGTTTACTTGCTTTGAAAGCAGTTGTTTCGTTTATTTGTGTACAAATAACAAAAGTTATTATTGAAAATTATCAAAGATCTACTTTACATATTAAATATACCTGTTTTATATATTACTAGCAAATAAATACCCGTTCTTCGCATGGACTAAAAGAATATCAAATGTATCCAAGTATATGTGTCATTTAATTTGCTATAGGATAATTAGCTTTGCCTTTGTTCCCGTTCATTATAAAGAATAAAATTCCGTTACTTATATTGCTTTAAAATTCCAAAATAAAAATTAAAAATACATCAGTATAAAATGCACATCCTCATATCACAAAAATCTTCCTCAATATAAACTTACTGTTATCGCAATTTTCCTGATAAATTCAAAATTAACCATAATTGTATAACAATGTTATTTCACGTCAAAACCTCCATTCTGTTTTTTTTTTTTAAACCATTTAACTCATTGGCACGTTCAATTGTTTTTCAAATCATTAATTCAGTTTCTGAAGGTAATGGCAAGAAAATAAAAGCAATTTCAAGTTTAATTAATTTTTGTGTTCATTTTAATTTCTTCTGTCGAATGGCAACACGAATGGGAAAAAATGATCGGATTTGAGCAAAAGTGGTGTAATTTTTTCAGAAAATTAGAATTTTCTCTAAAAATGGAACAAATATGAAAAAACTAAGCCTTAGGTGCACACGTTGGTATTAAAGAGAATCTATCTTAAAAATTTCGAATTTCTGAGGGCAGTATAAGTAGGTCTTTTACGATCCACAGACATACAGACTCTTTTTTTTATTATTATAGATCACAAGTCTATTTTACATATCTAATAACATATAGAATAGATCGATGATATCTCTATGCAATAGTAGCAATAACAAAGCTCAACAGTTATGATAAGAGAACATAGCCCGTAGAAGACACCCTTTGCGACGAGACGGACGCTGCGTACCATAGGAGTGTGGCAAAGATAACAAAGCCAGGTGTGAAAGACACGATACGGCTGATTTGAAAGTAGCCAGTCTGTCGGTCTTCGGGTCATGGTACATTGGTGAAGATAGGGCCGACAAATAATTGTGTATTTCACAAATTGGGCGAAACTGCCGCGAAATACATAAAATTGTTGTTATTCATTGGCGACAACCGGGGTCCAAAGAAGAGCTGTCCTCGCTATTAATAGTTGTCAATGAGTTAAATGTAGAGATGAATTAGGTTCAGATTTTCAACGTAGATTGATGATTTGGTATACTTGCATTTGAGTTGGGGAAAAAATAACTTTTTTCCGAAGAATGTTAAAGAAATATCGTAGAAGGTTGGAGAATTAAATAGAACAAAGCAAATCTGAACCACTAGTCAGTGACGACCGACACTGAGTGAGTACCATAGCGCACGCGTCTATTTTAGGCTGGACATCGACCGGTAGGTACAAGGAACCGTTGGTACATCGAGCCGCGTCATACACGGGTATATTCGTCGGACATTTAGCTGCCGCCGTTATTGCCATTCTGTATTAGAGGTACTTGAGTTTTGTCTTGAGATTTCAAACAATATACAAAGTACAAATGTGTTAGTCTGTTCTGTAAGTGATCAACAGGGAATGTCTTTTAAAGTTTTGTCTTTAAATTACAAACAACATACAAAGTGGATATGGAAATTCTCCCCACTAGCAGGAGACCACACAGAGAATAAAGACAAAAGAAATAAACATCTTAAGAGATTACATAAGAGCCCAGAGGCTGGGTTCACCAATTCACCCGATGTAAATGGGTTAATTCGATATTAATAAGCAATAGCCTTCATATTCTTCTCTCTGTAACTTCATGAGCAGAAAAAATAACCCTAACTATATTTAAATACTACGCGAAACTACCAATAAAACCCCTCGACTACTTAACATTCTTAAGCAAACGGGAGCCACCAAAGCGTTACGAATGGGGAGTTTCTGAAAACGAAAACAAGGGAGATTAACGGCCTTGGAATTACCAACTGGCCAGAACAATGGGGAATTAGCAACAGACTGCAGACCTAAATTTAGAACGCTGTTACGATTCTATTTATGGATGATTAGGAGGTATTGTAGTTTTAATTGAGTATTTATTAGAGGGTATTTGTTTATGAGTCCTTGGTAATGAAGTAAAGAATAGTTTTTTCAATGGAAGATGATTGTTTATTAGAGGATATCTTGAGTATGGTTTGGGTAAAGATAGAATTAGCTCTCTTAGTTCTTAACACGTAAAACAACGTAGAGGCAAAAAAATGTTTAATCAGATCAATCTAACTACCAACAATGTTATTTAAAAAAATATTCATTAAAAGAAAATAAAGTTTAAAATGATATCGTGTATAGGAGATTATTCTATATAAGCAACAAATCTAATGTCTGTGGGACTTAGTACCAGATACTGATAGCTAATTTTCTCCTACAAATAGGGGGATTTGCCAATTTCTCCTAAAAACATAATATCAAAAAATGAAACCAGTAATTAATAGTAACACTCGAAAATTGCCGTAGTTCCTTTTAATTTAGAACAATAAATGTTTCAAAGTACAGATTTGATGCATAATTTTTTTTTATATATATTTTTTTTTATTACTTTTCTATAATTTTAACACATTTTTAAAACCTTTCTTTTTCTTAAGATTTTTTTTGTAAGAAGTATTGATTCAAATCTTAAGCATTTTCAGTACGAATTTGTTTCCAAATATTACCAAAATGAATAAAGTCGATTTAAAGAATTAAATGTTAGTGGAGCATTCGCTGGGAAGTGGAAATAAGAGATTTTTATGTAAAAAATTATTTTCCAATAATTTTGAAACTTTGAGAAAAACAAACTAGAGGGTTTAAATAGCTTTTTTAAAGACGGCGAGGAGCAATCGATATTTTCATCGATTAAAGGGTGACAAACTTTCAATGAAGCATAAATATAATGCAAACGCGGCAGTCCACTCAGCCGAATGAGACTCAGCCGAAACCGCAAAAAGTAGCCAACTTGGTGATAAAGTGCGGTTGTGCTTGGCGAAGACATCATTATGACAGCCGCTCTCTTCAGTAAAATTCTCAGCCCTTAGTGAAAAGCTGTCAGCTATCTTCGGAGGGGCCGTATATGTTGGTTTGCTTTCTCAAGCACAATTGCTATTTTAGAGCGATAAACCAGCCAAATCGTTAGCCATCTTGAAGTGCAGGATAACGAAAGAAAAATCTATGTTGAAAACATTATCGCCATAATGGTGAATATGTTGCCATGAAATTTGGCGAGATTTTACGGTTTATGGCGTTCGGTTGAGTTTCATTCGGCTGAGTGGATTCAGCCGAATGAAACTCAACCGAATTGTCTCAGTTGACTGGGAAGATCGAGTACTTAAACAAAAAAAATATATATTAAGAATTTAATACCCGAATGAAACTCTTCTTCTCATCAAACTGTCAATGTCATCATCTAGAAGTTTCCTAAACTGGACCATCCCATTAAATGCAAGACTTTCCAAAGAATCTAATCCTATTAAATATACATAAGAGTAGGACACACACAAAATAGATGAATGCAAATTACTTTCGGACCAGAAAATTCTCTTGTTTTCTTCATTGTACATGTACAGTCGGCAACAGAGGGATAAGATAGGGGGGAAAAATAACCATAGCTAATCCTGAGGAGAATAAGTTAAAATTATGACACTAAAGACACAACAAGTTATTTTTATTCCTCGTTCTATACAGCAGGAATGATGGAAATATTTGTATGAACAAATAAAATAATTCTATTGAGAACTACTTTTTTTTTAGTTCTTTATTTGAAATTTTTGTTGTACAAGAGTTATATTTATTTAACTATTTCAATCCAACCAAACTATTGTGAAACCCGAATAAATAATCGTGAAAAAGACGTAAACTTTTTTGTTTTTATTTAATACAATATTTATAGTAGCTACATCGAAAAATTGCTTTGCTGCTTCTTACCTTATTAATATTATTATTTTGTTTGTATTAGGTCATATTCATACTTTTAAGCTTGCAAAAAAAAAATCCAAACAAACTTTTGAAATAAAAATTGTTCATCTTGTAAATATCTTATTTTGACTAACAGAGAATGCCACAAAAACTCAGACAATATATTTTTGTAAGAAAATTAAGTTTTCAATAACAATCATATGATAATGGAAACTCTCTATCATTATAACTACCAATTTAAAAAGCATTGAATATATTTGCAAAAAAATGTGGTTATAAAAAAAAGACTTTTGTTACTCTTTTGGATAAAAAATAGCAGCACCGTTCGCAAATAAGAATAACAAATACTGTTTAAAAGTGTTGTTTTTTTTTAAAGCCTGCTTAATATTGAAGAGTCGCGTGCAATGCATGTGCAATGAAGCTCTTTTGCGCACCACAAGATTGGAAAAAAGAAATGAACCTGTTCTTGGCGGACGACAAAAAAGTTTGAAGGTGAAACACTTTCCTTTTTTTTGTACCATCCCTCTGGGCTATGGGGCCAGTAAGACGACTCAGAATATGCAGGCGAAATTCTTTGAGGTAACAATTGAAGAGCTTAGTGGAAGAACGTGCAAAGTGACAAAAAGGTGAAAACGAGCTTTAAAGTTTCTAGTTTGCACAATAGATCCGCAAAAAACGGTACTCGCAAACGGCAAAAAATGTACTTAACTTAAAGTTTATGAAAAAAGGGGAAACTTGTTATAATATAGAATATCATGTTCCTTGACACAAAAATCTAAATTTTTTCTAAAATGTCACTTAGCAAGTTCTTCCACCAAGCTCTTCAATTGAACAGCTTAGTAGAAGAACGTGCAAAGTGACAATTAGATATGGAGATTTTTGTGTCAAATGCTATTCCCTTCTTAAAATAAAACAAGATTCCCTTTTTTCATAAACTTTCAGTCAAGTATATTTTTTTACCGTTTGCGAGTACCGATTTAAGTGCAAACTAGAAACTTTGAAGGCCATTTTCCCGTTTTCACCATTTTGTCACTTAGCAAGTTCTTCCACCAAGCTCTTCAATTGTATGATAGAAATGTGTTCCTATTGGAAATTATTCTCTGGGCTTTGGTATACCAAAGACTGTGGGTCGAAATCCTGCTTCAAGTTTGAAAACGGATTAATTCAGTAGGCCCCTCCAATTAAATCACCATGGAGTACACTGACTCTTTTGAACCCAAGATTAATGGAAATTAAATTTGAGATATTTTTTTTACTGCTGATATTAAGAAGTGGTTTTGAATTCTTTTTTTTATAAAGTATAGTTGATAATTTTTGTCCGTCTGTCTGTACGTCTTGATATACATCTGTCAACCTGTCTTTCGACAGTCTATCCATTTAATTAGCATTGAAATTTAATTTTTATTTAGTTAACTAGGTATTGCCATATCAATAATCGTATGAGAAACCATTTGAGATGCGCATGGGAAATCTTAGCATGTTATTTTCAAATGTATAGACTATCGAAATATGCACACAAAAAAATCGAAAGCCTTTTTTTCAAAATAACACAATAAATGTACATCTTAAAACGTACAACAAATAAATTATATGCAGACACTAAATGCCAATGGAACGTATATTTCATATGATTAAAATCAATATTACATAGATGAAAAAATTCCCAAAAAATTATTAATAAAGGACAATTAAAAACTAAATAAGATTTCTACGCTCACCTAGCTACATCAGTTTCACACAATGTCAAAGCAATTTCACTCCTTACGAAATGTCTCGGTGCGTTTAATGCGTAACACTTGATGTTTTATGTCTCTTTTCTCTTAGGCGCACAGCCTTCATGGCATATGGTTGAAAACAATAGCGGTGCATCACTATAAAGATGTTTTTTACTTCCTTCCTGCTTTCCGGAATGAAATATATCACACTTCCTCGGATGAGTGTAACGTCTGACACATTTAATTGTGTTACTACGTCACCAGGGCATGATGTAGGAAAACCCAGACACATTTAGGCACAACACGGCACAACATTTTGGGGGCCCCTTTACGGAAAATTCTGTGTATGATTCCCGTAATGATGGTACTACACTGTTAAAAATTTTGTGCTTGGTTTCACCATGATATTGGTTCCTATTAGCTGCAACGGCTTTGTGGTGAAATGTTTCACCTTTTTTTCGGTGTTTGGTTGAACAATTTTTTTTGGATTTGGAAACAAAAACCTGAGAAATGGTTCAACCGAATACCAAAAATATGGTTTAACGTTTCACCACACAGCCGTTGCACCTACTAGGAACCATATTTTTGGTGAAACAAAGTGCCTAATTTTTAACAATGTAGTTGGCCGATGTATCATTTTTTTGCTATTTTTTTCAGCTGCCTTATGACATCGATCAAACTAATCACGTTAGATCAACGTTTGTTTCAAAGTTAAGCTAAAAATAAAATGGGGTCTCAGAATATTTTAAAATTTACTGAAACTTTGGTCTACGGCATTTAGCATAATAAAAACAAAAATTTAGGGGCCCCTAAAATTTGATGGCCTTATGTTAGGTAATGGATTGGGAATTTATAGAATACATATTTCAAATTGCATTCAAAATATGTTAACTTATTCGCTGTGGATCAAGTACCCAATTTAAAGCCAGTCGAGACATATGTTTACTTCCTGATGTGCCCGATCGAATTTCTAAATAACATAAATCCGCGATGCTTTATTTTTTCTTAAATCTTCAAAAATGTCTCACTTCAAAATCGAAAAAATGCAGGACTCTTTTGTCAAACATTACAAAGAATAAAAAAATCTTGTGGGTTTTAATTTGAAGAACCTCTTCATTCATGAAGTCTATACTTTATTAATCAGTGTAACTGTATAGAGGGTATTACAGGCCGATTTAATATTGTCGCTAAATATAACTAAACTTATATTAACCCTCTGAGGAGTACGAACGTGTATAAACTCATCACCTGAATGTCGGGTTTTCCTGCAACGAATTTTTTTATTTTGATAAATTTTAAAATTTAAAGTATAGAGAAGCCATTTATTATTTGATGCTATATAAATAAAGTTTTATTTTAAAAAAAATTAATATTCAGTTAAAAATTTAATTTTAAACTCCTGCGGTGTGTGAAAACAAGTTTTCACTTCATCCAATTTGCTTATCACCTCAGAGGGTTAATATTAGTAATAGTAGTATTTTAAAAAATGGAGTTAGACCTTTAAAAAAATTAACCCTTACCTATATAACGAAACATGAAAAGAATTTTAATTTTTCAAAAAATTGGTGAATTTCTATAAACCCAAATCCAAGCACACATTCGCAAAAATAACAGGAAAAATAAAGCTCCAGAGGCGCGGCAGCACTCATTACACCTTCCCCATTTCCTATACCAACAAGTTTCCGAAATAAATAGATAAAAGGGCAACATCCGTCAGATGGGAATAACCAGCCGCTTTCTTGAATGAGTGTGTGTTTTTGGAAGGAAGGAATCGAAAACGCGTGAGAATGTGCCTCAATGGCCTGGCATACTTCGAGCCTGTTCACTGGGTTGTCTGCCATGCACCTTGCCAGAAAAGACAATCCCACTATTTGGTTCTTGGTTGACAAATGTTTGTAATGCACTATTAGAAACATAGCGGCCCAGTGGCTGAAAGGTAATACGTGTCCGCCTCATGAGCCCAAGTTTGCGGGTTCGAGTCCCGGCTGAGTCGTCAGATTTTCTGGATGGGAAAATCGTGGGCACGTATGTCATATGGTTACATGGCATGTAAAAGATCACTTGAGTATCTATTTTGCTTGGGTTCTCTCGGAAAAATTAAATTTAGGCATACTTTAACATCCACAGAGATCTCAGATTCACAGTAATCTGAGCGTCAAAATTGATAGAGAGTCGCCTAGATGGCGCCACAAAAGATTATCTCGGTTCTGGGGAATATGCCGAGTCTGCAAAAGTAGCCAATAATGCAGCCCTGTATGGGAAAAAACCGACTAGCGACATGAATCTTTAGTTGGGACCGCGGTCAAGTAACGCGACTGACACATGAACGGGCCATTCAATGCAAATCTCAGAAACAGAAAGAAAAAAACAGTTAGTGGAGCAAGAAATATTGCAAGTCTACCAGCTGCACTGGGTATTTTTTAATGAGTACTTCAGTTCGTAGGGTGAAGTGTCCAAATTTTGAAATTATACCCAAAGAAATATTCAAGAAAGCCTAAAGTTTAACGGTTTTGACCGTAATGTTGAGAATCCAAATCAAGCCAACTATTTTTTTTGTATCACTTAACTGTTTTAGATTTTGTATATAACTTAAACCGTATGAGGAGTATGTATTGTTTAGTGTTATTTCCACTTTTATAGTTTTTTTTTAAGTCTCTGTGTTGAATTGGCAAAGGAAAAAGATTTCAATAGGGATAGCAAAATAGTGATTGAATCCTGATTATAAATACAGTATGATACCAGATGAAGTATGTGAATAAGTAATTGCAAAAGACCAAAGCAACACTAGGACGGAAAAGTTAGTATGCTACCATAATAGCACAAAATCACATATCCATTGGGGTTGGTTCACGTCGTGTATGGCAACAGCTCCAACGGTTTGTTTTCATGTGTTGTCTAAAATTACTTTTACTTTGGTATTCGAAAAGGAGTTTTCTAAAGATATTTTACTTTAAAATTTTTTTTTAACGCCAACTTCTTAATGTACTGTTAGCAGTTCAAAACATTTGTTAAAGAAAGCTTGTATAGAAATAAAAGTTTCTTTTCATCTATATCAGCGGTTCCCAACCTGGAGGCGATCGCCCCCAAGTGGGCGATTTGGGTTATCAAGGGGGCAAAAAATACTTGAGGGGCGATCAGGGGAATATGATTATTCAAAGGGGGGAAATTAAAATAATGTTGTACCTTTGTGCGGTAAAACCATTCTCCAACCATAACCAAACCAGCCAATTTTTACTTTAAACTCTCTTCAATTTTCTAGAAACCAGTAAAAATATCTTAGTTAATTATTTCACTTTTATTCTTTAAAATTATGTTATAAAAATGTGTTTTATGTTTTTTCTATTTTATTTAAAAGTGACCAGATACAGCTTCTTTGGTTGTTTTTATAAACGGTTAGTAAGTGTTATAAAACTGTTTTATAGTTACACTTTAACTGAAATTATGATTAGACATAACATGAAAATTAAAAGGGGCCGATGGATGTTAATCAACCTAAAATACGCTCGCGATTTTTCAGAAAAGGTTGGGAACCACTGATCTATATCGCAATTTCGAAACCGAAACAACGAATGAAATCGCAGTACAGAGAAAAATGAAAAAAAAAGAGCGTTACGTCATCTGAAACATTCTCATTACGAGATCTCGGTAGAGTTGGTATGCAAGTTTCCCTCCCCCGTTTCCGCAATTGTGGAATGAAAGTGGCCCGGAAAGATGGGTGTTATTAAAGAAAGATGGAAAGAATCCACATCCGTTCATTTATCAATTAGATTTTCGCTCCCTTGTTAACTGGCCTCTCTTATAACCAATTCATTTCACTTTTATTGGCCTACATTAGGCTTGTCCGAAACCGGGGGTCAAAAAACAAATTATTTTATTTTCGCTTAATAGCGATAGTGCGGAAAAATTGCCTTTTTATACCAAATTTAAGATCCTAAAATTTTTAAAGCGATCAAAAAATAATTTCATGGGGCGCCAGCGACAAGAAAATTAGGGTCATATGACCGGGGGTCAAAAATACAATTAATTTGTTTCGCTTAGCGATAGTGCGGAAATGCATATTTCTCCTTTAAATATAATTCCCTAAAATTCAGAAGCAATAAAACAATGCCGTCATGGGGCGCCGGCGACATATTTTCAAATCAGATTGGAATTCAATGAATGAAATTAATAAAGAAAGATCCGAGAAAGAATCTAGCACAGCTTTAATAAAAATTGGTTGGGTTAAAGTTTCTGCGCGAGCCCGTTGATGATGAAATGGATTTCACTTCCTTATGTGGGCATAACATTTTGTGGTCCATTCAACGGTCATGCATGCAACAATCTTTCTAAAAGACATGGATAAAATCTCATAAAATACAAATAACAGTTGTAGAAAATAAGACGCCAAGCCAGATTTTTAAATAATTTAAATGATATTTTTTTATAAATTCTCATACAAATCCCAGTTATATAGGAATTTTTATAGCATTTTTATAGTAATTTCTACTAGTCAGATTGCCATTTCATAATTTTCCAGTTTTATCACACATGGGAAGTTGAAAAGACCGTAAAAATGATATAAAAATTCATTTATACATGGAATTTGTCAGACAATACGTAAAAAAATCTTATTTAAACTGTACCAAAATATGAGTTTAGGCTTTTTTCTACAACTGTACTTACATTTTAGGAGAATTTTTCCATAAATTTAGAGGGATTGTCACATACATGAATGTGAAATGGGCCTTGTCATTTAATGCGGAGATAGAAATAATGTTGAATGTTACAGCAAAGGTCATCCTACACCTCGACCTTTGTTTACTGAAGAAACTATTTTTATATTGATATACATAATGTTAAAATGTATAATAACCCGTGTAAAATAAAGAGGATAATTCTTAATTTAATGCCCATAAGTACACACACACCGTCAAAAAAAAAACTTATCGACATCCAATTATAATCCACCAATTAAAATTCAGGAAAGATTTTAACCCGGATTCGTTACTGTTTTAAACATCCTGTTCAAGAAACTGAACGAGAACATCACCCCACAGAACGTGCAAAATAGAACAGAATTCATATTCTTCTCTGGATGCTGGAAAATAGAATTTCAGCCAAAGTAAAACAGGCGTCAACAACATTCGCACAATGGACAATGGCGGCTTCTTCGGCCGCATAACACCACGAACTACATTTCTAGTGGAACGCGAAGATTCCATCTAATATTTGTGCCGCAAAAACTATATGAAAGACATTTATATTCTGAATGGATCTCGAATTTCTTAAAAACGTATTCAGGGAACAAAACCTTCCTTTCACATTTCAATAAATTATTTGTTGTATTTATGCTGACGATATTTAGAGAATGTTTGGGTGGCCTTTCAAGAGCTAAATAATCACTCGTGTATGAAGCTTATTGTCGAGTGACATATGATAAATCAAAAGGAAATAATTTTCATGGAATCGGAATTCAAATGTCAAGTAGCTCTTTAAGCGGTAATAGCAAGTAATTTTGTTTGAAACTTTGATGTCATATTTGCTCTGATTGGGTTAGACGCTCAACACATAATTTTGATTTTTGAAAATTGAATAAGCAAAAACGTTGAAGAATTGATTTCTATGAAAGACTACTACAAGGTGTAATTGGAAGTCGGAGTCTATCTCAAACATAGATATCATAGTTAAAGTATTAGATTGGCAGATCACGTGACCTCCAATGCTAACGACGGGACGCGCATGGAGGCCAAATAAGAGGGCAAAATGGCCAGTGTTGCTGCCACTTTAAGGAGAAAAATACCACGAAAAAATACCATTTAATTCTAAATTTACAAAAAAAAAGTACTAGAAAAGGATTTAAAGTCACTAAAAAGATTCCAAAATGCAGCTAGTATTTTTACGATATTTTTTTGTAATTTTAGAATTAAATGGTATTTTTTCGTAGTATTTTTCTCCTTAAAGTGGCAGCAACACTGGCCATTTTGCCCTCTTATTTTGGCCTCCATGCGCGTCCCGTCGTTAGCATTGGAGGACACGTGATCTGCCAATCTAATACTTTAACTATGATACCTATGATCTCAAAGGAAGTAGGAAAAACCAGAGTAAAAGAGTCAAAAATTTGACTCATTAAACAAAAGTTATTTTCGCCTAGTCCTTGACTGATTAAGTGGATCGGACAAACGAATTCCAATCATGGAGGGTTAGGTTAAGGATGAATTACCGTCGCACTAGAGCTACACGAGGGATATCGGGGCGTCTTAATTTAGAACAACAGTCAAGTGACGAGCCGACACTTGAGTAAGCACCCTAAGCAGCTTTTAAAAGCGACATCATACGCAGCCTTAAGATTTCGAAGCATATTTAACGTGCACTCCACCTACACGGGGTTATTATTCGACGGATTTTTTGGCTGCACAGACCATTAATTGGTCGCAGATATTTTGACAATGCTCGGACCCTAACCTGGGATCTTTCGCATGCAGGGCAAACGCCATACCGACTGGGCTCCCCAGCCCTAGGAACATTGAGGATGGATTTTTGTTTACACAACGCCGTACCAACTGGGAAAAACAGACCCCTATACACTGTTAAAAATTTTGTGCTAGGTTTCACCATGATATTGGTTGCTTTCAACATGATATTGGTTCCTAGTAGCTGCAACGGCTGAGTGGTGAAATGTTTCACCTTTTTTTCGGTGTTTGGTTGAACCATTTTTCTGGATTTGGAAACAAAAACCTGAGAAATGGTTCAACCGAATACCAAAAATATGGTGAAACGTTTCACCATTCAGCCGCTGCAGCTACTAGGAACCAATATCATGGTGAAACCAAGCACAAAATTTTTAACAGTGTAGAAAAAAGCATGTCAAAAGTAAATAGACCTTGAAATACCCCTTATTTAATCAATCTTGATAATAACAAGGCAAGGAGTGCCATTACCATTTTGAGAAATACACTGCTCAAAACAATTAGGGGAGCACTTTGCGTACTTTTGTTAAGTTTTCCAATTCCGACATTATTTTTTCATTCTAAAAATCTAAAATTTGTGATATAGATTCAATATGCATTCAGAATGAAATGGTAAAAAAACAGAGAAGAAATCTTAATTTTTTAACTAAAATTTAAGGGGGGAAAATTGGAATCATAACTTTTGAATAAATTATAAAAATAGTTTTTCAAAACTTTATTTGTAAAAAAAAGGTAAAATCAATTTTTAAATATCTAAGAATGCGAGCGTGAAGAATTTAGGGTATAAATTAATTTCATAAAAATTTTTGGGACTGAATTTTATTTTACCATGTTTTTCATATTTTCATTTAATTAAAACAAACATTATTTAACTCTTCAAAAGACATGATTCTACCATCTAACGATGAATAAGTGTGAGCTCAACTTAGTAAGAAAAAAATCGCATGCTGATGATTCCAAATGGAATCATTGGGGGTGAAAGGGTTTAAACTTTAAACCATGCATTCCCCTAATTCTTTTGAGCAGTGTACTTTCTCATTCATTTTCTTGTTACCTGCAGAGCTCGAAAGATCCCGGTGTATATCCTTGTTTTTTATTTCAAATGTGCTAATTATCGCTTTTGGCGAAAATCATCTCCACTAGGAATGTATTTAAATACGGAAACTAACTGTAGCTAATATATTATGATTAATTCAATTGGATTATTAAAATGGCATGACTAAGAACGCGGATTGCAGATGTAGTTAAAATGAAAACATTGATCTAGTTTTCTTTTAATGTATGATCCTTATATTTGCACCGTTAGCTACATTCGTATCCAGGTGACTTTCTGTTCATTTGCAAAAAAAAAACTAATAGATTTTATGATTTTAACATTTTTGTTATTTAGTACGTTTCTTACTGTTAATTACCCTCAACAAATACAAGATAATTAAATGCATGCAAACTGGCAACACAAATCAAAAATTTATACCGCAACTGTATCGTTAAGATATGTAATTAGGTTGAGTGTTATCACACTGATAGCAGAAATTAACAATAAAGTAGTTAACTAAAAAATCGGATCATACTTTGGGCCGAATAAGCAGGAAGTAAATAGAAATTGGATTAGAAAGAAATATGCTTACAATATGATAAATAAACTAAATATTTTGAATATATGTGAAATCACAAGTCATTGATCTAGAAAGTAAAAATTTTACACCCATGTATGTTAAAAAAATACTGTAAAAAAAACTCTCAAAATTGTAAAAAATTTAATCAAGACGAAAAAGTGTTTGAAAATTTGCAAAGTTGTTTCAATTACGTCATTTTAGAAGAAAAAAAAATCGACGAATTAAATTACTACTTTAGCATTTGTGTTTATTTTCAGGAAGAATAGTTCAGGGGCCCGGATGGCCGAGTGGTTTGGACCAATATGCTAGCAGTCTGCGCGCTGTAACGGGTGCGCGTTCGATTCCTGCTTTCGCCCTGGGTGTATATTCCTTTCTCTGTGACAGTAAAAATTCTTTATATTATGTGTCTGTCTTACTTGACGAAGGCTTCATAAGCGGGTCTCTGATCAAGCACACAAGCCGGAATATATATGTAATAGTGGTAGAATGGTTCAGGGGAAGGGGGTTTCAGGTTGAATTTAGGATATTAATTATTTTCATGAGTTTTCCCAATGGCCTTGAAATATAAGGTGATTTCCAAGATGCACAGTCAACTATTAGTAACTGCAGCAACTTTTCTAACATCTCTATGCTCTTAAAAATGTTGCGCTTAGTTACACCCTAATAAGTAATTCCTAGTAGCTGGGGAAATGTTTCACCACATTTTCGGTATTTGGTTGAACCATTTTTCAAGTTTTGGAAAAGAAAAAAAATGAGAAATGGTTCAGCCCGAATACCGAAAATATGATGAAACAATTCACCACATAGCCGTTTCAGACTAGGTACCATATTTATGGTGAAACCAAGCGCTAAATTTTTAACAGGGTAGTGCCACGACAATTCAGCCAATCGCACAAAACCTGTATCTGCTGTTACAAGGTGTGTCCTCCTACGCTTCTTACATGCCTTTTCAAAGCCGCTAATGAAAGTTTTCATCAGGAATTTGACAGAGATAATCTTTTTTTAAATATAAGTTTTTCGTTCATTAGGTAAGTAGGCGTTGATGGGGGTCACAAAGACGGCTTTTTAATTTTTTTTTAAAGCTACCAATCCAGGTTAGCTGTACAAACAACATTTCTCATCAACAGTTAACTTTTCGTCAAGATCGAGAGTTGAGGCGAGTTGAATTATCGTCGCACTAGAGCTACACGAGGGCTATTGGCGACGGGCATCGTATTTTAGAACCACAGTCGAGCCGACACCTGAGTTGGCACCCAACGCAACCGTTAAGGGCGACATCGTACTCAGCGTTGGGACTTTGGAGCGTATTTTAACGTGCACTCCCTCTATACGGGGCATTATTCGTCGGACATTTTTTGGCTACCCGGGCCGTTTATAGGTCGGCAGTTATTTTGGCGATGCCCGGACCCGAACCTGGGACCTTTCGCATGCTAGGCGAGCGCCTAATCGACTGGGCTCCCCAGCCCCAGAGCCAAGATCAAGTGACGAGCCATTACCTGAGTAGGCAAGCAATGAAACTTTTAGGAGCGACATTAGTGTTGGGACTTCTTGAGCATATTTAATATGCAATCCATCTACACGGGGACTTATTCGTCGGACTTTTTAGCTCCACACAGGCCGTTTAGGTTGGCATTTAATTGGCGATTCCTGTAACCTTTGCATTTATGGCTGATGTATAAATGAAAAAAACATTGGTGCGATGTTTTTTTTTAATTAAGATATGTAATTAGTTGAATTAGTAATAGATTCCTACAGAAAAAAAATACTGGGCGTAAATCTAATACTAAACTCGGCCCATACGGTTTTTTAATATATTCAATACAAATGAAAACAATTTACAAAAATGATTTTAATACAATTTAACAAAATGAGAAGATATGAAAAAAATTGTTCAAAATTAAATTTATGCTAAAAGGATATGTAGTGCAAATTGATTCATTAAAAGTAGATGTGTTTTTCTTTTATAGCAAAACTCATGCATTTGTTTTAATCACAACACACGATGAAAAATTATAATTCTACCTAAGTAGCATTCTTTGGTTTTCCAATGGTCATTTCCTTGTTACCTGCTAAGTTCGACAGCTCTATGTGTACATCCTTGATTTTTTTTTATTTTTTACAAATGTTGCTAATTATCGCTTTTGGCGAAAGTCATCTCCAGTAGGAATATTCCATAGATATCATAGTTAAAGTATTAGATTGGCAGATCACGTGACCTCCAATGCTAACGACGGGACGCGCGTGGAGGCCAAATAAGAGGGCAAAATGGCCAGTGTTGCTGCCACTTTAAGGAGAAAAATACTACGAAAAAATACCGTTTAATTCTAAAATTACAAAAAAATACTAGAAAAGGATTTAAAGTCACTAAAAATATTCCAAAATACAGTTAGTATTTTTACGATATTTTTTTTTTGTAATTTTAGATTTCAATGGTACTTTTTCGTAGTATTTTTCTCCTTAAAGTGGCAGCAACACTGGCCATTTTGCCCTCTTATTTGGCCTCCACGCGCGTCCCGTCTTTAGCACTGGAGGTCACGTGATCTGCCAATCTAATACTTTAACTATGATATCTATGGAATATATTTAGATACGAAACGTAACTGCACTTACGGGAAAACTAATAAATTATAATTTAATTGGCTGACTTTCTTCTTATGAAAATGGCATCGTTAGGAAAGCGGATTGCAGTTGCCGGGATATTTAAAATGAAAACATTGATCTAGTTTTTTTTAATGTTAATCCTATAATTAGTTCTAATATGTCATAGGCATATTTTTTACGGAATAATTGTAGTAAAAAGTATTTTACAATCATAATTTCATACCCATATTATAAAAGTGTCTATTTGTTTTAATTTTTCACATAACTCCACATAGTTTTGAGGACAAGCGTTTTTTCTTTTCTTTTCCAAGTATAATGTGTTCTACTATGTGGCTAATTCCATGTAACTGTAGTGTAAATCACGACTTAAGAGGAGATTAAAAGCTTTTTAAATTTAAGAAATAAACCAAATTAAATAAAATACATTACATTATTTAGTTATAATAAGTGTAGATCAACTATTCCACAATTGTTTTTCATTTAATGTTAAAAGTTGTTACAAACGTGACTTACACAACAGGCAGGATAATTTTGCATGAAATTACCCATGTGCTCTTTTAAGTTCTATAGCTTTAACCACCATGGAGCTGATAACAATATTTCGCATTATAAAAAAAATATAGTTGTTTCTATAACTATTAAATTAATTTTTTTTTCTCTCTTCCGGAAGACATATACAGTGAATATCTAATAAGATAATTACATCAAAATAATTTCTTAATAAACCATCTCAACTTCACAGGGGCGTATAAGGGGCTGATAAAAGTGGCTTCAAGATAAGACCTGACACATGTCATAACAGCAACAGAGGGAACATTTCATCACATGGCAAATGAGTGTATGGGGCACATATGTGGATGGGAGGAAGTCAGGGGAAGTGGAATTTTGTACGCTCCACAGCAGTGGTGGCGCTAGGAATTGCCCGACGGGTGGGCTGGCGTACCCCGACGGGGGGGGCTTCGGTATAATTTAAAAAATAAAGTTTTTTTTTAACATATTCATTCTCGAATTGGTCCAAATATAACCAACAATCAACATAAAACCGTGAACACTTCGCAAGGTTATTATTAATATTCAAAAATGAAACAAAAAACGCAATTAATAAAAAAATTTAGAAATCGATTAATAGTTTTGTTCAATTATAAAATTCTATTTCAAACTTTTTTAAAGCTAAACGCGCTACTATACAGATTTCTTTTTACACTCGATACAAATCCTCAAAAATTTCCACAAAACAAACAGTAGGATGCCTTGCCAAAGGATTTTTAGGGATGCACATTTTGACAAAAGGGGTACAAACATGGCTTAAACTCTGAAAGTTTTCCCAATGGGCTAAAAACATCTAATTTTACATGTTTTTAGAAGTATGAAGCCCTATTTTTTCTTATTTAAACTAATTTAGGCTAAAATTACAACATTTTTTTTAGCTCTAAGTATTCCCTACGTGTTGGTAAATTCAGCTAGTGTTGATTCCTCTACAAAACTGTACAGGTATTGGACGACAAAATCGAGGTGACCCTAGTCTAGGATTCTTACAGATTATATTTTTTTGCATCATTATCTCCAAAATACCGTGGTAGTGGTACACATGGAATGAGAACTATTAGAATCAGTGGCGTAGCCAGGATTGTTCAAAGGGGGGGGGGGGGGGGGTTACAAAATTTTGAAGTTGCCGATTAGGATATACATATTTTGTATTTAAAAAAAAACGTACAAAATTTGAAAGCAATTTTGAAAACAACATTTTAAGAGATTTCAAACTGCGTTGCATTTTTTACGTGCCGAGACGAGCACAAACAACAAATTTGCTGCTATTTAATTTTAACACAAAAAATATCAATAATCGGGGAAATCATTCTTTTAAAATTTAAAAATTTATATATTAAAATACTTCCAAAAAATCCAATAAAATTAATTGAGGTTTAACATACCACAAGTAGTCTGTTCTTTTACATTCTTTATTTCTTACAAAAAAGCAAATCTTTTAAAAGTGCACTAAGTAAATCCGTTCTGAAGAAAACACTTAGTGGTAATGAACCTTCCTACGAAGGTCAACTATGCACCCCACGACAAGTTCCCCGAAGCCATAAATTTGTCAGCAGTGGTGACATATGATACTAGCTGGAAACTCAAAAGAACGTCCTTTTTTGTTTTTGTTTTTCTCAGCTTTTAGAGGGTTTCTACAGCTACACCCCCACTCTTTGGGGTGGTGGGACGATAAAAGAGAAATTACATTTCGCCGCTTAGTGGTATGCACTCAAGGTCAATTGAAGAAGGGTACGAACCACGACTGAGACGACAGTTCTGGAAAATGCGAAACAGTGTTGAATTTTGAAACGGTTAAAAGGTTTTTTTTCAGACTCAAATTTTTCCGATATCATAAGTTAGTTTTACCCCGACGAAATTCAAAATTTCCCCGACGGGGGGGGCTAGCCTTGCCCGACAGGGGGGCTTGAGCCCCCCTAGCCCCTCTGCTGCCGTCGCGCCTGCTCCACAGGTCATAAAAAAGGCCTTGCCCCTCTAGTGGGCCTGCCTGGGCTTTCTATGCTTAGGCTATGCATGCCGTGTTTGCTTGGGGGATTTTGTACTGGTGTGGTGAATCTTATTTAATTTAACTTCTATTAACTTTCTTTGTTTCTTCACCCCATTTTGGGAAGTAAAACTTTTGCACGCGGTACTTCTCTTTGCACCCGAATCCTTCAAAATTACGAACTAAAACTAAACTTCTGTCAATCAAATTTCTCACCCAATAGTATAAATTCTTATATATTCTTTTAACCAATCCCTGCATCATAAAGGCGGGACAAATTCATTAACAGTGAGATTCGAACCGAACAAGACATCACTTTTGCTTCTACTCTCAAGCCAAAAGGACCTGTGATGGGGGCCTGAACCACTATTGTTATGTAGTTTGTGCTGTGATTAGTTTAATTAAATGTCCTTAAAAACCTTCTGATCATTTACCATTCTTCTCAACAACAACACCGGTCACCACGCCTCACTGGTATTGATATTTATGTTTTGATGGAAGAGTTGGATGCGAGGAATGTTGTTTGGTTGCCGTTAGAAAACCCAATACGTAATTTGTAAATTGCAGTATAAAATATTTTAACATTAATATGTTGCGTAGTTTTAGAGCGAATAAAGTCATTACTAGTAAAACCTTTTTCGAACTATTATTTAATAATTTGACGGCAGCATTTAAAAGTATGCCTGTTTTTTTTGTTGTTGTTTTTTTAAGTGGTTTTTTTTATTTGAAGTACTAAATTTATAATATCTTAGAATAGTGAAAATAGTCTCTCGCCCATTGTGCAGCTGTAGTCCGAAATTGTTTTAAAATACTTAAAATTTAATATTAAAAAATCCAATGTTATTGCATTTGAATTATTGGATGCTTAAAGAAAATAGTTACGTAATCAGAGACGCCTCCAAGATACCATAAGAGCAAAAAAATTAATAACGATAAATATAAGCTAGAATATTTATATTTCCGCAATAATATTTAATATTTTACAAACATCATATTTAATAAAGTGAAAATATTTTACTCTGAAATAAGCAAAATTATTCGTTGATCTTTAAAGTAAAAAGTAATAACATAATTCCTACAAAACCTAAAATGATTTGTAAATAATTATAATTTTTCGACCCACTTGAGAAAAAAAACCCGGTAATATCCATTTACAGTAAACATATATTGACCAATCATCCAAACAAATTATCAACACATGGTAAACAATACACCATTGTTTTGTTTACATTCCAAAGTCAGCATTCCCTGTCAAACAGAAGCAACGCATAAATCAGCAAAAGTTCACTTACGCCTGGAAACTTTTTACCCGGGGAGGGGGAGGAGCACGAGGGAAAGTTTAGGGGGAGAGAAAACTTCTATTTCCCGCCCATTCTACAATAAAACCTTCCATAACAAAAATCGTTTGCATGCAGCATTATTATTTACCGACACTTTAACAAAGTTGTCATCCATATAAAGCACGTAATTAGTTAAAAAGCGAATGAAAAACTTAAAACTTACCCTTGCGCGATTTCGGTGGTCCCGTGTAAGCCATGAGTTCGTCTATGTTGCACTCGCTGACACAACTTGGCAGAGACAATCTCAGTCCTGGCGGGGCTGTTGAGCAAGCCGCCGCTCCCCCCTCTTCCAGTGCTGACAGGCGAATCAGCCGGGGAGGGGATGCGCTCGGTCGTTTGAACAGCCTCATGATGGTGTTTGTTGCCTTGGCGATGACCTTGCGACGCCAAGCTTGGCGGGATGGCTACTTCGGAGATGTTTAAAGTTGGCAAAAGAATCGCTCGTTTGGCATCAGTATGAGTTAGATATTTTAAACTTGTGTGATATTTTAATGATATAATGCAATAAACTAATAAATAAAGTGATATATATGTTTAATAAATAGAGTTACGATAAATTAAATAAGAATTAAAGTTTTTTTTAATATATAAATATTATCATTGGCGACATTTGTAATTGCTTTGGCGAGTTACCAACCATGTGTTTGGAGATTTTCGCTGTTGATGTTGAGATCACTTCGGAATGGAATTCATCCCTATTTTTCTTCTCTCTCCTTTCTATTTTATTTTACTTTCTTGTTTCGATATTTTTTTTACAGTTCTAAAAGAAACGTCGCTTTGAGTGGTGCTCACATGTGCGTTCTAAAAGCAGATTAAGCTTGCTTTGTGGCTGTTCGGAGTATTTCCTTCCCTTCTCCAAGATGAAAGCTGAAGATAATTGTTTTGTCGAGCTTTTTCGAAAAAGTTTCAAAATTTGTTTACATGTATTTCCAAAACACAATACAGAAATGCAGGACACTAAATCTCTTTCAAATACGAATGTTATAAATAATAATAATTTAATTTTTTTAATCATTTTTACATTATCAATTGCTTTCTAAAATATCTTGCATAACTATGCTGGTATAATAAATTTGGAATTGTTTCCAAAAAGTCGCTAAAAATGTATTTTATCAAACTTATTCCAAACAATTCAACTTCGAAAAAAACTTAATAGTCTGCTATTTTCTTCAAGTAGGCACTTCAATCTAAAAAAAATCTAACAGCAACAATTATCCAACGTAGCTTGACAATCCAGTACAATTTAAACTGTCTTTTCTTTTCCAAAATAGTTAAATATTTTCCGCTTTCCTTGTTTATTTTTCCCGGGAAAACATTTTAAATAATGCTTTCAAGAACTTCTCTTGGGGAAGCATCACTCACCTGAAGAAAGAAAAAAAGAATAGAATGTTAGTAAAAATAAATGAAAATTCGGTCTCATGACACACTTCATTTTTATTTATAACTAAGACCAATTAAGAAATACAATCCACATATTTTCACTTGTTCTTTTAAAAGACCTATTTTGGAATTTTCCATAACCCATTGGGAACTTCCATGACTAATAAAAAAAAGTTCTTAATGTGACTTAATTTAAACACAATTCATTTTTCACAAAAATAAACCTTTGGCTTTTCATTCTTGAGTATATGCGTGGTTTCAGAAATAAGTTTTCTGCTTTAGTTCAATAGATCAGAATAGTCCAGTCAAAATAAAGGTTCAACCTCGGAAAAATTCCCAGAAAGCTGAAAATTGGTGGAGACCTTAAGAACATCATTATAAATGACGTGTCAAAAGTCCCAATGATTCCGAGTGGAGCTAATTTTTTTATTGAAGGTCAAAGGTCAAAATATACTAATTAGCTGGTACATGAAAAAATGAATAAAATAGGCAAGTAAGATATCATTTTATCAGTTTTAGACGGGTTAAAAATTGTTATAAGTTTTAAAAGCTTTAAAATTAATATATCAGGGTTCCATTTTTAATTGCGGACGCCATTTTGAATTTAATTAGCTGAAAATGAATCATTTCGAAATACGAACAACACTGGCATGTAAGGTGTCTTTTTATATGCTTTTGATGACTCTAAACACGTTTTAGACATCTAAAATACATTTAGGGACTTAGAAATTAAAATATTATAGATTTATTTTAGTAATTATTCGCGTTGTTCACAGAAAAAAAATGTAAATATGAATAAAATAGGCATGTAATGAAAAAGGTACCCAATTATCCTTTATTATTATTTCAAAGTATGTCAATTACAAAGAAAATTGCACATGATCTTGAAAAATTCTTTGAATATGAATTGTCGCCATATCCGCTAATAAAAAATTTGCTCCACTCAGAATCATGGGGACTTTTGACACGTCATTTATAATGATTTTCTTAAGGTCTCCACCAATTTTCAGCTTTCTGGGAATTTTTCCGGGGTTTGGCCTTCTTTTTTTTGTCTATTTCGACCGGACTAGAAACAGTTTGAGTTACATTTACTCGAAGTCGTTTTGATTCAGCGACGCACTCAGATTTAAGTATTTTTTACTCATTTTTTTAATCGTGAACTAAAGCAGAAGACCTATTTAAGCATTGCATATTTATTGGCCAGTAGTTTTTAATGGGTAAATGAGCTAACAAGGTCTTAAATGGTAGAAAAGTTATGTATTATTTTTTCTAAAAACTTCCTCAAACTTTACCAAAAGTTAATTGCAATAATGGTGTAGCTTTTCCTTCTAGTGTATATATGCTTTCTAATATTATAGTATTCGTTTTACAAATTAGGAAAGGTTATCGTAAGTGTATGTGTGCCTTTTTTTTTTTTTTTTTAACGTTACTGGATAGAACAGTGAATTTACACAATCAGGTTTAGAAACATTAACATCCTACGAAAAATAATGTTAACGAAATCAACACATAAAATTTTAACTAAAAAGAAACTAAAATATAAATATGATTTAAAATATATATAAAGCGTAATAGATATAAAATATTTTTTTCTGTGGCTTCTTTAAATCAAGCTTTAATATAAATTGTACAAGCTTGATAAGTTTTCTGGATTTAAAAAGATTGTTCTGTTTTACACATGTTTAAAAACAACGATGTTAGATATTTTAGAGTAGCTTGTAAAATCCCCTTAAAGGTTTTATTTTAAATATTCTGTTTAAGACAAATATATTGTCGAGGAGATGAAGGGGAAATACGTTAACAGATTGTATTCAAGAAACGACAACGTAACAAGATCTCAACTCGAGACTTTCATAATGACCCAACTGGATAGTTACAATGCTTTATATACAGCAGTAGAACCTTCTAGACTAGAAGGTTCTAGAAGGGCTGGGGAGCCCAGTCGGTTAGGCATTCGCTTAGCATGCTAAAGGTCCCAGGTTCGGGTCCGGGCATCGCCAAAATAACTGCCGACCTATAAACGGTCCGTGCAGCCAAAAATGTCCGATGAATAATACCCCGTGCAGAGGGAGTGCACTTTAAATATGCTTCAAAGTCCCAACGACGATGTCGCCCCTAACTGTTGCGTTAGGTGCCTACTCAGGAGTCGGCTCGTCACTTGACTGTGGTTCTAAAATACGGTGCCCTTCGCCAATAGCCCTCGTGTATCTCTAGTGCGACGATAATTCAAATTAAACTAGAAGGTTCTAGAAAGCAAATAATTTACATAAGTTAAGAAACAAGCTGGAAATAACAAGAAACAATTCAAACTAAGAATAAATAACGAAATTATTAATTTAGGCTATGCCCGATCCCACAAACTACTGGCTCGCAGTATCGTGCTTTACCCCTGGGCTACGACTTCCTAACCATTTAAGTCTTATTTTGCTACAATAAATTTGTAAAAATAACAAGAACCAACAATAAGTATTACAGAAAAAAAAACATGTAATTCAAATCCCTTTTAATACATTTCGTCTGATTTGTTACATTATGAGGAAAGAATACGTAAACGAGTTATATCTAAAGTTGTAACATTCCACTGCGTTTCGCCTAGTTATTAAATTAAATACGAAGCCTGTGCATGTTTTCATTGGATTTTTAAACAGGTAAGACTGAAAATAAATGTAAATATTTTTATTCTAGAGATAGCAGTATTATGAAATATCAATCTTAATTCAACCAGGCTTTTACTGTCACAGAATGTAGTACGTTGTTGTGCTGATGAATAAATTATGATTTTACATGCTAAGAGGACTCTTTATGATAAATGAATTATATTTAAATGTTTAAGTATTTCTGGATACAAAAGCCCTTTTTTTATAATATAATGGACAATTACAGCTTTTTACACAAACATATTTATTCGATTAAGCATATTAAAAAACCTCTAAAACTCAAGTATTTCTGGTTTTAAAGATGTATTTATTTTTAAATTCATTTTTAAAGTTAATGTACGTCGCACTCCTGTTAAACCTCTCTTAGCATAACAGATGACGTCACGGTTGGCTTTTTTTTGTTCTTGGCGTGTTATTTCGTATCACGTTTCACTGTATCGCTTTTTAAACTGTGAAACGTGCTTTCATCCTTATCAAACTTTTAAAAAAGTTATGCTATTTTACACAAACATGTCATGTTCATTCCAGTTAATTTCTTCAAACGTTGAACGATTTCACTCGACTATTCCGATCAGATCCAACAGTCAATAGTTCTGCAATAGCTCATACGCGCTCTAGTGTGTGTATTTTAACTAACAACCAAACTTGGAACAAACTGTTTAACTTCCTTGATATGAACTGGTTACAAATAATATTGTCTTCTTCTTTTAATGAGGTTTCGCAGAAATTGTAAGTTTTACTATTTTATAAAGTGTATTACAGCATAGATCGAAACATCGCCAAAAACATAACAGTTGACGCTAGAGCTGTTTTCAGTGACGTACATTTTCGGCAAATTTCAAATGCATTTTTTGTTGAAATTAAACATATTTGTGAATATTTAAGCTTATATTCGGAATCTGCAGCTTCTAATGTACCAGAAAAACACATATATTATGAATTTCGCGTTTCCTGCAACTTGTCCATTGCTGTATTATATAGATAAATTCAAACCTTTTTGGGACCAATGATCTTTGAAGAGCTTGTAAATTTTTGACACAAAAAATGGTGAGATTTTTGTTGCCTCGTAACTTGTCTTAAGAATAGCATTATCGAATCCTTAGGTTTACGTTCTTTTAGCTCATCATTTGAAGTGAAATTGTTAAATGGTGATTTAAATATAAGTGTCAAATTTAGTAAAAATTATATTTTCACAAATTGACGTGTCTCTGTTGGTCCATTAAAGATGTTGAAGATCTAACGTATTTACACTCTTAAAACAAACGAGCGGTTTTAACTCAGTCTGAGTTAATTTCCACTCCTTTCCGTGCCGAAAATGCACTTCTCCTATAGGAGTGAATTTCACTCTTTTTCGGAGTGGTTAAAAGAAATAAAAGAAAACAATTTGCGTCCTACACTCTTAAAACGAGCGGTTTTAACTCAGTCTGAGTTAATTTCCACTCCTTTCCGGTGCCGAAAATGCACTTCTCCTATAGGAGTGAATTTCACTCTTTTGTTTTAAGAGTGTAGTTTATTATTTAACTTAGAAATAATTATTTAATAATGGACGTTAAGCGTTCATTTTATATTCAATTAAAAATCTATCTTTATTATAGGCAGAAGCATGCCGTATGCATGTACAATGGATAATTTAAGGGTAATTTAAAAAGTAAAACCACGACATATTTTAGAACAATAATTTAATTTTCTGCCTATTGTATGATTTTGATATATTAATATAATGGGGAAAAATTATGTATTAAATTGTTCGCATTCGATTATCGATAAACTGATTATTGAAGTGATAAGAAACCTAACTCTAACTCCCTTGTTTCTTAAATATTCAAATACCTTACACCAAACCTACACAAACAGATTTCGAATCTTGTACGCACTTTCACAGAAAATGCTATACTACACAACGAACTTCTCAAGTTCAAAACTCCATACCTTATGAGGATACACGACAACAAACATAAACTTCACCCAATGTAGCCCACACTGGGCGACTAAAAGCAACAAAGTTCATAGAAAACGGGCCACTCTCCTAATATATCCATAGGTAGCTTTCCCTATAGTCAATTATTCATGTATCTAAAATCTTGTGTCGAAGACTGTGGGGTAATCCTCCTATCAACTGCATTGTATATTACACCTTATTCTACTAAAATACAAGTTTGAAAGTTCCTCAAAATAAAACTGACAACATGCTCCCACCTTTGGTGGAAAAGGCGGAGGAACAAGGAACAATAATGACTCATTACACGGACAACAATGAAGACGATAATGACTCGTCAATATGGGCTTTCCTTTACAAAGCATAATGGGTGTGAGTTGACGCAGATTTGAATATGAAAAGTAAAAGTGGAAAAGGAATAAAGTTCACTCACTGGAAAAACCCTTATAAGATACTAGAGGGGCCCGGATGGCCGAGTGGTTTGGATCTTTACGCTAGCAGTCTGTTCGCTGTAACGGGTGCGGGTTCGATTGAATATATATATTAATTGATATATAAAAGATTTTTTAGAAAAAAGAAATTTTGCTGCTTGGTCTATTCTCCCTTAAACTGGCATTTTTAAAATATGTCTAACAACTGATTAAAATTTTATGCTCATTAAATAACGATGGTACTCTGTAATACAAACAATGTTACACAAAGTTTATTTCCAAAATCATGCATCTCAACAGTGAAAGTTAACTATGCCAAAAGATAGCCTCAAGCTATTTCGTGAAAAGTAAATATTGTGCGAAAACTTTCGCCATCGTCCTAATCCATCACACAAAAGCTGTTACGTAACAAAAAATCCCAACAATATTGTGTTAACGCAACCCAAAACCTGTCACTACTCCTTCAAGCGTTAAAAACTTTCGAGTTACGCCCTCTTCTAATAGCCAAAACGAAGTAATTGATGAGGATCAATACAAAGGAAGCGCTTTGATGAGGCCTATCCATGGAAATCATCGGATTGTTTTCGCACGGATTTTAACTATACAAAAGGCGAGATGAAACAGCATTGTCCGGTTTGAAGGTCAAATTCTTGTTGGAAATGCATATTACGGCATTCTTATATTGTGTCATCCGCATGCAAGGTATTTTGGGGACACATAAAGTGTATAAATGACATAAGTAGAGATTATAGTGCTCTGATAGAGAAATAATTTGTGGAGTATCTTCGATTGTTGAATAGTTTTTAACCTTTCGAATGATTTTGATGTGTATAGAGAATTAAGTTTTTTAAACAACAAAGATATTTTCTTAGTTTAATATCTTTTTTTACCCTCTAAGAAGGGATACAGACGTATAAACCCGTCACCTGATTGTCAGGTTTCCTAGCAACACACATTTTAAAAAAATTTATCAATTTTATTACTTTACTAAATTTAAAACCCGTAGGCTAGTTTCATTTATTTTATTTCGAAAATTCAATAATTATTACTTATCGTTTGCAAAAATTAATTTATATTTCAAAGAATAAATATGTCATATTCCTCGCTTTTAAATAGAATTAAAACATTTCATATCAACGTACAAAGAATCTCGTAGTGAAATATATTTGACGTCATTTCAAACGGATCGATGTCGCAAAAGTAAATTTATTTTTATTTATTGTGTAAAAGAATTAAAGTTTATCGAGCGATTGTTGCGAAGGGCAATGGTGATTTATTTCTAATAAAAATGGCTTCCTATGCTTTTTAAATTAGCATTAAATTTTACAGTTTTTTAAATAATTGAAGTACTTCGAATTCGAATTCTTTTCTGAAATTGTCAATGTATAATATCGATGCGCTGAATTTTTTGACGCATCACACTTGTCCTTAGCATTTGTAGTTTGGGCTATGTAAGTGTGTGACGGACAGACAGATGGACAGACAGACCGACAGACGGACTGAACGATTATAATACCTTCCACTTTTTACGTTATAAACGTAGTGTGGAAGCTAAAATGAAGTACGGAGAAGTTATTTGGAAATATCTGCTACAGAAATAGAATTTTAAAAACACTAAAGGCAATTGAATTTCTATTGAAAACTTAGTTTCTAATATCACGTAGTGAAAACAAGTTTACAGTTTAGCCAATTTTAGAACCCCAGTCAGGTGACGAGCCGACACCTGAGTAGGCACCCAACGCAAGCGTTAAGGGCGACATCGTACGCAACGTTATGACTTTGAAGGATATTTAACGCGCACTCCCTCTACACGGGGTATTATTCGTCGGACATTTTTGTCTGCACGGGCGGTTTATAGGTCGGCAGTTATTTTTGGCAATGCCCGGACCCAAACCTGGGACCTTTCGCATGCTAGGCGAAAGCCTAACCGACTGGGCTCCCCAGCCCCCGATAATCAGTAACTAAATTATTTGGCAATACCCCTATGTTTAACAATTCAAAGTTTGTAAGGTAATTAATTTTTTTAAAAATTATTCTATACCAATACTAATATTGATATACAAAAAGTACTCGACACAAACCACTTTGATTGCCGGAGCTTAAAAAATATATTTCGCAAAGGTGACAATCAAAAAATTTTATGCCTGTAGTTTTTCATTCACGATTAACCCGTGAACGACGGTTGGAAAGAAAATTCGTAACGTAGAAATAAGCTTAAGTTTATTCAAATAAACAAACTGTAGGACAAATGCAAATTATAGTCCTGAATAATTTATGTATGACAAATTAAGTTACACGATAAAAAAGTGTTAAAAAACTTACAGTGAACGTTTTTATTCGGACATGAAAGTGTTAAGGGGGAATGTTCGCGCTGGATCGCGGGTCTCCAAACTCAAGTGCCTCAGTGTTAATCCAATGGGAAAAAAAACTATTTTCTCTGCCACATTTCTCCGGCTGTGATGAATATTTTTACAAACGGTTTTTTTAAATAATAAATGTAGATAACTTACAGGTCTCTATCTTCCCAATTTTTGAAATTGCTTCGAATATTTCATGTAAAATTATTTATTGAATATTAAAAAAAATATTCGAACCCATTTAAAAAAGTGGGAAGATCGTGACCTGTAAGTCAGCTACATTTATCACACACAAAAATCCGCTTGCAAAAATATTCAATACAGCCGGAGAAATGTGGCAGAGAAAATATTTTTTTCTCCATAGGATGATGCACTTTGCTTTGGAAACCCCCGGTCTAGTGCGCCCATTCCCCCTTAACGGTATTAACGTAGTCGTCTTTAATGGGTTAAATATTGAAAATTGGTTTCATAAAAATATTTTACAAATGTCTTGAAAATTTTAGTTTTCAATTTAACGCAAGCTGACGGGTAATTAAATTTTACTGTAGGAGAACTTTTTTGAGTGGGTGTCATTTGAACAAAATCGGGCCAAGGTTTATGGTAGGGTTAATAAAAATCAGTTAAAAGCAGCTAAAGGTCAAATAACCTGTTTAAAGGGTGTTATTTGCTAATTAAGAAAATTCAACGATTCATTTTACTTAAGTTAATACTTAATAGCAATTTTTTGAAAAAAATCAATATTTTTGAACGTAAATCTTATGGTGTACACACAAAAGCTTCATGAAACATGAAACAAAATAGTTACGTAAGAAACTACAAATAAAGAATTGCATGGACTGTAGATATGTTTTCTTTTGATATATGTATGAAAAAAGCATTGCTTGTAAAATTTAGCAAATCGTAAAATCAATACACATCATCACAGGCAACTAATATTTTATAAACTCGGATTTAACGAGAATTGGAAAAAAGTTAAAAAAAAAAAAACTGCAACATATAATGAAAAAAAGTAAAATTATCAATATTTAGATGATCAGTATTTAATTAGCAATTAAAAATATTTAATAATAAAATAACAATGCTGAATTAAAAAGTGACAATGTTGAATAATATTATTTATGAGGTTACGTGTATGCAGTGTTGATTTTTCAATACATAATTAATAATATTTAGTTGTTAAAGGGGATTAATAATACTTAATTATTAAAAGTGTTTAACAATACTTAATTATACACAAATAAATATTTAAAATGTTATTTTTATTATTTTAATTAAATATTAATGAAATTTAAACATTTTACGATATTTAATACTTAATGAAACGATACAGTTAAGGTAATTATTAAACAATTAACAATTTATTAAAATAGTTATTTGGTCAACTAACAAACTATAATAATAAAAATGAAGTTTTGTATGTATGTGTGTGTCTTATAGATTCATAAACTAGATTCATAACATAGATTCATAGACATTTGTTTGACTCGTAACTTGGCACAAATGCGTAGTTCATACTTAGATTATGATTTTTGAACTTTCAGGTTTCAAAATGTTCTATTTTTAGAGAAAATTAGAATTTTCTGAAAAAACTACACCACTTTGGCTCAAATCCGATCTTTTTTTACTTTCCTGATGCCATCGGTTGAAAAAATTAAATAAAACTTTTAACGAAAAAATTTAAAATTGAAAATGTTTATTATCCGAATAATGGTCCCTCTCTCTTCAATCAAATGTTCATCAAAGATGTTTGATTAACAATTATCAAGTGTTTAACAACATTGAATAAATGTCTTTAACTCGTCAAGCGTGAAGCGTCAATTAAAATTGAATGGTATTTAATTAATAGAATATGTGTTTAACTTATTTGACAAACAGAATAAATTACAAAAACTGAAATTTAATAGTAGGTTTGTTTCAGAATCTGTCAGTTAGCCCACATCCGCACAACATTTGTATTTAACAGGAAAAAAGGTGCCAAACACAGTATTAATTATATATTAAACATTTACAAGCAAAAATGCGGCTAGGTTTCATAAATTTTCTTTAGAAAATTCAATAATTATTTTTTATCGTTTTCTAAATTAATTTATATATTCAAAGAATAAATACATAATATTTCTCGCTTTTAAATAGAAGCGAAACATTTCATATCAACATACAATCAAAGAATATCTTTTGTGAAATATATTTTACGTCATTTCAAACTGATTTATGTCGCAAAAATATTTTTCTTTTAATTTATTATTTAAAAGAAATCAAGTTTCTCAGGAGATTGTTGTGAATGGCAATGGTGGTTTAATGCTAATAAAAATTACTTCTAATGCTTTTTAAATGGGCATTAAATTTTGCAGTTTTTTTAATAATTGAAATTCTTCGAATTCGAATTATTTTCTGGGATTTTCAATGTCTCCTATTTTCGATGCGCTGAATTTTTGGACGCATAACACTTGTCTGTAGCATTTGTAGTTTAGACTATGAAAGTGGGGGACAGACTGAAAGATTATAATATCTTCCACTTTATACGTTATAGTCGTAGTGCGGAAGCTAAAAAAACTTAAATACCAAGAACCTATAAATAGTCGATTGTATCTCTAAAAATGATCGTCGAAATAATTCTGAGACATGTCCACGCTTTCTCCAAACACCAGATGTTTATGGGGAGGAATTTGCAGACGATTAAAAGGCCAGGTAGCCGCGGGCCAAACCTGTTCTCGAAGACCCTTTTTTTAGTCATTTCACCTGTGCTGTTTTCCCCCTCCCCACCTGATGGTGAAGAGAGTGTTTCTAGCGGGAGAGTCGTCCGTCTTTTTGTTTTAGTTTTGTTTTCTGTCGGCTCAGTGGCTGAAAGGTATTACGTGTCCGCCTCATAAGCCCAAGTTTGCGGATTTGGGCCCCGGCTGAATAGTCAGATTTTCTGGATGGGGAAATCGTGGGCACGCATGTCATTGATTGTGTGGTTTGTAAAAGATCCCTTGAGTACCCATTTGGCTTGGGTTCTCACTGCAAAATTAAATCTCAGCATACTTTAACATCCACAGAGAGCTCAGATTCATTATAATCTGATCAGCAAAATTGGTAGTGAGAGTCGCCTAGATGGTGCGACAGGAAAATGGCTCGCAGTTCTAGGGATATGCCGAGTCTGCAAAGGCTGAGCCGCCAATAAAGCAGCCCCTTTGGAAAAAAGTTTTGTTTTCTTTCTTTCGTTAGAGTCACTCAACATTAGCACTGCTTGCGTGGACAGAATCGCGATAACCTTGATGATATGGCACAACTCGCGTTTACCAATCATAATTCTAGTAAATTCATGGAAGATCGCTATTGACCTAGAGGGTATTAAGTTGGCACTAAATTGCTTCGAAGTTGATATTGAGTGACTACCTTTCATCAACAACCTTAATGATGTACACCGAGCATATCATAGTAAAAAGATACGAATCAGGTAGGTACAACATAAATTGAAAAATTAGCGAGAATGCTCATAAATTTGGTGATTATCTCCTGGCGGCGTTTGGCGTAAGCGCAATTATGTTCAATAGCAGTTAAAAATTAATTCCGCAAGCAATACAAGTACACATAAAATATCCATAATTACATAAATAAACCGAAAATATTCATTTCTTTATTTTCCGATCTAGAAAAACTCCGAATCATTGCATTAAACTCCGAATCATTGCATTAAACTTGGGAAATCAGAAGCGTCATGTTTGCCCTTAATTTGGTATTCTTATCCGTTTCAGTCAAAATTTTATGCTTAGTTTTAATATTTCTAGTATGCAGAATTTATTTTTCGAACTCAAAAGCAAAAATACTAACTTAATAATGTCTTCGTAAAACTATTTCGAGAGCAAAAGTTTGGCAAGCCCAGCATTACATTAGCAATTGTAAAGAGATATAAAAGTTGCTAGATTGCAAAATTTCATACAAAATCATCTTGTCTTGAGAAAAAAATTCAATTAATGTCCATGACTTAGTAGTGAATTAACCAATGTCCAAAGTTAAGTATAACCCCACTTTAGACTGTTTTCTACTAAATTGCAGATATAGAGAAGTAAAAGACTGTAGGTTCGAAAATAATCCTTTACTCGATAATCCGGAAATTAAAAAAATTTCTATGAATCAGTATTTAAAGAGAATCAAGAAGATGAAAAAGTTCTACTTTTTGCACCATTTAATTTGTTCTTTTAAGTGATCTGAAGAATAAAAAGAGTTTTAAATAGTAACTGAAAACCCTCTGAGGGATGAGCAAATCAGCTTAAGGGGGAATGGGCGCGCTGGACCGCGGGTCTCCAAACTCAAGTGCCTCAGTGTTAATCCAATGGCGAAAAACTATTTTCTCTGCCACATTTCTCCGGCTGTATTGAATATTTTTACAAACAGTTTTTTTAAAATAATAAATGTAGATAACTTAACTCTTTATCTCACTTTTTAAAATGGCTTCGAATACTTTTTGTAAAATTATTTTTTGAAAATTTAAAAAAAAAATATTCGAAAAAGTTGGAATGTCCGGACCTGTGAGTCAGTTACATGCATCATATAAAAAATCCGTTTATAAAAATATTCAATACAGCCGGAGAAATGTGGCAAAGAAAATATTTTTTTCTCTATTGCATTAACACTGATGCACTTTGCTTTGGAGACCCGCGGTCCAGCGCGTCCATTCCCCCCTTAAGTGTAACTTGTTTTCACTGCATGAGATATAAATTAAAATCTTTAACTGAAAAATTTCTTAACATTTTTTACAAATTATATTTAGGTAGTAGATGGTTATGAATGGCTCCTATATGCTTAAATGTTAAAATGTAGTAAAATTAGTTTTAAAAAAATAATGTGTTGCTGGGAAACCTGACAGTCGGGCGATGGTTTTATACGTCACGTCGGTATCTTTCAGGAGGTTAAGGCTTGAAACAAATTTTAATCTAACTATTTTCAAATACATTAATAAAAATAAAATCAATTTATAGAATATTTAACTGAATATTTTTTACCATAGTATGCTTAAGTATTAAAAAAAATATTAAGACATCGTATAAAAATACCGTGTTATAGTTATATCAAATAGGTAGATGAAAATTTTTTTGTGTTACAATTTGTCAACTTCTTATACAATAACAAGTCAATGACTCAACAGTAAAATTAAAACATTTATTCTTAAAGAAAATAATGAATGCTAATGGAAAGTGAATGAAGGAAATTTAATAATTTTCATTAACCTAACTTTAAATTGAAGGTATTTTTAGGGAACATTTATTGATATTTTAAAATATCATAATGAGGTTAATTTAAAATACCATGATAAGTTTTATATAAAATGCCATGGTAAGTATTATATAAAATGTCATGGATAAGTATGATTTAAAATGCCATGAAAATTATTATTCAAAATGCCGTGATAAGTATTATCTGAAATTCCAAAGTGGAAATTCTCTCAAAACTATCCAATACCGACAAATAAGCAAAATTAAAAGGAAATGAAACTACTTTACATTCCAAACACCTTAAATTGACATCGCCTAATAGGAAAAATTCTTACTTGCGCAGCTTTGAATGTTTGATGCAGAATTATCGTTTTTTTTTTTAAATATAAATTGAGTTAAATTTTTTTTTATTGATTTCAAATATTCCTTTATGGATTATAACTAGATTATTTTATCAACAGAAGAATTATGTTGAAATTCGTCTGCTTCAGGGAAGGTTTTATTTTTATTTATATTGCTTGAAAGTAAAAGTTACATTCCATTGTTGTTCAGGTAAAAAAGATTTAAAACTTTTACTGTAACAACTCTCTTTATTCGAGGAAAATTGGCAAAATATAGTTATTCTAGAGAATCCTCTTAAGTGGAAAAATGACGTATCTGCTTATTATAGACTAAACGTTGTAAGGGGGCTGTAGGCATCCTTAACAGAAATTCCGACCGATTGTCAATCTTAGCTACACTTTGGAGAATGTGAGTTTTGAATTTAGACTCCTCAAATAATATTTATAATTGATAATTGAAATAAAAAACACGCTTTAAAAAGGTTAGTTTGAATTATCGTCGCACTAGAGCTACACGAGGGCTATTGGCGACGGGCGACATAATTTAGAACCACACGCGCTTAAAAAAAGAAACCACAACACATAGTCTTTGATAAAATAACCCAAGACATTCAAATTTAAAAACAATGTTGCTACTATAAAATAATAATAAAACAGGCGCATCTAAACAACAGGAAATTTGAAAATACAAAACAGTTTACGAAACAGACGCTCGTCATTTCCCTTTCATTTTCAATATTAAAGGTCAGCAGTATTGTGGGAAAATCAACTTTCCCTCGCGTTTCTCAAATGAAGAATCCCATCCCTTCAACAGACATCTTCGCATTCATTATAAGTTTACAAAGTCAATCATGAAACAACCTTCAAGGAATACACGATGGAGGCGCATATTTAACCCACTTCGGAAACACATTTAATGCTTGAATACATTGTTCTTGAGGAATTTTAGGTCGGGCAGGGTCAATGATGATACCTGTTCATTTTGAAAATTCGATCTTATAATGCATTTAATGTGTGTTTTTGCATGGATGGTGTCCTTGGACAAGTATTGAATATTAAATTGCTACTTTGGTATGAATTCTTGATGTTTTATCTATACCGAGAACTGGAAATAATGACTATATTGTTTAATCGATGCCGATTGCTATGTAATGCCGTTTTGGGAATTATTGTTCATAGTAGTACATACATGAGACTTCTTAAATTATTTATTTTTCGCTATATTATTTCTTTAAACATTGTTTATATATTTTTAATAATCCTGATGTGTGCAATAAGCGGATATGTATGAACCCAAGAAGACTTAATGATATTTACATCATTCCTAAACCTAAAAAGAACATTTTCTGTAAATATTTTATTTATCTTGCACCAAAGAGTTTTCCACTTCAAATACAATCTTTAAATAATCTTACTTCCTGCAAAAACCAATTGAAAAAACTTTTGTTTGATATTCCCGATATAGAGAACTATTTTTGATTACGTGCATACTTCAATTATTGAAATAAAATAACTGTACAGTAATTCATTTGTATTGACTAACCATCTTAAATATACCCCCGACACTTCTGTTGCCATAATAATTATTTTTACTTGTGATTTAATATTTGTTCTTTTTTTGTGTTTGTAAATTTACATTATATACTTTTTTATGTTCGCCAATATGGTCCTTGTGACCCTTGGTGTTCTGTCTACTGTATAATTACTTTTGTATTTGTTTTTTCCTTCAAATTAATATGTTATTTTTCTGCAATAAAAATTATTAAATTATTATTATTTAAAAATGTAGGTATATTATTCTTTACTTACACGTTAATGATCTATTTGATCAAAATTGTTATCGAATATAATTTGAGGGAGAAGAGTGTATAAATGAATACTTTAAAACTCGATATTTCAAATTTCTACTACCACGCACACATCTACCCTACATGAAATAAAGCTGTAAGTTCCTTGGTTACTAATGAAAAAACTTTCCATAACTACAGCTTTCTATGAACGTTGCACTGGAGCTACACTTATCAATGAAATAGTTATTTCAAAAAACGGACAACTAACGAGGCCAACATCATATTGCAATTTGCAATTAAGGACCCCCCATTGCTTTGTTCTCAACGGCTGACGCTTAACCAAGCTATCTCCTAAGTTCCATCAATTGTTTGAATACAGTATATAAGTAATTAATCCAGTTACCCGTCATATAGCTTCCAAAATTTAGTAAAACACATTAGTATTTAGAAAAATTAGAATACCACTTTGCAACCATTTGTTCAATGAAAATTATGTACAGTATATAGCTAAATGTTGCACTGTAAAATATTTGATGGTCAGCATCACCAAAAATATAGTTCGTATTAGCTGCAATGGTTGTGTGGTGAAATGTTTGACCCTATTTTAGGTATTATTGGTTGAACCATTTATCAGGTTTTTGTTTCCAAAATTAAAAAAAATGGTTCACCCGAATATCGAAAATTGGGTGAAATATTTCACAACACAGCAGCTAAAAGGAACCCTTATTCGAATGAAACCAAGCGTAACATTTTTAAGAGCGTACTTTTGTGAATTCCTTACTGATTTTTAATGTAAATAACCGATTAATCTCATCTCGATATAAAAACAAATTCTCACCTCATCTTCTTTGCCCAGCTGTGGCTACAGATCATCCCAAAGAATCACACACCAACTTTTCAATCAAAACAAAGCCTCCAACACACACACGAAACGTGAGGTTTTCTTACAAAACTCGCAGTGTTTGCGAAGTCCAAGGACCAGGAAGCGAAAATTTCAAACTTTTTTTGTTATTGTTTGTAATGTATTACCATTGGCAATTCCTCCTCCCACTGGTGGTGCTATTTTGTGTAGGTAAGAAATATCAAAGCGTTGTTTGTAACTGTTTTTTTAAGGTGATTAGGAGCAGTGGGTTATTGGTTTGGATTCTTTTGCGGGAGACATGGAGGACTTAGGTTTTACCTTAAATTGACGAGCAAGAGGACATGGTTAGAAATTAAAAAAAATCCTGCTCCAGATAGGAGGTAAAAAAAACATTTTTACAATAGAGTTGTCAATGAGTGGAAATTTTTTAGACGAATGTAGACGAAGAGTAGACCAATTCAAGAAGAATCTCGATAGTTATTTGAGACTGGAAAAAAATTAGAATTTTTTTGGACCAACCTTGCTTTGCCTCTGGCCTGTTGTTGTGAGACAATTTTTGTATTTGTATTTATTTATTTTTGTTAGATAATTAGCAAAGCTACATTTAGTTGCAATTTTGTTTCAGAGACACTTAGAAAGCTTGATTGAAAAGATCTTGTACTGAAAAAGAAATTGACTGCAAACGGCGATTAAAAGTGCTTTGAAGAAGATTTCAAACGTAACAATAACCAACTTAACCTAAAAAGAGCAATCAATTTTGTATTGTTAAAGTTATATTTCTTTTTTCTTCCACAACTTTATTGTATATTAAAAAGAAAAGCTTTTCCTACTTTTATTTGTGATAAGAAGAATCAATCAAACAAAATTTAAAAAAAAATAATAATATTGTAAAGTATTAAGATATACTTTATTCGATTTTTGTTCTTTTTAAATGCCTTACATAATTTTTAATAATATAATAATTTTGACGACCAGGTTTCTTGAAAACGCCATGTAAAATTTTTACACTAGGGTAGACTGACCAGTGAGTGAACAGGCCCCAGTGAATGAACAGTTGGAAAATACGTTTAAAAAATAAGGATCGAAAATCATTCCACTGGATGAATTGGAGAAACCTTTTTTCTAGTTGTCAGTAAGACTTGTAAAATAAATACTGAGCATGAAAATGTCAATGAATCTAGTTTTTAATTAAAATCCAACATGTTTATTGACTGGACATTTTTGTGTTCATTCACTGGTAAAGAACTGTTCATTCACTTGGCTTAAGCGTTCATTCACTTGGCTTAAGCGTTCATTCACTTGGCTTAAGCATTCATTCACTTGGCTTAAGCGTTCTCATTCACTGGTTAGTCTACCCTACCTATACAAAAAAACCGCCAAGAGACGAATGGTATATTTTTTTAGAAAATAAAAATATTTTAATTGTTTTCTCAGAAAAATTAATCCACGAAAGACTATTCTGAACGAAGACCACTAATGCCAAATCCATTTTTCCTTCAAAAATACGCGCATCCGAAACTCGTGAGTCGTAAACCCGTTAGTTGGCCTGGCGTCTTTTGTCTGAAAAGTGTAATTTCCATGCTAAATCGTTGATTGTTTACCCGTCCCGTCTATTTTCAGTAGGCACTAAATCAATTTTTATTCCGAATTTATTTCTACAGGAAAAGGAGTCTTTGTATTTGCATACTTATGCTAGCTGCGGCGTCTTCTTTGAGCGAACGTCTCTGACATAAAAAATGGGATTTTAAGGTTATTGACCAGAAACACGTAGCGCTCACTGCTACTAATGAAAAATGTAGAGTTTAACATACATACCAAAATTTTGTATGTATATTCTACTCCTGCAATGTGCAGATAAACTGGAGTACCCACAACAATGATTCGGACCATTTTTGCCTGAAAAAATCAGTCTTTTACTAACTTTTATTATCGTTTAGGGTTATTGAGTTTTTACAGCAATGGATCATGTCATTGGTCTAGATACTGCAGTTTACCTTCCCACAGCAGATATTTCAACCGTATCATTCGTTTTCTTGATTAGACTTCGGCCGAAATCGAACTGAAACGCTTCGAATTCGCGCACGTTGGCTCTTTTGCAATCGGTTTAGGCTCTGCCTGGCGAATGCTCTCAAAAACTAGTTTTTAACTTCCCAAACCATGCGAATTCGAGCTAAAGGGCGTGTCATTCGTGCAAACGACAAGAACCACTACACCCACCTCTTTTGACGTGAAGTTGACCAATGAAATAATTCGAAATTTGGAAATATAGAGATGGGTCAATCCCGTTCCTTCAAAAGTACAACCCTAAGCCTTCACGTTCTCTTTAATGAATCGTTCAAAAGAACGAATCTTTTGATTCGATGTTTTTTCGCTAAACGAGTTAGAACGATTCTTTATCCAAACGATACTTGTTAGGAAAGTTCTTATCAGACAAATCTATTGGGTTTCTCGGTACACCTTAATAAGTTTCCGGTCGGGGTTTCCTTCTTTCTTGTTAAAACAATATATTTGACATTTTTCACAGGTATTGAGTGCCAAAACAGTAAACAAACAGTTCGCGCGCAATTGCTCGAATGGCCTGACCCAATCGTGGCGTGACGTCATTTGTTCGAGAATGATTTGTTTCAATTCAATTAGGAAACGCACAAAATCTGCGAAACTCCACCCATTCGCATTGAGTTTCAGTTAAATTTCGGCCTTAGCATTTTATGTGATACTCAAAATGTTTGAATTTCTTAAAAATTACGCAATATGGCGTCAAACGTGCTTATTGTATTTTTACTTTCACACAATATTTCGTATTGAATCGATTAAAAAAAATTTAAGACCTAATTAGGTTATGAAGTTCGTTGTCTTGAATATCTCTAGTACGATGTACTTTCCAACCTTCTGAAACATAATTACTAGTTCATTCAAAAGAACTGGGAAGAGGGCTTGTTCCGTTGGATTTTGTTCCGTTACTTCAGGAGTTCACTATTCTTGTATACTGTGAATAAACTAATGGATTTCAAATTTTTCGCAGCGCAGAGCTATTTTTAACCCAGTGGGAAGTAGAAACCTTCAAGAGTCGTCCGGGCTTTCTTTAATGGGATATGCAAATTGAGCGCGTAACAAGCTTCCTGTAGGCAAAATTTCCATTGAATTCCAAGTTTGTTTGCGACTCACTGAAGTTAGATGGATTTTCAATGTTCTTATTGTTAGAGAAAGCTTGCAATTGCAATTTGCATTATTCCTGTAGCATATGGAAATATATATATATTGTAATATTTTGTTTGAAACTACTTTTTTTTATTAACTTTCAAATAATAGCTTTGTATTGAATATCAGAAAATGTATTCATATAGAAATTAAAAAATAGATGAATTTTCAATTATAAAAATTTAAAATGCATTTAAATTAGAAATTTATTTTTACTGATTAAGAATATTCTTATTGTTAGAGGAAATTTCTATTTCTCCTATAGTATATGAATATATATTGTAACATTTTGTTTATAACGACTTTTTTATAACTTTCAAATAATAGCTTTATAATAAATATCAGGAAATGTATTCACAAAGATAATTGCAAGGAAAGTCGCTGCAGTTTAAATTACAAAAGGCCTATATAAATTTAAATTTGACGTTTATTTTTACTGATAAAAACTTTTATCAATAGGACAAAGGTAAACACCTCTGCATGCGATTTGAGGAGAAAATACTATTTTATTAACGATTTTATTTCAGATTTAGTTTATTTTGGCATAATAAATAGATGTGCCCATATTCTGCAATATGGTATATACCTACATTGATTAATTGTATACAAAAGCCACTGTTTCGAAAATTGGATATTGTGTTTTTAATTTGTAAATATTAGGTACATTTTTACAAATTACTTTTAAATTTTTAAGTCTTTATAGACTCAAACAATTTAAAACATAGCCAAGAAACATGAAACCATATATAATTTTTTTACCGATGTCCCGTATAATAACTTTACCTGTGTTGAAAGCTGTGTTAAATCCCTCAACTGGTATATCGTGTTATACCGTAGTTATGTTACGATTGACGTTCAATTATCAGAAAAGTTTTGTGCTTATAAACACATAATGAAAGTTGAAACTTTGTTATCTATAAGCTGTTTATTGGAAGAGATATTTTATCAAGACGTCTTAAATTTATGAATGAATTGAAAAATTAGCGATTTTTGAATTTAAATTGAATTTTTAAATATTGAATTAAAGAGTCAATTATCACACAAAAAATTCTACGAGGGCTGTTTTTTTCAACCTCCGATGGGCTGTAACAAAAAGACGGATGAAAATACAAAAGAATTTTTACCGAAAGGAATGTACAATACTGCTTATTTCTCCACATAATCACCATGACGATTAAAGCATTTGTCAAATCAGTAAACAAGCTTTGAAATAACCTCTGCATAAAATTTAGCCGCCAATGATTGGAAGGGAGTTGTGACGGTTTCTCGCAGGCAGAAGGAAATAGTGCAACAGAAATTCATCGAAGAATGAATAGAGTGTATGGAGACACCTTTATGAGTGATGGCATTGTTCGTGAATGCTGTTGAAAATTTAAAGGTGGCCGAACTGATGTTCATGAAGAAGGGGACCAAGGAAGCAAGTCGGTCGCTACCGACGACATTGTTCAGCGAGTTGACCAAGTGTTAAGGGAAACTCGAAGGTTTACCATAAGTGAATTATCGATTAGCTTGGATTGTAGCGCTTACAAAAAAAAAGGCGTGAAGAGCAAGGAAACCGTCACAATTCCCTTTAAATCATTGTCGGCTACATTTTATGAAGAGGGCATTTTAGTGCTTGTTTACAGATATGATAAATGCTTTAATCGTCAAGGTGATTATGTGCAGAAATAAGCAGTATTGTACATTACTTTTGGTAAAATAATCTTATTTGTATCTTGACCCGTCTTCTTGTTACAGAACATCGGAGGTGAAAAAAAACAGCCCTCGTATATAAATTTCACCCGAAAAGAATCAAAATCAAATAAAGTTATCAACTATGAAATAGAAAAAGGGAATTTGCATGATAATTATTTAACGGATTAGTGCCTAGCGTCTAAAGTTTTGAAAACGTTTTGGAAGCATTTTTAAAAGATTTTTGATTTTAAAAACTAATCAAACTTTAAACCACATATTTTGCATTAACTTAACTAGAATAATATTGGAGAAAACCTGTCGTATTATTCCAGTAGTTTGAACTTAAACATCCTTCACATTTGAAAAAAAAGATAATTGAATAAATAAATACAAAATTAGGTAAGTAATTTAAAATAACTAAATTAAAAAAAAAACTTGAATTAATTTCGAACAATTTATCTAATTTAACGAATTTATTATTTAGGCATACATAAGCATAATCAAAGCCAGTTAAAATTGTTGTTAAAAAATGTTAAAACGAAAATAGAGTAGAATGCTATGTTTTATAAAATGTTATTTAGTATTGTAACGTGTATATGGATGATAAAACTATACTTACGTCTATATATTAAACTATAAAAGCAAAAGAATAGTAACACTATCTTATTATTTCATTAAAATCATATTAAATTGTATATAATTACCTTCAAAATGCCATAATTAAAATACATTCGCTACTTGTACTAAATATGAACTTGACATTGGCGATTTAGAAACGTACTGCTGTGATGACATTAAATTATCTGACATAGAACTCTATATTTGAACAGAATTGTTTGTACAGTTGAATACATATAACTGCAGCGATCTCAATTTAATCGATGCAGTGTAGCAATGCGCAGTGTTCCGAAGATTATTTTATCCATTTTATTTCGTGAAATGAAACTGGAAGTAATAGAATATTTTATTAAGTTCAATTTTTTGTGTATGCATAAAATATGTCTTACATAAGTAGTTTAACCCTCTGATTCATAAGCGAATTGGCTATAGTAAAAACTTGTTTTCACTGCATGCTATTTAAAGTAACATTTTTAACTGAAAATTTAATTTCTTAAATTTAAAAAAAAAATTATATTTCTGTATTAGATGGTTATAAATGGCTCCTCCATGCTTAAATTTTTTTTTTACGTATAGATAAAAAAATTATTAAACGTATAAATTTTTAAAAATTATGTGTGTTGCTGGAAAACCTGACATCCAGGTGACAGGTTTATACGTCTGTATCCCTCAGAGGGTTAACTCGATAGTAAAACTTAAATATTTTCCAAAAACCCCAGTCAAGTGTCTTTCGAGTGTATACTTTTGATATATACGCATGCATTTCAGATATGTGACTTAGCCAACTGCCATAACATTTTACTTCATTAATTATTTGCTGAAACGTATAACAATGTCATAACTCGATTTTTGACGATATTTTCCATAATTCATCGACCCAATTTTTGTAGTGAACTAAGATTTTTTAGTAGATGCACGAATTATCTTAGAAGCCTTTATTCGGGAAATCCTAGAAGTTGGGAAAAATACTCTGCTTGTAGAATATTTGTAAATTTTCAATTAATTCTCTTTTATGAACTCAGTAATCATAGTTTTTTCTAATTAAGACGCTGTTGCAGGAAATTAGCTATTTTAAATTCCAATGGCTAGATATGAAAACTAGATATATTTTTATACGTCTAGTTTTGTATCTAGCATTTGAAATTTGGAATAGCTCATATGCTGCAACAGCGTTAGAACTAAAAACGTGGGTGTGGAATTACAGCCTTACACGACTTTCAGTTACCACTTCATACATCAATACACATTTAAATGTAATTATGAACCCTATACAGCAATTTCAATACTTTTAAAACCAAGAAAAGTTCTGTGGCAGCAACTCTGTGCGCATGCACGAATTTCTCGAAAACCTTATTATGACGTCCGTCAGGTACTAAGAACTCGTGTACCGAATTTGAAGTTATAGCTCTTTTAGTTCGAAGTGTAGACAGACAGACCAATGTTCAAAAACCACTTTTTTCGAACACTTCAAAACGTGAAGGAAACACAAAATCTCCATTTGGTTAGTTTAGTTTGAATTATCGTCGCACTAGATCTACACGAGGCCCGAATTTTTTTTTGACGATGCCCGGACCCGAATCTTTGAGCTTCTGCCTGCAAGGAGAACGTCTTAACCGACTGGGCTTGGGATTTGGGCTTTTTTGGGGATTTTCGACCCAATCGCAATACTTTCATTATCTTATATTTCATATTTGGTAAAGGAAATTAAAAACTATGATTGTTGAATTCATGTTGAAGGTTAATTGAAATTATGTAAATATTCAAGTAAAAGTGCACGTTAATAAACAACCAAACAATCACCTAATTCTGAAGCTCTACTAATGTGTAAGATAAAGGTTTAGGTCACAAATTGACAATTTCAATACCAACTTTACATTTTTTATTCTAAAATTTGTGAAATAGATTCATTATGCCTTCAGAATGAAATGGTGAAAAGCAGGAGAAAATTTCTCAATTTTTTAACTAAAATTTAAAGAAATTATTTTGTAATATCATAACTTTTGAATAAGTTATAACAACCAATCATTTTTCGAAACATTGTTAAAAAATAGTTAAAATTAAATTTTTAAACATTTAAAAATGCAAGCATGAAGAATTTAGGGCCAATTTATTTAATAAAATTGTTTCAAAGTAAATTTTATTTTTTACCATGTTTTTCATATTTTCATTTAACTACAACAATCATTTTTTGATTCTTCAAAAGACATTATTCTTCCATCTAACAATAAAAAAAATAATAACTTTTATAGAAATACGCATTGAGAATTTAATAAAACTTATTTGAAATAGGTGCGAGTTTAACTTGTTGAGAAAAAAAATTCGCTGAATCGATGATTCCAAATGGGGGTAGTGAAAAGGTTAAAATTGTCATTTTGCGGTTATCATGATTCTATTCTATTCTAATAATTGAAACTAAGTTACAAAAGGTAGAAAAAAAGCACAAGCAACCTGTCCAGCCAGTGGTACTTAAGCTATTGATTTCTTGCTTCATGCCAAGCCGCCAAGTCAGTCAGGGAATCAAATATAAATATTTAATATCTCTCAAATAGCCCTGAGGGACCCAGGCGTACGCCGGTGTTATTAAAGGCGTTTCCACTTATTATTGGGAGTGTGTGGGTTCATTTAGGGACATATTTGTAAGGATGCGAAAGATGGTAAACCTATTATCTATATCAACTGCTATTCATATTTCAGAATATCGGTTTGTTAACTGAACCTGGTCATAAGTAATTTTTTAAAACCAAATATCCTATTTTGTGTTTAATATAGTTTTAAAATAAGAATTATTGTAAAGTAGAGTTAATATATTTAAATCCGAACATCTTTCTTAATTCTTTAAAACTATTTAAATATTTTATTAAAAACTTCGTAAGTCGATAACTTCTATTTTGGTGAATATTGCTGTCCAAATATTTAAAAAAAACGTCTTTTTTCAATTAAGGCTTTAATCTAACTAAAATATGTGTTGAAATGCAGACAGCCTTTAGTAGAACAATAATTTAAAATATATGTGTCCCGATGAAGATCAATGAAAATACTTAATAATAATTAATAATACTAAATAATAATTAATAATACTAAATAATAATTAATAATACTAAATAATAATTAATAATACTAAATAATAATTAATAGTACTAAATAATAATTAATAATACTAAATAATAATTAATAATACTAAATAATAATTAATACTAAATAATAATTAAGTTTTTTGAAATATTTTATTTAGTTTTAACTGTAAAAATAATCAATTCGTTACATAACTAAAAAAAATAAACTTATAATCGTATTTTTATACAAAACAACCCATACTTTAATTTTATATTTCATTACCCTCTGAAGGATAAGCAAATTGGCCTGAAGTGTAAACTTATTTTCACTGCTTGAGATTCAAAAATTAAAATTTCAATGGAAATTTAATTTCCTTTAAATAATATTTCTGTAGCGGAAGATTACACATGACTTATCCATACTGGCAACCCTGACAATCAGTTGACTGGTTTGTACTAGTCTGTAGGTTATGGTTTATACTAGTCTGGTTTATGTTTTATACTAGTCTGGTTTATGTTTTATACTAGTCTAGTTTATGTTTTATACTAGTCTGGTTTATGTTTTATACTAGTCTGGTTTATGTTTTATACTAGTCTGGTTTATGTTTTATACTAGTCTGGTTTATGTTTTATACTAGTCTGGTTTATGTTTTATACTAGTCTGGTTTTATGTTTTATACTAGTCTGGTTTATGTTTTATACTAGTCTAGGTTTATGTTTTATACTAGTCTAGGTTTATGTTTTATACTAGTCTAGGTTTATGTTTTATACTAGTCTGGTTTATACTAGTCTGTAAGTTAAAAAAAAAGCTATCAGAAGACGCTCCCTAAAACTAACGCTAATATGGCATCTCTCCATGTTTGGGATTTAGCAATTTATTTCGGATTTGCAATTAGTTCCTCGGTCTGGGAAAATTAAGTTTGGTGTGTAAGTCGCCCCCTGGCTCTTGTATTCTCTCCCTAATTGCTGCTGCATCGGGATTGCCAGCGCTTATGACCATGTGATTCCGGATAAATTGCGGTTTCCGGAAAAGCCATGTAAGGTTAAATAAGCGGTTTCTCGCTTGATTTTGCAGTTGAATTTCAGGGCATGTATGTGGAAAGGTAAGGTACAATTGGGAGAAATTATAATAGTGTATTATCTGAATCTTATGGATTGGATTTCTTTATTTGACGATTTTTTTATAAGCTACAAGTTGTTTATTAGACTGAAATCTACTACTTGAAAGATTTAAATCTTTATTAACACACACTGTTTTACCAAGGTTTAACCCTTTCAATCCCAGTGATGCCATTTGGCGTCATCATGTTTCTGATCATAATTTTTTTAAAAAAATAATAGGGCTGACATCTATTGGGATTAATAAAAAAATATTTTCTAATAGAAAAAAAGTTTGTCGAATCAAATGATGTGCTTTTTGATATCATAAACGACTATAGAAGATCAGAAAAAAATTCTAAAATGTTGATGCCAAATTGTCATTGGGACTGAAAGGGTTAAGTTTGATTGTACTAATGTCGCATAAATATCGCTCTGAGGGATTACAGATTATAAACCCATCACCTGACTGTCTGGTTTTCCAGCAAAACACATAATTAAAAAAAATATATATAATTTATAGCTTAGCAAAATTTTAACATTTAAAGTATGGAGGAGGTAATTATAATCAATCGCTAAAGAAATAAATTTAAAACAGTTTTCAAAAAAATATATGCTTCAGTTTAGTTTAGTTTGAATTATCGTCGCACTAGAGCTACACGAGGGCTGTTGGCGACGGGCGTCGTATTTTAGAACCACAGTCAAGTGACGAGCCGGCACCTGAGTAGGCACCCAACGCAACCGTTATGGGCGACATCGTACGCAGCGTTGGGACTTTGAAGGATATTTAACGTTCACTCCCTCTACACGGGGTATTATTCGTCGGACATTTTTGTCTGCACGCGCCGTTTATAGGTCGGCAGTTATTTTGGCGATGCCCGGACCCGAACCTGGGACATTTCGCAGGCTAAGCCAAAGCCTGACTGGGCTCCCCAGCCCCGTGGTAAACCTTTAATATTAAAAAAAAACTTACGCAGAGAAGTTAGGCGACAAAGCTAGTGTGAAAGCAGTTTTTCGGAATTTCCCAACAATTTGTAATCAGTTGCTGAAGGTTCTTTTTTAAAAAAATTAAAGAGACTGACAAGTCTGAAAAATTAAAATAAAAAGTCTCAACAGTAGCTACAGTTTAATGCAAGCGTCAGCTCTCCCTATGTACCCTCCCTTCTTAAGTGATTTGGATTATCTTAAGTAGCGACTGGGGAACATAAAAAAAATGAAAATTTTATGAGTAACATTTCTTCTTTTAAATACAACTTGTCCATGAATCACTGTTAAGTCGCCTTTTATCGGACGGTGTGAGAGCTCGGGGTAACATGGGTCATGATAGGGATGCAGTGTTTATGTTCTTTCGGAAAAATACTTTATTTTGGGGTTTTGTTATTGTTCAAAGAAAAAATGCGTCCATTTTTTAACATGTCTGAAAAATTATATTAAAGATTATAAGAGGAGTGTATTATTTTTATGAATAAAATGTATCATATTTACCGAAAGAGGAGATATTTGCTGTGATACATAATCAAAATATTATTTATGGACTTGATGTTCCTATGTTCAATTTAAAAAAAAATGTTTGATCTTATTTCCAATTTTTACAAATAAATTACAATAAACCACGTTTTTTAAGTATGTATATTACCTTAATAAGCGCATTTCAAATTGTAGTATAAAAATTGTCTAAATAAAGCGATGCACGATATTTTAAAAAAATCGAAAAAATATTTTATTGAATTCGAAACAATATTAAAAAAATTTTGGTTTTCTAATTATTACACTTACCATAGCATTTTTCTTTCAGAAATTTTTTGAACTTAAAGAACAAGAACAACATACCAAATGTTATTTCCTTAACATTCCTTGGTTTGTGGTAACATTTGGTCCTACCCATCAAGTGCAATTGAAAAAGAAAAGGAGAGCTATTTTCAAATCGTCATCTTCTAAATAAGACATAATTCCATAAACTGGGGTGTTTTAAGTTTACGAAGCAATACATAATTTTATGTTATTCCTGTTTTATGCTAGTTGTTAAAAAATATATGGGCTTCCATATTTTTTTTATCGTTGTAATGTAATGAAAATGTTACAGACATCATTTCGGCAGAATTGGAAAGCGAAAATTATCTCATCAAATTATAAAAACAATTTTAGGCTTATATTTCCCAGATTTGTTTATGTTATTTATTATGTCCAATGAAATTATGTGTTGTTTTGATTTCTTATTACTGCTATAGTTTAATACCATGTGAGAACATTCACAAGTAATTTACTAATGAAGATTTTTTATACATGAAAAGATTTATCGTTAAACTCATTCTTAAAAAAAGATGAAATGAAAAATATTAATTAGTTACAAATTATTAAAAGTTTTACCACTTATTGTTATTGTCTTTCTCTACCATTATGGTCCATTTATAGCTGTTATTTTTTAATGGTACATGTAAAAAAAATCACATTATATAAATCGTATGAATTTATGGGATTGGAATGCGAACAAAAATGTAATGTAAAAATAAAATAAACCATAAAAAAGCGAAATATTTTTGACTCTCAAAAAAAGTCATTGTGAAAAAAAAAGAAAATTATTAACTTTAATAAAACAATAAAGTCCTTGTCCGTGAGGGCTTAGCTTAGTGGTCGAAAGACCACTGATAGGTTCGGTAAAAGAACCCGTGTCCGTGGGCCATGGACCCTGTCCGTGGACCCAAAAACATGAAATCGGGCTTTAACAAACAAAAACTAGGGGCGCATAACACTACATGACCTTTCAACTACCACTCAATAAATATATATAAAGGTAATTATAGACCCTATAAGGTAATTTAATAACATTAAAACGAAAAAAGTTCAATCTCAGCTACCGCATGCGCGACTTTCTCAAATACCTTATTATAACGTCCGACTGGTACTAGGAACTCGCATACCAAATCTGAAGTTCGTAGCTCTTTTTGTTCAGATGTAGAGCAGACAGACGAGCTTACAGACAAACAGACGGGGATTATTAAAAACCACTTTTTTAAAATCAGCACCCTCAAAAAAAAAAAAAAAAAAAAAAAAAGAGTCGAAAACATAATCTCCATTTCGGATTTTCGACCCCATCGCAATACTTTCATTACCTTATATGCCATATTCGGTAAAAATGAAAGTAAGCAATACTAATGCAAGCATCTGCTTCATCAATGACGTTACTAAAGAAATAATACCCGACATGAACCCATATGCCTACAAAAATATATTCCAGCCTCATTTCTCCCCCTAAAAGGTTAATTGAAGAGCTTAGTGGGAGAACGTGCTAAGTGACAAAAAGGTGAAAAAGAAAAAAATGAGCATTTAAGTTTTTAGTTTGCACTCAGATGTGTTGAAAACGGTACTAGCAAACCGTAAAAAATATACTAAACTTTAAGTCTATGAAAAAGTTGAAACTCGATATCATATATAGTTAGTCATATGTTCCTTGACACAAAATCTCAATTTAAAAAAAAATTAACTTAGCACGGTCTTCCACTAAGCTCTTCAATTTTAGATAACAAAAATCATTGTGAAACTCTACTCACCCCACGCAATCTGCAACAGTCGCTTTCCCTGACAATAGCCGCCGAGGCAGTGAAAGCAACGGCATTCCCCAGCCGCTTCAGAGGGGGAGTTTGGTCCGTTAGCGAAAGAAAACCATCTGCTTTTTCAGCGATGGGTCGTACCTGCGGGAGAAAAACGGTGTGTGTTAGTTACTGCTGGAAAGTTTTTTTAGAGGTTTTGAAAGTTGTTTGTTGGAGGGGACTGGCGATTGTAAGTTGCTGTGGAAATGGAACAGTTGACTTTTGGAGGTAAAAGGGGTTGTGCGGTTAAAGGAATTTATAGAAGTTTTTGAATGAATCGCTGAAGGTAGATATCATGTTGATAGGAATTTTTTTAAACCGCGCTCTTTTAATATTGTAGCCGGAAAATCTGCGGTTATGGAAATATTACTGCAAACATAGCTCATTTTGATGTATTTGTAATCTTTGAACTTGGAAATAGTTGCAAAAGTAGAACTAAAAATGCATGACATGTTTTGAAATTGAACATAAAATTAAACAGTTTTTGTGATTAAGATTTAATTTTATATGATTTTAGGCAACTTTATGTGCCTTTTCTAGTTTATTTTACAATGCTCCTCTAAGAAATGATTTGATTCAACTAATAAAAGTATCAATATCTCCGTAAAGTCAACATCTTACATAATCAATTAACACAATAACAAAGAAACCACAAATATCCATCATTTAAAAGCAAGATAAATATATTATCAAGTATTTCATACCTCTTTTATTAATTTAAAACAATCCAACCTTTTCAAATAAAATTGTTAATTACATCCGTCATATGCAGTGTACATAAAAATGTTTTTAAACACGTTTATATGAAATTATAATTTTTGCTAATATTTCTTTTTGATAAAATTGTTCTGTTCTTTATCATGTCCAAAGTTGCCCCTAAATACAGTATTTGTTTTTCCTGAGAAAACTTATAGAACTTTTGTAACAGTTGGTAACTCGTACAAAGTCGCTTAATGGAAGATACTATTACGTTCCTTCAAGAACGAACTGGGCGCGCAGGTGAAACTTATCTAGTAATGCAAAACTGTCCAACGGATAAATTGTAAACACCTGCCCAAAATAGAAAATGTATTCAACACAATGTATTCAATACATTCCATAAGAATTTCGGTCTACATTTTGCAAGAACTCTCCTTAATCCCAAACTCGCTTGCCCGAATCTTTGGTTAATCACGATCTCAATTTTTTTTGTTTTTGTTTTTTTACGTTAATTCAACTGATCATAATCTATTCTTTATAAAAAATTGGTTAAAAATGAAAAACTTATATTCATTTTATCTGCATTTCTAATTACTATTTTAATAAAATTTGAGATTTGGAAATAAATTTATTAATGGTGTTGTATACATAATTGACAATTGTTTCTTCTAGAGATGCGATAATTCTGCAATACAGTTTTGGTAACCAATAATTATATTTTGAATCATTCCGCAAAATGATACTTCTAAATACTTAAAACTGAACATTTACTAAAAAAATATGCCTAAAACCTTTTGAACAGTGTCTACATTCATAGGAAAAAAGTTTTTATATTTTAAGTATGTATATTAAATTTTATCTGACAAACATAATCTGCTTCAATTATCAACACTTTCGCTTTGTAGCCAATGAATTTAGGAACTCAAAGCAACTGAGAAATTACTGTAAATTTCTAGCCTAATCCTATAAAATTGTTCATTTCCAAAGAAATTTTACATATTTTACAGTCTAGTGATTCATTTAATCAAAATATTTTGGAGTGTTTTAAATCCGATAATTTATTTAGAATGAATCTCAAACTTGTTTCTTATGTTTTCTTACAACTTGTGTTACACACTACAAATTCTCTAATCAGAAAAAGTATGCCCACTGTTCCCTTATTATTAAAGGATTTTCATATTTTGTATAGCATTCACAATAAACTACTTTTACTGGCCAAATTCAAAACTAGTCGATTATTCTATGCAAACAATTACATATTGATTGTACTCCAAAGTTGACTTATTGTGTTGTGCGTTTTGGTCATTCAAAAGTTTTAATTTTGATAGGGATAATTCGCGCATGCAGTTAAAATCCTACCGTTTTAATGTATAGAATAACATCTACTACACATGAGAGTATAATTCTTATTTAGTTAATCTAGAAATGAAGAATATTGGACGTCCAAAGTGTGATTTATTGTGTTGTGTTTTAGTGTCATTTCAAAAGTTTTAATTTAGATGGGGAATAATTCGCGCATGCAGGTAAAAAAATCCTACCGTTTGTTATGTATAGAATAACATCTACTACACATGAGAGTATAATTCTTATTTAGTTAATCTAGAAATGAAGGAATATTGACGTCCAAAGTGTGATTTATTGTGTTGTGCGTTTTATCATTTCAAAAGTTTTAAATTTGATGGGGATAATTCGCGCATGCAGGTAAAAAATCCTACCGTTTTTATGTAGTAGAATAACATCTACTACACATGAGAGTATAATTCTTATTTAGTTAATCTAGAAATGAAGGAATATTGGACGTCCAAAGTGTGATTTATTGTGTTGTGCGTTTTGTCATTTCAAAAGTTTTAAATTTGATGGGGATAATTCGCGCATGCAGGTAAAAAATCCTACCGTTTTTATGTAGTAGAATAACATCTACTACACATGAGAGTATAATTCTTATTTAGTTAATCTAGAAATGAAGGAATATTGGACGTCCAAAGTGTGATTTATTGTGTTGTGCGTTTTTATCATTTCAAAAGTTTTAAATTTGATGGGGATAATTCGCGCATGCAGGTAAAAAATCCTACCGTTTTTATGTAGTAGAATAACATCTACTACACATGAGAGTATAATTCTTATTTAGTTAATCTAGAAATGAAGGAATATTGGACGTCCAAAGTGTGATTTATTGTGTTGTGCGTTTTGGTCATTTCAAAAGTTTTAATTTTGATGGGGATAATTCGCGCATGCAGGTAAAAAATCCTACCGTTTTTATGTAGTAGAATAACATCTACTACACATGAGAGTATAATTCTTATTTAGTTAATCTAGAAATGAAGGAATATTGGACGTCCAAAGTGTGATTTATTGTGTTGTGCGTTTTGGTCATTTCAAAAGTTTTAATTTTGTTGGGGATAATTCGCGCATGCAGGTAAAAAAATCCTACCGTTTTTATGTAGTAGAATAACATCTACTACACATGAGAGTATAATTCTTATTTAGTTAATCTAGAAATGAAGGAATATTGGACGTCCAAAGATTGATTTATTGTGTTGTGCGTTTTGGTCATTTCAAAAGTTTTAATTTTGATGGGGATAATTCGCGCATGCAGGTAAAAAATCCTACCGTTTTTATGTAGTAGAATAACATCTACTACACATGAGAGTATAATTCTTATTTAGTTAATCTAGAAATGAAGGAATATTGGACGTCCAAAGTGTGATTTATTTGTAGAAGCTATTGGTTAGAAGTTTTTGTGAGAATCGGCAGCAGGAAGCAAGCTCCCTATGCTAAAAAAACACACAAGCCTTACATCTCTAGGTCTAATCTAGAAAAGATTATTACAGTCCAAATTATTTATTGTGCTTGAGTTTTCGATAACCAAGTCGGTTATCAATAAGAGGTCTAATGGTTCACAGTAAAATATTATGCTGTCGATTAACAATAGGTTGATCATGAGAGAGTCAGGTTACTTGTGCGACTACGTATGAGCGTTGCTTGGTGTTAAAGATATTACATTTAATGGTTTAAAAGATGGATATATGTGAAAAAGGTAATTTAAGTTATTAAGTTTAATCGGGGTTAAAAATATAAGATTTTGAGGGGGGGTTAAGTTATAATATGTCATATGGGCCCCCCCCCCCCCCCCCCCCAGCAAGTGGGCTCGGACGGGGAACGAGAGACAAAGAAAAAGTAGAATTGGAGGAAACTTGATTCACAAAACCGAGAGTGGACACCTCTCGACCAAGTAAGACAAGTGCCAAGTTATTGTAAGAGCCAGTGAAAAGGATAAAAAATAAATGCAAACATCCAATTGGTCAACCGAACAGAGTAGTAGAAGACAAAAAGGTAGCATTAGATGAAGAACACCGTAAAATAATACTAAAATGACAATTCTGTAAAATACAAAAATAAAACATAAAATGATGTAAGCAAACGTAACATCTCAACAAATTTGAAAAAATGCCACGATTAATGAGGTGCGGAGGGGTTCGAACTCTTGTGATGAGGTGAATACAATCCCTCCGTTGGAGACTTATTCCCACTCTTATCAACAACTGACTTCGCTCCCGTTGGTGACACCGTGCCACCTTTATCCGCTATGGTTGGCGGTGGAGACATCACCCTGGCTTCCTTCAACTTCGGGTCAGTAACTGGGTAGGTGCTCCTCACCTCCTTCAACCAATGTCCGTCTGCGTTGCTGACCACAGCCGTGTTGGTGGTATTAGGCATTCATAAAATACAATATATCAAATACTAAAAATGTGTAATATAAACAATGTTAACGCATACTTGCCAAACAATATAGAATCGCACAACAACAAAATTAAATTGAAAAAACAATAATAATATAGGTGAATAGAGGTAAAACATAAAACGCGCATTATTAAAAATGTAAAAAGTTAAAAGAAAATCTGTGTTTTCTTCAAAAATAAACTTGTCAGTTTTGTTGACGAAGTTTTTTTAAAGTCACAAGCAATGTTAATTGCCAACTAGGATAGCTATTCAAATGTCGACATATTTGTTCCGGACCAAACATGTGGACAATTCGAAAAATCTGTAGGTACACACCTTGTAGAAAAGTCTTTTAAAGTCTTTCTTAGAGTTGTATGGTGGAAATTGAAAGGTAAAAAAAAGGGGCAAACGTTTGCAAATGGTCAAATTCTAGAGTTGTCATAGTCGACGTGTGTGTGGAGTTTATACACTCTTAAAACAAAAGAGTGAAATCCACTCCTATAGGGGAAGTACATTTTCGGCACCGGAAATGAGTGGAAATTAACTCAGACTGAGTTAAAACCGCTCTCGTTTGTTTTGAGAGTGTAGGGCCATTTTTGTTGTTATAATAGGTAGCTCAAAGTTTAGATAATGAGAATAAAGAACTTAGTGCACTTTAGAGAGTAAATTAATAAAATGTGTGTGGGGTTCAACCACATCATTGATTAACTGGGTAACCCTAGCATTGTAATTCGATAGTTCAGTAATAGCAACATAATAACTTTTAAGTTTTCATGTTTTTTGTGTGAAAATATAGAAGATAGTAAGGTACCGAAGCAGTATGTAAAGAGTTTGTACATAAATAATTTCATTTTGTAGTAGCAATGGTCAGTTTCTTCTTGAAATGTCTGAGCTGAGCAGTTCGTTGAGTATTTTACGTTTATTGATAAATTGATAGTTGTTAGAGTTCGATTGGAAGAAGATCCTTCTGTTGCTTGAGTTAAAAGTTTATTTTTAACCGAATCTTGTAATATTCTTCATCACACAAAAATATAGTGAAAGCACATTGAAAATACAAACACACACACAGCACAATGCACGTAGAAATATACAAATAAAACCTGGTATTTAATTAGATAGTTGTAGTTATTAAGTTATAATATGTCATACATACTATTAATACTATAATAAATTACTAAAAAAGAACAATCGTAAACATTAAAAATATGTCATATTTTCAAGATTAAGATTAACAATTCCTCCTCCCCCCCCCTTCCTCCCCTTAAAAGTAAAATTAACATGTATACAACTTAAACAAACTCCGGGATTAGCTCATTCATTTTTAATGTTTACGATTGTTCTTTTTTAGTAATTTATTATAGTATTAAATAGTATGTATGACATATTATAACTTAATAATAACAACAACTATCTAATTAAATACCAGGTTTTATTTGTATATTTCTACGTGCATTGTGCTGTGAGTGTGTTTGTATTTTCAATGTGCTTTCACTATATTTTGTGTGATGAAGAATCTTACAAGATTCAGACTTAAAGTGTCATATTTTCAAGATTAAGATTAAAAATTCCTCTCTCCGCCTTCCTCCCCTAAAAAGTAATATTAACATTTATACAACTTAAACCAACTCCGGGATTAGCTCATTTCCCATACACTATTACCTAAAAAACATCACATCCTTTTCCTTATCCGCATTGTTAGTTACATAAAAATCTCCGAAATCTTGAACGCTAGAAAAAAAACATCGTTTCGCATTTCAAGACATCGTGCAAAACTATCGTTCAAGTTACACACTTTCTATTCTCCTTTGCCGATGTCGCAACGATAACTGCCTGAATACAAGACACGCCACTATGGTTGACATAATTGTTACTGGTTTTGAATTATTAAGAGTTAGTTTTTTGCGCTATATGAAAACTGATTTTATCTGAACCTAATGCTTTAACCTTATGTTTTGTGATAGAGTATAGAAATATTTATTACATAAAACGGTAATAATCGATATAAATGACGACATGCATGCCAAGTTTGTGAAAATTGGCCCATGGATCTATAATAATAAAAGAAAGAGTCTGTTTGTCTGTGGATCGTAAAAGACCTACTTATACTGCCCTCAGAAATTCGAAATTTTTAAGATAGATTCCCTTTAATACCAACGTGTGCACCTGAGGCTTAGTTTTTTCATATTTGTTCCATTTTTAGAGAAAATTTGAATTTTCTGAAAAAAATACACCACTTTCGCTCAAATCCGATCATTTTTTCCCTTTCGTGTTGTCATTAGAGAGAAGTAATGAACACAAAAATCAATTAAAATTGAAATTGTTTTTATTTTCTTGCCATTACCTTCAGAAACTAAATTAATGATTTGAAAAATAATTGAACGTGCCAATGAGCTAATTTATTTTTTAAAAAACCCAGAATGGAGGTTTTGACGTGAAATAACATTGTTATACAATTATGGTTAATTTTGAATTTATCAGGAAAATCGCGATGACAGTAAGTTCATATTGAGGAAGATTTTTGTGATATGAGGATGTGCATTTTGTAGTGAGGTATTTTTATTTTGGAATTTTAAAGCAATATAAGTAACGGGATTTTATTCTTTATAATGAACGGGAACAAATGCAAAGTTTATTATCCTATAGCAAATCAAATGACACATATACTTGGATCGATTTGATATTCTTTTAGTCCGTGCGAAGAACGGGTATTTATTTGCTAGTTCTAAATAAATTGATGGGACATTTGTGTCATTTTGACTCATTAAAGAAAATATAGTATTTCTTTTAAAAATAAATTATAATTAAACTTAGGTATAGTAGTAAATATACTAAATTACCATTTAGTTGAATGCTAATTTTTAGTGGAATGTTAATTACCACTTAGTTGAATGCTAATTTAAATCAAATTAAAAGGTTTGCGGTATGAATGCATGTTAGAATGCAAAGAGTTGTATATTTGCCATGCTTCTACTAAAAAATTGCGATGTATTACTTAAAATAAAATATTTCATGCCAAAATTAAATATGTCGATTAACTTAATATGACGCAAAATTATGATTTATAAATTATTTGTACTAGATTATTTATATTATTGATTTTGAAGCAATGGAACGTCTAAGACCAAAAGCAAATGTTATTCGACCCTCGTGACAAATATAAAATTCATTGCCATGAATTTCATTTGAAATTTTGTCAAATCAATGCAAATGCATTCCTTTGTGTGTTTTTTTTTTGTAAAAAAAACATCAATATTTTTTTTATTGTGGTGAAGAAAAATAAAAAGTAAAAAAGACGATCCACAATACTAAGGCGAGCGTACTTGGGCAAGGCCATTGCAAACCTGTTCTCCAATGTTTCTGAGTTGATGCAAGGTCTACTTTTTATGCATCTAGAAAGTAATTGGACATTTTGTTATTTTAAAAGATTCGATGGTTTCTGTTCCTGTGTTTTGTGACAGAACGGCTTAGTTAGATCGAAGTCGCTATAGCTACACCTGCACTCTTAAAAAAAACGAGCGGTTTTAACTCAGTCTGAGTTAATTTCCACTCCTTTCCGGTGCCGAAAATGCACTTCCCCTATAGGAATGGATTTCACTTTTTTTTGCGGAGTGGGTAAAAGAAGTAAAAGAAAACAATCTACGTCCTACACTCTTAAAACGAGCGGTTTTAACTCAGTCTGAGTTAATTTCCACTCCTTTCCGGTGCCGAAAATGCACTTACCCTATAGGAGTGGATTTCACTCTTTTGTTTTAAGAGTGTGGACTGTTGGCTACTTGAGTTTATTTTTTGGTGACACCGGAAAGCAAACCAAGAGAAATATCGTATGTGGCCTCAAGACATTGAACTGCCACGATTTAAGGTTCACCAGTTTCCCCACAGCAGGCTGAATTGTTCGTAGGTTTTATTTCGAACAATCTGTTTAAGATGAATGCCACTTTCGATTTTATGATTCCTGGTAATATATATGAAGCCCTTATGTTCTCTAAGTAAACTCTCTTCTTGTCAACTAAAATACTAAGGATAGGACTATATTGTTATTAAACAAATTTTTTTAATAGTTTTAACTTTCGATAACTTTATTATCTTTATTACAAGCTATTCTTCTGATAACGAAATCGAGTATCTAAATTTGCCGGTCAATTGCCCTATATTTGTGAAACGTAGAAAACATTTCATTATGTTCGGTAACTTTTTGTGAAACTGTTTAAAAAAAAGTCAATTATGCAAAACACGTGAGTACTCCAAGAATAATATTTACAAGGAAATATTTTTAAAAACATGTGATCTTTAGGATTTAAAAAACAAACAAACAATGGACACATATTTTTGAAATTTAATTTTCCTGACCAATAAAAATATAATAGTAAAACTTATGTTGGATCCATATAAGACATTTTAATAATAATAATTTTTTTACTTACATGGATGCGTAGGGGAAATGCGACAAATGAAAAAAACTTTTTAAAATTCCAAAAAAGGTTTTTAACAATTTAAAACATCCGGGTATTGCAATGAAAACTACACATATAAAGGTGTTCATACCTTCAAAGGGCGGAAAAGGATTTATAAAAGTTTTGAAAACATTCCACTCAAAACACATGCTATTAATATTTTTAAACATTTTCTTTGCATTAACGTATAACTAGAGCTATATGAGGGCTATACACTCTTAAAACAAACGAGCGGTTTTAACTCAGTCTGAGTTAATTTCCACTCCTTTCCGTGCCGAAAATGCACTTCTCCTATAGGAGTGAATTCCACTCTTTTTCGGAGTGGGTAAAAGAAATAAAAGAAAACAATCTGCGTCCTACACTCTTAAAACGAGCGGTTTTAACTCAGTCTGAGTTAATTTCCACTCCTTTCCGGTGCCGAAAATGCACTTCTCCTATAGGAGTGAATTTCACTCTTTTGTTTTAAGAGTGTAGGTGATGGACTTCGTTATTAAGGACCACCTATTTCAAAAAGAACCCTTGAATGAAGCATGAGTGCAATTTTGTGAAAGTAAATCGCAAAATTTCCCTTTTTTAGAAAACACAAACATAAGATTTTTTTTTATTTAAAGTACAGATAAAAATATCAAGTTGTTAAATCTTCCTCCAATTTTTTTTCTTGTGGTAAAAGCGACTGGTTTCTTTTCTTAAATAAAATGTTCTTTCTTTCGGATGCGTTCGGAATTTTTGTGGAGAGTGGGGGATTGGGGAACCCTTTATTACATTCCCCCTCCCCCCCAAAAAAGAATATTTTTTTATGTTGGTTTGTAGAATGGTCAGGTGATTCGAGTCCAGCAGGTGGCTTATGTACATAGATTAAAAGTTACTATATATTGGTGTTTGCCCATGTTGAATGATATTGCAGGTGGTAATGTCACATTCCTGATCTAATAATGGAATTAGGATTTGGTGTAAAGGAATGTATTGTGAAAAATGTGAAGCGTGTTTTTGGTTTAAATATAGTTTAAGGGTACATTCTGCCGTGTGAAGGTAAACTGAAGTAACTGTAACAATGAATTAGATAATTTTTGCTCTGAAATAATCAGTGTTTTTTCTTATAGGTTAGAGTAATTGAGTTTTTGCCACAATATTCCAAGTCATTTGGCTAGTTACTACAGTTTACCTGCCCAAGGCTCTTGTTGTATTTGCTCTTGTACACTCTTAAAACAAACGAGCGGTTTTAACTCAGTCTGAGTTAATTTCCACTCCTTTCCGTGCCGAAAATGCACTTCCCCTATAGGAGTGGATTTCATTCTTTTTGCGGAGTGGGTAAAAGAAATAAAAGAAAACAATCTACGTCCTACACTCTTAAAACGAGCGGTTTTAACCTTGGTACGGTATTTGCTCTTGTACACTCTTAAAACAAACGAGCGGTTTTAACTCAGTCTGAGTTAATTTCCACTCCTTTCCGGTGCCGAAATGCACTTCCCCTATAGGAGTTTTCACTCTTTTGTTTTAAGAGTGTAGTTCATATTATAAACAAAACTTTTGAATTATTTGTTCATACTTTACACTTTTGTAAGGGAATTATGTTCATAATACCAAATGAAAACTTTCAATTCACTAAAAAAGAACAATACATTGTAAGAATATATTCGTTCTCGAAAATTCAATTAACATATAATAATACATTTCCTATAATGATTCTGATCAATAAAGACATTGCTTTATTAATTTCAATAAAAACTTGCATAAGAAAATCGAATTCTGAAATTATCTTTTAATTTCAATATAACTTTAAATGACAAAAAATACTGTTTATCAGAAAATAGATAAAAAAAAATCGCACACAATAGCAAACCATTAAGTTCTGAAATGCCGGACATAGTTACCGCCATCAATCCAAAATTGCGACGCCGAAATTCTTCGTTGTCATTTCAAGATGCATTTTCTTGAAGCCTCTCTTTGATGTCGAGTATTTTTCAGCTCCGCATAAGTGAATAATGCGGTCAAGAGACATAATATCAAAAAAGAATATTATTTTTCGACTGATGGAACTCGATTGAAAGTGGTTGTTCTTTAGAATTCTGGTCGTTAGTTGTGTTCCGGAACTATGGAGAATTTAAGAATGTATTTCTTTTTTCTCTGGGTGCTTTACCCAAATTGAATGAGATATATTCTTTTTGTTCAATTTTGATCTTTTAATATTAAATATTATTGTTAAAAACTATTTATTGTTAGAAGATTTTCTTTTATTTAAACGATTTTGTAAACTTTTGGAGGCACATGACTTCCTTGCAGTTTAACTTTTTTTTTTTAATTTACGCATTTATTGTTGGTTCATTGCATCGGGAATCGAATTAAAATTTTTCAACAAAATGTTAATTTGCATGATTGTAAATTGTATACGATTGACTTTTCAAAATCTCTGAAAATATGATTGAATTAATAAAGCCTTGTTTACGTTTAGGGATTGTGCTGAAGAATTTTGGCGTTTCATGATATTTTTTAAAACAAACTTAGCTAGGCATAAAAATCGTCTAGTAAATAAAAGGCGCATTGGAACCTTTTAAATTTTCAAGACTAGAAAAATTGAGGGCACATTCAAGTTAATAATTCAAATATAAAACGATCAGGCTTACACAAGAATAAAACTTGGTACTTTATAACTTTATTTTATTCCTATTACTTTACCAATAATCACCAAATAGTTTGATCATTCGTTAAGAAAATACAAAAAAAATCTTAACCCCCCCCCCCCCCCGTAAAACACACTAAAAATAAACCATACCTCAGTTCAAATTCGCGAAGTTTTGCCACACGTCGTATAAAGTATTTATTTTTCCTTCTGCATGCAAAAACACATAAATATGTTTATCAAAATAAGCATCCACGTTAATTAAAATGTCTTCTACAACTATTCTTGCTTTTACGGCTTAAGGGGATACGGTACCCCAAAACATTATTCCTAGAAATAATAACATAAACTTGTAAACTATAGTGGTTTTATATAATGTTCGCTCTAAATAAAATTTTCCAGCAATAAAAACACATATTTACAAGTAGTTTTTCATTTATTTTTTAAAAAAAGTTAAACATTTGGACTTATTTTAAACGCTTCTCCTCTTTCAATTTTGAGAATAATTGCACCAAACTTTTATAGTTTGTTTTTAGTACTATTTGTTCAAGAACTGTGCATGGATTTTAAAATGTGAGCTACAGTTAAAAAGTAACATGCATTTATACTGAAAAAATCACAAAAAAATTACAAATTATTGAATTCAACATTTAAAAAAAAAACAACTATACATAGTAGACCTTATTCCATGAACAATTTTGTGCACCATATATATAAAAACACAGGTTAAAAATTTCAAAATTCTAACTTAATCAGAAAAAAAGCCTTAAGGATTTATTAAACACAAGAATTGAAAAAAGCGAAATAGAGAAAAAAGGTAAGGTTGCAAGAAGACGAAATACGTATTCAAACTTATAATAATGACTCCAGAAAATTTTAATTACCTTTTTTCTACAAAATACATCATTATGAAACTTTCAGTAAATGTTCAAAAATATATTGTGAATGAAAATATTTTGTGAAGAAGTAAAAACTGAAAAATCGATATTTTGACCACTTTTTGGTTACCGTATCCCCTTAAAAGTCATAGATTTGTCATGCATATAAAACTTAAATTCGTAGACATTATAAGCATCTGAAAAAACAAATAAAACGCCCTCATTCGATTGATATACGTGATTGAAATGCAAATGATGAAACATATCAACACATCCACTGTCTATTTCTAAATATGCTCTTTTTGTATTTTTATCTGAAATATCATCAGCATTCTGCATAAATAAAAATGATGGCTTCCAATCTATCTATATTATTTTTACTGGAGAAGTAAAGTGAAATATAATAAGTTTTGAAAAAATCAATCGCGTAGTTATGTCATAGATTTAAGATTGATTTATCTAGTTTTTTTTGGATAATAACGATGATCCGGATGTGTTTATCGTGTACATATTATCTCGATTGGTTATCATAAATGCATAGCGATAAGTTTATAAAAACTATTTTCCTTAGAAAGCTAAATAAACATTCATCTTGGTAGTTTTGCACAGAGAGAATGTGAAACTGTACATAACGTTACATTTAATTTTACACGTTTAAATTTTAACTACTAGTTTTATAAGTATATATATAAAAAAGTGAAGATTCTTTTACAACATATAGTTATTTTTTGTAAGTTATGTTAATCAAAACTTTGAAAAGCTAGGATCATTTTTTCATCATTCCATTTCATCTTATTATAACAAAATACAGTTTCTAATTAAGTTCGATAACACATTCACTTTAAAACACTTCAAAAACCTTGAGGATTAAATAAAAACTTTTAACATGCATTTGAATGAACTAAATGGTTTAAACTTGCATTGTCTCTGCAATTACAGTTACGCACAATTACAGTTTTCTGTAACAAAATCACTTTTTCGCAGCAAACCACTAAGTGCTTTTACATGATATGTATTTATTGTTTTAATTCTTTAATTCCAGACATTTTGATGACACTATAACTATGCAACAACAATGGAACAACATATTTTCCATTAACCGATTTCTCACCATTTAGAACAGCAATTAGTTTTAAAAGTCGGTAGGAAAATCAGTTTTTATGGGAAGTTGAAAAAATTTCGTGATTTTTCCTATACGCAATCAACTTTTCATTCGTATTTTTGTTATTTGAAAACATTCCCAAAAAATCTGACTCATTTCAACTTTGTATTAGTAAGTTTTCACAACTCTCATCGTAATAGAGATATTCAAGAAAGATAAATATTATTTTCTCCACTTGTATTTTTAAGAAAAATCGACTGTTTTTAAATCCTAAAATTCATGTATTTTTGGGAAAAATAACTTGTATTGTCTTTGCCTACACATAAGCTTGTTTTGTATTTTATTATTTGGTAGTTGGAAGCAAAATATAAAATCAAATTAAATAAATTTAGATAAGACTTACGACTTTCCTTATGAAACCTTTAAAAAAAATATAGTTTATGTTCAACAATTTCAAAGGTTGTTTGTTTTATGACTGAAAAAGAAAATTAATATTTCAAAGGAAATCCGTTTTTGGGTTAAAATTTTTGGTTATTAACAAACACAATACATAAAATAAATTGTGCTTCCCTGATGTAAGAGGCCGAGGAAGAAGAGGAAAAAGAATAAGAGGCCGAGACCAAGGCAGGCATGGTGACGAAGTATCTTGAAAGAAAAAGACAATCTTGGTTGGCCAAGCTGGGCCGTTGCCAGGGAGGCCGCACTGAACCGGGGGAACTGGGTTTCAACGATTGCGGCTTCTTTAAAGGCGTGACGAGTCCCAAGGTAAGGCAATTAAGACAAAATAGCCAACGAAAATAGTAAAAAAGGAAAAACACAGATACAAAAGAAAACTGTTCCCTATAAGAAACATAAATGAGACACACTCCTACATAATGCAATTTCATATGTAATCAAACAAAAATATAACATCCGGAAGGAACGGCTTCCTTAACCCGTTACCCAGCAAATAAGGACAGACACGAATTTCGTGATTGATATATGCGATCTTATTTTATAATAGCGAAGAAAGTGGGCGATCGGAGAAGCACGAGTTGTAAAGTAGTATTTAGGGGACATTAAGAGCATGAATGGGATCCCACGTTTATCATTGTTGGAATTTCACTTTCAATTTGAAAAGTAGTGCTTGTTTTCCTTGGGAAAGATGTTGCCTATTTTTTTCGAAAGAAAAATAGGAATTTTGAAATTGGAATAGCAAGAAAATGAGTAAAGGATTTTTAAATTTTGATCTTCAAATATTACAAAGATTTGTATTTTCATAGTAATTTTTGTTTTAAAAGTATGTCCTCTTTAGAAATTTTAGATTTATTTACTGCAAACAATGTATTATTACAAACACACAATTTCACAAAGAATTAATTAAAACGAAATTTTATTTAAAAAAAACTATATTGCAAAGTGAATATTAGTAAAATTTATTTTTTACTTTTGCTCCTAATACACTGATTTGACAACAAAATTAGTACCATTAAAAAAAGTCTCTAATTTTTTTTTATAATGCGAATTAAACGTTTTGGCTTAAAAATTCAGTCTAAACTTTTTAATAATTATCATAATCATTTTTACAATCCACTTTAAAACTAAATCACTCATCAACTCATTCTGAAAATAATTGCTAGTTCAGCTTTCTTAAAAAGACAGGTAATTGGTATGTATTATGGTTTTTTATCATGCAACTTAAGTTGGTTGATTAATTATTACAACTATTCTTTTACAAAAAAATGTAAAACAGCTCATGAAATTTTTTCACCAAAGTTATTATTGATTGATCTTGCAAAAAAATAAAATAGTTAATCAACATGAAATCACTTTGCTATTGGAAAACTTCCATGAGTAAAATATCCAACGTAGTTCTTTTCCCAATTATTTCTTAGTCAATATTCTTAAAAAAAATCTGTACCAAGTGAAAAAAAAATAACAAATAAACGTTAGAAAATTCCCTTCTGACATTAAAAGACCACTCTGGATAAAATTGGGAGTAAAATTTCAAGGTAAAAAAATCTAATGCATTAGAGCGTGACTGGCAAAACGAAACCCACGTCGTCACAAAAAAAAAAATAATATGAACCGAAGTAAATAGGCACTTGTCCAATGTTGTAACATAATAACATCGGCCTTTTTCGTACTAAGTTTCAGACTTAAAGTAGCTGAAATTTGACACACTAGACAGGCGAACTTTATTTCATCTATAATGAACTATAACATAGCCCAGGGGAAAGAGGGGGGGGGGTATTTTTTTTTTTTTTTTTTTTGGGGGGGGGGGGGGGGCTACAGTCCAGCACCTGTTGTTTCCGTGCCCTTATTACCTCCTACAATTGCGCTTTCAATATTAGGCGGTGTTCCGCTTTGAGCCTCTAGTTAGCTTAATATTTTTTTTTTATAGTGAACAGTAGATGATGGCGTATTTGCTTTTAAAAGCTAATTATTGATTGTTTTGTTTCGGGTAATTGTATTGTTTTTTTTTTGTTAAGTCGTGGGAATAACTGATTGATTGTTTTAGGGAAGACTTGTTTTAGCTTCCACATTACATTTTTAACTCAAAAAGTTTAAGTTTTTATACAGGTTATGTTCGTCCTCCACCCACTTTCGCATCTCAAACTACAAATGTTACGGACATGTGTGACGCGTCGAAAATACAGCGCACCATAAATAGTAATCATTGAAAAATTCTGGAAAAAATTCAAATTCCAAGAACTTCAATTATTCAAAAATTCAAAATTTAATACCAATTGGAACCGAATAAAACGGGCATTTTTAATGGATTAAGGAACATTTATTAACGTTCGTAGAAAATTAGTTTAATTTTGGGGCTTTGGGTTTTATTGTTTAATTTTGAGGTTTAAAAGTTTAATATAAAAATACATTTTATCTTTGGTGCTTTTTAGACGCACAATTTTTGTGTGAAAGTGGTTCTAAGTGACAGTTTCTGTTTAAAAAAATTAGTAAAGAGAGCAGGTTTGTAAGTTTCATTTGTTTGACAGGTAGCCAGTTCTTCCAACTAAAAAGTAGAGTAATTTTTTGGTACAAAATATTTAAATGATTTTTAATTTTATCCAATCTATCAATCTACTTTTCTGTAGAATTAAAAATGATAAGCTAATTCTAATAATTGTCTTTGCTGAGCGATTAGTTTGTGGTGGTCTCTTTAATAGCATATAAAACAAGTTTTTTTTTGTAAAAACGGAGATGAAGGGTTGAAATAATTATTTAATTTTTTTTTTTAAACTGTCTATTGTGATTCTTTTGAAGAGGTACGGGTCGGCTCGGTTTTGATCCCGGCCCAATCCAGCCCAATACCAAAACGTCTGCTATAAAGTAACTACTCGGCCGCAAGGGCTATAGTATTGGGTATTTCTGCTAAGCGCCACAGTTTAAATCAAATAAATTCTCATAAAAAATAATTTCAATTCAAGGTTTTATCATATTAAAAACTTTCCAACAACTCATAAAACTGGATAAAATTCTTAGAAAAACGGCAATTTAATAACTTTCTAAATGCATTTAAATTATAAGAAAATTTTAATGCATATTTTTATGAATAAGAATAATCATCAACAGGTGAATGACTTTGAGTTACATCATGCGATGAAATAAAAAGCAATAAACATAATTGCACTAATGGCTCCGATTCCTGGAAAAACAACCAATATTTAAATTGTATCTTCTATAGCCACATGAAATGCCCGAAGATAATACGTGTGGTTTTTGCGGCCAACCTTTAGCGTAAGAAAAACTGTGTGGGGTCAGACTAACCGAAGCCAATTTAAAGATTGACGCCTCCTAAATTTGTTCCAAAAAGTATTTCATTCGTTTCTGGAGTAATTGTTAACGATCGTTATCAAACTGCCTTTTTAATCATTTTTTCCATTAAATTCGTTGTCTGATAATGGATTTTAGTTCGTTGGAAAACTGTGAATAAAAAGAAAATAAAGCTTACTTTGAGATGAAGTATTTCAGATATGTTTGCTGAAAAGCCATATAACGTTTTAAAGTACATTATCAGTAACCGTTATGTGATTGTGTTTTAAAGTAAAGTAAGAAAAGCTAATGGGAAAAACTTCAAGTTAAACTTTTTTCCCCCGAAAAAATAATTTGTTTAGTTTGAATTATCGTCTCACTAGAGCTACACGAGGGCTATTGGTGACGGGCGTCGTAATTTAGAACCACAGTCAGGTGACGAGCCGACACCTGAGTAGGCACCCAACGCAACCGTTAAGGGCGACATCGAACGCAGCGTTGGGACTTTGGAGCATATTTAACGTGCACTCCTTCTACACGGGGTATTATTCGTCAGACATTTTTGGCTGCACGGGCCGTTTATAGGTCGGAAGTTATTTTGGCGATGCCCGGACCCAAACCTGGGACCTTCTGCATGCTAGGCGAATGCCTAACCGACTGGGCTACCCAGCCTAGGAAAAAATAATACAAATAAGGTGAGTTTTCATCAAATACATTACTTTCAGCGACACATTTACTTGGTTGAACAATGAGAAATTTTCATTCATTTTTTTAAATCGTAAACGTCGTGTGTGAAAGCTCCCATTGGCAATAGCTATTATGGACCATACGGCATTTAGTTACGATAATAATCATTTTAGGTGAGCAACTAGCTATTGAGTTTCGACTTTTTTAAAATGAAAAATATTAAATTTATTTTTATGCTTGTTTCACACGCTCCGGCCATGATCGCCGTATTCACGGTGCGGGATAATCGTAGTACAGAGATCATCTCTCTTTGTTGTGTAGGTATACCTTCTGTATTAATGTTAAAGTGATATAAACTGCAATCTCATATAATTAAGTTATTATTTACTTCTAATATTAGGATAGTGGTAGTACACAATAGTTATGATCCTCAATTACCCAATAAGAGGAGTTACACACAAACACTACTATTTATTACATCATGAAACAGTTACAATCCGTTGTCATATCGACGTTACAATTATATTAATATAGACGACAATACGAAGGGTTATATGTAATACAATTTCTGCGATTTACCTTTTTTTAAAGATGGATTTGCCGGCGGCTCTTTGGTTCGCATTTGTAGTTAGAGGTCATTCAGGGTAAAAAAAAAAATACAACGAATCGTAGAAAAAAGGAACTTTTTTAGAATTTTTTGAGTCCTTAAAACGGCGGTAAAAAGGTGGTTTGATTCCGATAAGCGGCGGATTTTCAAGTAAAAAAGGATTCTGGTCTGTTCTACGAATTATTCCAATTAAGCCGGTTGATTCAATAACCGTTCCAAAGCGGCGGAGTTAGCCACTGTAGTTACTCAATTCTAGGTGGGGGGGGGAAAATCGCACCGTGGCATAGAATGAATGAATTGGACTTACTCGACAACATCAGTCCCGAGGCCATCTTCCGTCCTAACTAACTCTACCTAAATTTAGCGAAAATTCGCTCGTGTTAGGTCCCCAGACGATGTTTACCGAAACAGTTATGCGGAAAATGAGCCACAAGATTGGGTTTAGGTTGAATTATAGTTGCGCTAGAGCTACTCAAGGAATATTTAAACAGGCCTTAGGATTAACACCATTACTTTTATTTCTTTTACACTCTTAAAGCAAACGAGCGGTTTTAACTCAGTCTGAGTTAATTTCCACTCCTTTCCGTGCCGAAAATGCACTTCCCCTATAGGAGTGGATTTCACTCTTTTTGCGGAGTGGGTAAAAGAAATAAAAGAAAACAATCTACGTCCTACACTCCTAAAACGAGCGGTTTTAACTCAGGCTGAGTTAATTTCCACTCCTTTCCGTGCCGAAAATGCACTTCCCCTATAGGAGTGGATTTCACTCTTTTTGCGGAGTGGGTAAAAGAAATAAAAGAAAACAATCAACGTCCTACTCTCTTGAAACGAGCGGTTTTAACTCAGTCTGAGTTAATTTCCACTCCTTTCCGTGCCGAAAATGCACTTCCCCTATAGGAGTGGATTTCACTCTTTTTGCGGAGTGGGTAAAAGAAATAAAAGAAAACAATCTACGTCCTACTCTCTTGAAACGAGCGGTTTTAACTCAGTCTGAGTTAATTTCCACTCCTTCCGTGCCGAAAATGCAATTCCCCTATAGGAGTGGATTTCACTCTTTTTGCGGAGTGGGTAAAAGAAATAAAAGAAAACAATCTACGTCCTAAACTCTTGAAACGAGCGGTTTTAACTCAGTCTGAGTTAATTTCCACTCCTTTCCGTGCCGAAAATGCACTTCCCCTATAGGAGTGGATTTCACTCTTTTTGCGGAGTGGGTAAAAGAAATAAAAGAAAAAATCTACGTCCTGCTCTCTTGAAACGAGCGGTTTTAACTCAGTCTGAGTTAATTTCCACTCCTTTCCGTGCCGAAAATGCACTTCCCCTATAGGAGTGGATTTCACTCTTTTTGCGGAGTGGGTAAAAGAAATAAAAGAAAACAATCTACGTCCTACTCTCTTGAAACGAGCGGTTTTAACTCAGTCTGAGTTAATTTCCACTCCTTTCCGTGCCGAAAATGCAATTCCCCTATAGGAGTGGATTTCACTCTTTTTGCGGAGTGGGTAAAAGAAATAAAAGAAAACAATCTACGTCCTACACTCTTGAAACGAGCGGTTTTAACTCAGTCTGAGTTAATTTCCACTCCTTTCCGGTGCCGAAAATGCACTTACCCTATAGAAGTGGATTTCACTCTTTTGTTTTAAGAGTGTACACTGTGTGTCGTACCCTTTGCGTTTTATTACTTTCTACATTGTGTCATCGATTTCGTCATAAGTCATCGCAAACAGGCAATAAAAATATTACTCACGACTTCTTTGACTTACGAATGTTGAAGTTCCGGGTACTCTTATCAATAGGCAAACGATGCGTGTGTAAAGTAAGCATCAATTGATAAGTGACATATTATCGTTGATATGTAAGCAATGAAAAAAAATTATAGCCTTATTTGTTTAAGTTATTAAATGTGATAAACTAGAGTAGAAAAGGAGAATTATGGGTAAATTTTTGAACGCGGTATTTTTTTCTTACCTATCTTTTCAGCATCAAATAAATTGCCGAATTAAACAAATGAACATATTAACTATTTATATTTCGAGGAACACACAGTGAGAAAAATTTAAATTTCAAATCTGAGTAAATCTTGGTTTTCAATTTGAAGCATTTTGTTTCCTAAAAAGATAGAAGAATCCATAACTGCATGAGTACTCGGGAATGTATGAGTCCGACGTACGATAATGCTCGAAGTTCTGTTGAGTGCCAGCTCAGTCATACTTTATTTTTGAAATATGCATGTATTGAAAAATTAAGCATTGATACTTTTTACTTATGTTCACTTATGAAATAAGGATAGACTAAAAATGAGCACATAGAAGTCAATTGTAACTAATTTTTGAACCATGAATTTGCTTAAAAAAGGAGTACTAAATGTTTCATTTAAACTGATACAGTCTATTCTAACAATTTACCGCTAAAAAGATTGCAAGACCTACAAAATCGTGTTTGACCCTCTTCCTCTCATTTTTTATTCAATTCAAAAATCGGCTGATTCGCTATCGATATTTTTAGAAAGCTTGAACATTCTAGCTAGTAATAAAAAATTTAGTATTAAAAAAATTAAAATTCTTAATCGAAGAGCGTGCTAACATGTTATTCCCTCCTTTAAAGGTAACAAGTTCCCCTTGTTCATGTACTTTAAGTTAACTATATTTTTTACCTTTTGTAAGTGCCGTTTTTAACGTATCTAAGTGCAAACTAATAACTTTTTATAATATCGTGCAAAAAAAACTAAAAAAAAATTCAAATCAATAATCGTGGCGAAAGTTATGTTTTTAACGAAATCGTGTTTCAAAGTTACTTTTACGCACTAGTGCGACAAAGTAAATAAGGGCATCTGATTGGTTTAAAATTCTTTATTTGAGCGTGATATTTTATTCGGCGGCTTTGTGATTGATGTAAAATTCTTTATTTGAACGTGATTCTTTATTTGGCGTCTTATTTCCAATGCCAATCTAAGAAATACTTTTTGCACGTGATTTCAAAATAATCATTAATATAAATAATCACCTTCAAATCATTTGAACGTGATAATAAAATAATTAATAAGCCAATCAATAAATGCCCATTTAATAAATACTTTTTTTGCACGTTATTATAAAAAAATAGTGTATGAAAACACGTTGAAAATAGCCTTTTTTAAACTCGTGAATTTATTCAACTCGTTTAAAAAAGCCTTACTTTTCACACTACTTGCATAAATAACTATATTAAAAGCTCATTTTCTCACTTTCACCTTTTTGTCACTTAAGCACGTTCCTCCACAAAGCTTTTCAATTGTACAGTGAAGTTGTGCACTGAATTCTACAAAAGTACAAGTACGTGTACCTTTGGATGGAAGAAGCACACAAAAATATGCAACATTCAGAATCCCGCTGATATCACAATTACGAACATCCCCGTTCGAATCTCAGTGGGATCCTGCCAACGTCCCCATTAAGACCGCGCACAGAACCAATTACTTCCCGAAACCCCTCGGTGGTCTATGACATGGCACGCCATTACAAGGAAATTTAATAGGAACCTTGAGCAATCCAGACACGCAGATGCATCGGCTACCAAATTGTTGAGAACCAACTGCAATTTTTGGATTTTATTAATGTTTGTTTTATTTGAATATTAATGACTAATGCATTAAAGTCAGCATTTCGCAAACTTTATAAAATGAATAACTTCAAGGTTTGGTACGAAAGATTTGTGAATTTAAAAAAAAAAAAGAAACCTTTTTATGTATTCATGGTTGACATAGTGTTAGCCTGTGGAATGATCTTTATGAAAGCATTTCCGTTTAAAAGAGTTATTCGTATTTGCAAAGGCCACTAAATTTAACTCGAAAGTTTTTTTTTCCGATTTTCGAAGAAAAAAACGTCGCACTACAGTTAAACGAGGGCTTTTGGCGAATAGACTTGGAATTCAGAATCAAGGTCAAGTGACAAGGCCAACACCTGAGCTGGTACCCAACGCAACCGCATAACGACATTGTAAGCAGTGTCAGGAAAACCACAGATTTAATGTGCACCGGTCTAAAATACACGGTGCTACATATTGGATAAATATTTTTAATGCACAGCACGATTTGTCAGTGGGATGGCTAAGGCGAGGACAGAACCTCGGAAAGTATCCTTAATGGCATCACATCTTAACCCACCGTGCCACGCCGGTCCTAAGTCGAATGGATGTAAAAAAATCCTATAGATGTATCATTGTGTAACCATGGAAAACACGAATTTTACCATGGTGACCAATTTTATTTTTCAAATCATGATTTTTGTTACCAATAAAAAGGGCAACGTAGTCCAATAACGGTAACGTTCTAGCAAGAAAAAACTATTACTAAATTTTATTTGACAAATTTTGTATTTAGTAGTTACAACAGCTACCACCATATAATATTCTTCAACTCTTTTTTTTAATAAGAAATAATACTGCAGAGAAAATCTTGGACCAAAATTAACCTTTAAAAACAAAGTTGCCCCATTTTATGGTATAGCAAATGCCATGGTGGGGGGTTTTGCAAATAAAGGGAGAAAATAGACAACCATTCGACAAATCTTTGGTCACCGTGCCATGCCTGCACCCCTTTAAGTAAATATTATTATTAGTTTTTCCTCTTTTGCATACCGAATCTTGCCAGAAAATAACATGCAATACTTTACATTAAAAGGGGAATGAGCCCGCTAGACCGCGGGTCTCCCAACCAAAGTGCCCCAGGGTTAATCCAATGGGTAAAAAAAATTATAAGAATTATTTATCCGGCTGTATCGAATATTTGTACACATTTTTAAAAAATTATAAATGCAGATAACTTACAGGTCTCTATAATCCCACTTTTTGAAATTTCTTCGAATATTTTATGTAAAATTAGTTATTGAAAATTTAAAAAATATATATATTCGAACTCATTTCTAAAAGTGGGATTGTTGGGACCTGTAAATCAGCTACACTTATCACATAAAAAAAACTCGTTTCTAAAAATATTCAATACAGCCGGAGAAATGTAGTAAGAATTTTTTTTTCTCCATTACATTAACACTAAGTCACTTTGCTTCGGAGATACGCTGTCCAGAGGGCTCATTCCCCATTAACTAAAAATTATTATTAGTTTATCCTAGTTTGCATACCAAATCCTAACCGAAAAATACCATACAATACCAAAATACCATACAATACTGTAAGGTTCTATGCTTCTCAACCTCGAATCCTTTTTGTGAAAAACGATATTACATGCTCCTTTACTCAAGATAAATCGCCATACGTGACTATCACAAAAGGGACTATTCACCTCCAAAATCCGCATTCCCCGCAAGGAATGGGTTAAGAAGTATCATTTAATGGCGCCCATCCATTAGGTAAAACGCTTCTGCGTTTCCGTGCCAGTAGTGTTTCAGGACTATGGTCCACTGATCACGGGTTATTCATGGGCTATTTTTTCAACCCTCCAGGATTAACAAATAAATCGTAACATTGTAATGAAATCTATCCGCTAAGTATGTTTGTAGAAGTTAAAAGTTAAAATAATTATAATAACTTTGTAGTATTATGATTTTAGTGACTTTCAGGTCATATTTTTCTTCTAAATTAAGCACAATGTAATATTTTGTGTTCAAAGGCATTCCATCAAGTTTTTTAGTAGTTTATAATAAAAGTTTATACACTGCTCAAAACAATTAGGGGAACGCATGGTTGAAACCCTTTCACCCCCCAACGATTCCATTTGGTATCATCAGCTTCTGATTTATTTTCTGATTAAGTTGACCTCAAACTTATTTATTGTTAGATGGAAGAATCATGTCTTTTGAAGAATTAAATAACGTTTGTTTTAATTAAATGAAAATATGAAAAAAATGGTAAAATAAAATTCACTCCCAAAAAATTTTATGAAATAAATGGACCCTAAATTCTTGACGCTTGCATTCTTAAATGTATAAAAATTGATTTCACCTTTTTAGTACAAATAAAGTTTTGAAAAAATGATTGTTATAATTTATTCAAAAGTTATGATTCCAATATTTCCCCCCTTAAATTTTAGTTAAAAAATTAAGATTTCTTCCCCTGTTTTTTACCATTTCATTCTGGATGCATAGTGAATCTATTTAACAAATTTTAGATTTTTATAATAAAAAATAAAAAGTTGAAACTGAAAGGGTAAACAAAATAACGCAAAGTTCTCCCCTAATTGTTTTGAGCAGTGTAGTACGTTTCCATTTCGAGGGCGCAAGCTGTAAAGTCTCCGAAAACCTAAAACCTCGCCAACCGAATTATTTCCAGCGGTAACGTTTAACTGTATATACTGTGTTCTGTCACTCAAAAAATCTGTTTGTTACTAAAGATAAGGTTGGGCGTTATTTGCTCCTACGAGAAATTGACAAGTATTAGGTTTATTTTTTTACACCGCGTTTACTTTTTTAGGTATTCGACTTTTCTTTACTGCTGCAGATTTGAATTAAATATTTAAAGTAAAAAAATAACCATTTAATTAATTTAATCACAGAAAATTAGTTTATATACTAACCTAGTGCTTCAAATCTTCATTAAAATAAACATCTAACCTTTATACGACCTTTACGTAAGTTTGTAGCTTCTTTTATTTTTTGAATAATAAATATTGAAATAATAAACGTTCCAATTAAAATGTTCTAAAATTACGAATAGAACAAACTGCTAATTTGAACCAGTTTTTGGACTTGAATTAACAGCCTGTTACTCATTTGGTTGTTTAGTTTCAAACCGTACTAGTTTACACCGAAGATTTTACAAAAAGTCAACTGTTGGATCAACATCCTACGAAATGGACAAGTATTAAGTTTATTTTTTACGCCGCGTTTACTTTATTAGGTATTCGACTTTTCTTTACTGCTGCAGATTTGAATTAAATATTTAAAGTAAAAAAAATAACCATTTAATTAATTTAATCACAGAAAATGAGTTAATCTACTAACATAATGTTGACTCTAATGTTTCAAATCATGCAAATCCATAAATTGAAGCTTATAGAACTGATTACTTATATTCAATCCAATATAGGATAATAAGCTTATGCTATTATTTCCGCTCGTTATAAAGTGTAAAATCCCGTTTAATTACCTTAAAATTCCAAAATGAAAAATACGTTATAAAATGCACGTAAAAATGCCATCGTAAAATAAATAAGGCCGTTTAGCTCATTTGGCGCGTGTTTGGTAATAATTTGGCGAAAAATAGATATAGCTACAGACACACCCATTATACAGCTATAGCCCGATGACATTCGAACAACCAAAATTATTGAAAAAATTATTTCTATCAGAATTTATACTTGAAAACCAAAGAATTAATTTAGAGAATCAAAAAATATATACTTTACTATTTTGTTTACATAGATAAAATGCCTGAAAAAGTCTTATACCTGACACCGTGTCTTAAGATTAAGAAACGGGTTTTGATACATTTGCAAATTACATTATCTATGTTGGGGGTTGTAGTACAAAGTCATGATGCATGAAACTTTTATAAATGAACGAAAATTACGACATAACATTTAACTTGATATTTCTGTCAGAACTTCCATCTTATAATGGTATCAGCCATTAGGCAAAATGCTTCAATATTTCCGTGCCAGTAGTGTAATCTCCCTGGTCCAGTGAACACAGGTTGGATCTAATAAGCCAGGAAGAAGTCTGGGCTATATTGGTATAGCACTTTGGATAAGGCAGCGAATTTCTTTCCTATGAATGGCCTATTAGACGGAACGTGTTTGTTTACAAGGAAGTCGGCCCGCTAAAGAGGCTGTTACTCGATCTAATAAAGGTTATTTGGTGGTGTATCTGTATTTGGTAGCTGTTCGATACGAGGCTGATAACAAAGAGGTAGCTGAACTTTTTTTTTACGTGGTTTGGAGTTTTTAGAGGATTGATATGTATTTCTCGTTCTTTAAAAGGAAATATCCATATTTAGTTTTTAGTTTGAATTATCGTCACACTAGAGCTACACGAGGGTTATTGGCGACGGGCGTCGTATTTTAGAACCACAATCAAGTGACGAGCCGACACCCGAGTTGTCACCCAACGCAACCGTTAAAATGGCGACATCGTACGCAGCGTTGGGACATTGGAGCGTATTTTAACGTGCACTCCCTCTACACGGGGTATTATTCGTCGGACATTTTTTAGCTGCACGGGCCGTTTATAGATCGGGAATTATTTTGGCGATGCCCGGACCCGAACCTGAGACATTTCGCATGCTAACCGACTGGGCTCTTCAGCTCCCAGGAAATAACCAGAAAAAATGATAGATAAAATACTGTTTTTTTAATATTCTAGGTTCGGCTTGGAGTTGCAATATTACTTCGCACCAGAGCTATATTTGGGAAATTAGCAAAGGGCATTATAATTTGGAGATAAGGTCCTGTGATGAAATATTTGAATAGGGATCCAAGGAACCCAAAGATCGTTGGCCTCGCAAATGTAATTATTTATTGCACTATCTAAATAAAAAATGTGCGCAGTAATCAAATAATATAACTTTCACGATTTTATAATTTAAAAATTTATTTTTTACTTAATTAGGTACAACGGCATCATTAATAATAACCATATTTGAAATGCTAAACTAAAAGAACTTAAATAAAAACATTTAGAATAAAAAAAAATCATAGGAAGCGCATGAAATATTGCAAATCAAAATAGCAGAAAATTCTTTAGAGATGAAAAAACCAAAATACACTTGTATTTTGAAAATAAAACGAGTATAATACAAATTGAATTGTTAAAGTTTTTGTAAAAAACTTTTTTTGTTTTAGTAAATTGGTGCATTTTTTTTAAAATGTATTTCGAACGATACATGTATAATATAATTATTTTTTACTTATATATAACATGAACACATTACAACATAACAATTCATTACCAGAAAAAAATCCCAATTAAACATTTTAATGTCTAAAGTGTATAGCTTGCCATAAAAAAATCTCTAAAAACTATATAATTCTTAATTAGTTCCCATTGAACGAGCAGATGCACATTGTTATTAATTGTCCTTTGAAAAGCCATGCAATTCAGAGTCGACCCCTGAAGATCATTAACTTGAGATTAATGAACACCAACAATGACGTAAGAAGTGACAAATGAATGTGCTAAGGATTAATGGTGATTAAGAACAGATTCGAGCAGCGAAAAGAAAATGTCACCGGACTATCGGCCATCTATATAAAACGAAAGTTCAATTTAGAAGAAGATTTTCATACAGTTATTGCAATAGAGTAAGATTTATAGATAAATTTTTATTTTATTATAGAACTTTTATAGAAATGAATTAATAAGTAATCTCTTAGTTAGTTCAACTGGTCAAGTTAGATTTTTATTTAGTAATTCCTACATCAAAAGTGCCCGAAGAATTGAAGAACGTGCTAAGTGACATAAAGGGGAAAACGAGAAAATGAGCTTCAAAGTTTTTCGTTTGAACTCCGATCTGTTGAAATCGTTACTTTCAAACCGTAAAAAACTATACTAAGCCTAAAGTTTATGAAAAGGGGGAAACTTGTTATCGTTAAAGAAAACAGTAATATGTCCATTGACATAAAAATCAATTTTTTTTCTCCAAAAATATCACTTAGCACGTTCTTCCACTAAGCTCTTCAATTGTTGTTATTGAAATCATTTAAGCCATTTTTAGAGGGATGAATGTAATTTCTAGTTCATGGTTACTATATATTTATGTTGTGTTTATCCCAAACTTCTTAAATATCGCTCATTTCCTCATAATTTTTGTTCTAGAAATCAATCGAGCCCGTTTCTAGAGGGATGCATGTCATTTCTGAATCATTGCAATTCTAGATTCCTTTCAGCTTCCATACTACGTTTATAACGTAAAAAGTAGAAGGTATTATAATCGTTCAGTCCATCTGTCTGTCCGTCACTCACTTTCATAGCCCAAACTACAAATACTACAGACAAGTGTGATACGACAAAAATTGTTCAAATAAAAAAAACCTTGAAAACGTTGTATGGTAGTACAGCTGGGGAAAAAAAAAACGATCCACCCTTCGTTTTTCGGCTGCTATTGATCAGGAAATTTTGTGAAAGGTGTCATTTTTCAGGAAATAGCGTAAGGAATTCAGAACTGGCAACCAAAATTGTATAAGGGGTCGTCTACATATTAAAATGAGTACCAACTTTGAAAATTCCAATGGCAACACCCAATTTTTTTTATATAAAAATGTTTATCATCTTCAAAATACCCCAGATCCAAAAAAAAATTTATTAATTTGCATTATTTGTTGAGATATAAGCATTCGAAGTTGAAGGCCCATAATGTTAAAAAAGTTTCACAAACTTTTATTTATACCTCCACAAATAAAATGAATTAAACCAACAATTTTTTTTCATTATTTACTTCATAATCTTCCAAAAACAAATCACACAAGTTTTTTCATCACATTTTAATTTTTATTATTTTTTTATTTAAATTTAAATAAGAAAAAATAAATTATGAATAGCAACCCCAAATTTTTGTTACATAAATCGATAAAGTAGATCAAGTAGAACCAAAATCCCGAATTTTTTAATTCAACAACAATTATTTGCCGAGTTATTGTAAAAATACTGAAAAAAACGAATTTTAGGGACCGTGTAAAAAATTACTTAGCAAATTGGATCCTAATTTGCATTATCGTTTGGTGGTTGAAAAGCGTTTTTGGTAAATGTTTATTCAAATTATTGATGACTGTCAAATGTCTAAAAATCTTTTCTTGTTTCAAGTGCATACAATGTATTTTGTTTGTATAATTAACATTAAATTATATCGATTACTATGTTTTTGAATGTCTGTTATTTCCAATGTTATTTATAATTATTTTATTATAAAATTTCCAATAATATGTTATTTCCTCGATTTTTTTTTAATTATTAGAGATTACTTATTTATTTAGTTATTTAGTCAGTTAGTTATTTAGTCAGTTAGTCAGTCCGTTAGTTAGTCAGTCAGTCGGTTAGTTAGTTAGTCAGTCGGTTAGTTAGTCGGTCAGTTAATTAGTCAGTCCGTTAGTTAGTCAGTCCGTAAGTTAGTCAGTCAGTAAGTAAGTCAGTCAGCAAGTTAGTTAGTCAGTCAGTAAGTTAGTCAGTTAGTCAGTCAGTAAGTTAGTCAGTCAGTCAGTAAGTTAGTCAGTCAGTTAGTCAGTTAGTCAGTCAGTTAGTCAGTTAGTCCGTTAGTTAGCCAGTCAGTCAATTAGTTAGTCAGTGAGTCAGTCAGTTCACTGACTAACTAATTGAAAGTCAGTTAGACTAAGTTAGTCAGTCTGGACTAACTAAAGGAGTGACTAACTAACGGAGTGATTAATTGACTGACTGACTTACTAACTAACGGACTGCCTAACTTACTGACTGACTAACGGACTAACTAACGGACTGACTGACTGACTAACTAACTGACTGATTAACTAACTGACTAATTAACTGACTGATAACTGACTGACTAACTTACTGACTGACTGACTGACTGACTGACTTACTGACTTACTGACTGACTGACTGACTGACTAACTAACTGACTGGCTAACTAACTAACTAACTGACTAACTAACTGACTAACTAACTGATTAAATAACTGACTAAATAACTAAATAAATAAATAATCTCTAATATTTAAAAAAAATCGAGAAATGGACAAAAATCTGTTTTCGGGATTTAGACCCATTCGGGATTTTGACTCATTTGGGATTTCGGCTTGTCGGAATTTTGGTTTGTCGGGATTTCGGCTGTCGGGATATGTCCCAGACCCAGTGTGCCGAATTTTAAACCAACCTTTTGTAGCAATATGAATTAAACAAAAATTTGCATAAAATGTAAAACATAAATGTAATAATTATGTTTGTCTATCTGATTGTAACTAATCGCATTTGAAAATATGTTCGTTATAAATAATCGTATATGTGACCTAATTTAAAATTATAACTTTTTCTCGTCTATCCTTTATTTTATTTCTGAATTTTAAAATCCAAAATTTAAAAAAAAAGGTAAAAACATAAAAAAAATCACAATATTAGGGAAGAAGGTTTAATTCTAGCATCTTTTGGCGAGATTATGGTAACCCTTTTGCTAGATTGTCGTTTCGAAAAAACACCCTAAATATTACCTTTATCAATTTGGAGATTTCCCCCCAAACGAACTGAAAATTAATGCTTTAATATCTCAGCAAATAATGCAAAATGAATAATTCTTTTTTATACCTGGGGTATTTTGAAGTTGCTGAATATTTTTATGTAAAAAAAATTGGGTGTTGCCATTGGAATTTTCAAAGTTGGTACTCATTTTAATATGTAGACGACCCCTTATATAATTTTGGTTGCCAGTTCTTAATTCCTTACGCTATTTCCTGAAAAATGACACCTTGCACAAAATTCCTTGACCAATAGCAGCCGATATATGAAGGGTGGATCGTTTTTTTTTTCCCCAGCTGTACTGCTTGTTATCAGTTGATTGCAAAAACTCAGTAGTTTTACACAATCTATAAAATTATAAATTTTGGTCTAGTTTTTTTTTTTTGATTTCCAGTCAATTATAAAACTAAGTTAATATGTCTCAACATTATGAATAGAAAAAAAAAGAGTATTTCTGAGAAAAACGTTTTTTTGGCATAATTAAGTATTGTAATGGTCAGTAAAATTTAAAACCTAAATTATTCAAAAACAATACTTCGATCTTTACAATTGGAACACATTTCAAACTTTAAATTAGTTTTATAAAGCATGAATGTGGCGTTTTCATTAAGAGTTATAATTTTTAATTCAAATAATAAGCACAAAAAGCAATGGAATTTAATTTTCTTCAAACCATCGAAAGAGCCTTAAATTCTGTGAATATAATCCTAACATGGATAATTTTTTCAATAAAAACTACAGACAGGATTACAAGTTTGTGAAAGCATCGCTTAAGCTTATTGTTTCAACGCTGAAGGGCACCAACCTTTAAGCATAGGTAAGTCTTATCTCAGTATTGAATTATTAGTCTATATAAAGACATAATATTAAATAAAGATTACGTTTAGGCAAATACTAAAGCAATATTTTTTTTAGCCAAATTAAAATATCTACTTAAAATATTTAAATATTTTAAAAAAACTAAAAGTTTTTTAAAAAACTTTTACACCTAATGGTACATTAAAAATAGTTGGTATTACAAATACCAAAATTAAAGATTAAATTTTTGAACTTGATTGGTTTTTTTTAGAAACGTATAAAACTTTAAAGCACAACCGCTATTATTTGCAAATATAGACTTGTATAAAAAATAAAAGCAGTTTGAATTAAAGTGTTTGTACAAAGAATATATAAATGTTAAACTTCCTATAGAGTTTTTGCTACGATTTATTTAAAGTGTTGGATAAGCTACATAGTATATTGAGTCTTTGATATAGATAAAATAAAAATTGTTCAAACTTCAAAGAACCATATTTAAATTTAAATAAAACTTTTTGCACCTCTAACACTATACACATAAATAATTCATAAATAAAGATCGCACACAAAAAAAGAAATACATAAAACTCACGTGTTTGCTTCCACACCAATATCCATACTGAAACAAGTCCAGAAAACTTCCACTAGTAAATCCCTCATGCAAAACACATCCAGGAGCGATCTCTTTTTTATCTCTACCTCCCAAGAGATGCAAACAAAAGAAGTAGAAATGCAGAGAGGAAGGAAGAGAAATCTAAGATGGGAGAGAGAGCTCAGGTGTTGTGTCGGAAGGGAAACCTGTTCGACCAATGGCTGTGCTCGGATTGTGGGGGGATACGGTTGCAGTTGTTGTGGGGGTGAGGTGCGGTTTTTTTTTTGGGGTATTTTAGTAATGGGATGTTTGTGGTTTTTGTTGAATAAAGGATGGCTCTAGTTTAGTTTGGAGGCCCAGTGGATTAGTGGTAGTGCTACGCATTGCCACCGCACAGGTCCGGGGATCGAGTCCCGGATTGGGCGAGGTTGACTCGCCTTTTCATTAATTGAATGGGTCGATCAAATGAGAACCAAGTATGCTTTGGAACTAAACACTGGGGGTTCCGTGTGAGGTTGACCACCTAACCGGGACATATGCCTGGCACCCTAGAGCCCTTGGTCACGTAAGCTGAAATGGGCACGGCAGGCCTTGCCCACTAACGGGCGTGTTGTGACGAGGAGTTTAGTTTTCTAGTTTAGTTTAAATTATCGTAGCACTAGAGCTACGCGATTTAAATGATTATGATTATTATGATTATTTATGATTATGATTATTTAATGATTGGAGCACGATGGAGCTACGCATTGGGCTCCTTCGTCCTTTTTGCGGTCAACTGACGACTCTTGTGGTGAAGGGATAGGAATAAATTTTTGGTGTGGTTAAACGACAGGAAGTAAAACTAATATATATGCTAATGAGGAAGTTGCACCCCAACCGAAACGGCTCACTTATACCTTATATAATACATTAGGAGTCGGTTAGGCGTCCGCCTAGCATGCGAAAGGTCCCAGGTTCGGGTCCGGGCATCACCAAAATAACTGCCGACCTATAAACGGTCCGTGCAGTCAAAAATGTCCAACGATTAATACCCCGTATATAGGGAGTGCGCGTTAAATATCCTCCAAAGCCCCAACGCTGCGTACGATGTCGCCCTTAACGGTTGTGTTGGGTGCCTACTCAGGTGTTGGCTCGTCACTTGACTGTGGTTCTAAAATACGACGCCCGTCACCAATAGCCCTCGTGTAGCTCTAATGCGACGATAATTCAAACTAAACTAAACCTAATACATTAGAAGCTGTAGATTACGAATATGAGGTTAAAAATCTTCAAAATTATTAATTTTGTGAGAAAAATACATTTTAAATTAAATGAAACTCACGTGACCGAAAAAAAACTTCTGATTGAAGGATGCGCTTCTTTTCTTTTATGTTCTTTCCAATTTTTCTAAAAGTGGAGCTAAAGATTACATACACTTCATAAAAATAACATGTTATCTTTATACGACCTTTACGTAAGTTTGTAGTATCTTTTATTTTTGGAATAATAAAGATTGAAATGAAATAATAAACGTTCTAATTTAAATGTTCCAAAATTGCGAATAGAACAAACTGCTCATTTGAACCAGTTTTTGGACTTGAATGAACAGCCTGTTACTCATTTGGTTGTTTAGTTTCAAACCGTACTAGTTTACTCCGAAGATTTTACACAGTCAACTGTTGGATCAATAGAAATCGGTGGAAGGAAGCTAGAAATAGACATTAGAAAAAAAAAACTACCTAACATATGAATGGCTAGATGTACCAAATGACATCAATTCCCTTGGAGAATTTCCCACTAGCTTCTTCCTTTCAACATTTTAAGGAAAGGAGAATCGTTATGGAAATCGTCCTAGTTTTACAGTTATTGATTTATGTAACAGCTGGTCAATAGGTGCAATACTTATGACCCTAGCTTTGCCCCTCACCCCCATAAAACGTGTTGATTTTCAAGTGATGTTCCTACAATCTGATGGCGAACTCGAATCTGAAAGCAGGACAAAACGAATTTACATTTAAATCGAAAAATAATAGTAGCACAAATGTCACCAAGCTGCTACTTGGGTGTAAGATAAGTCTAAAAGGAAAATATCACTGTGTTATTCGATATCTGTTCTTTTTATTAATATTTAGGGATATACTTTTATATTTACTAAAGATATTTTCAATTTCTCTCGTAGTTATTACTGAGAATTTTGTTTTATTTGAAAACTTTAGGGTCTCTTATGAAGATAAGCACGACAGGTTACAAACGGAATTTAAACCAACTTTGTAATTTACGAACTCATTAATCATCGCCCTTCAAATTAGAAAAATAGAATATTCGGAGCATAGATATCATAATTAAAGTATTAGGTTGGCTGATCACGTGACCTCCAATGCTAACGACGGGACGCGCATTGAGGCCTTTTAAGAGGGCATAATTGCCAGTGTTGCTGCCACTTTAAGGAGAAAAATACTACGAAAAAATACCATTTCATTCTAAAATTACAAAAAAAATACTAGAAAAGGATTTAAAGTCACTAAAAAGATTTCAAAATGCAGCTCGTATTTTTACGATATTTTTTTTGTAATTTTAGAATTATTCTAAAATACTACTATACTCTTTAAACTTTATAACTAAACTTTTAACTTAATTTTAGAATTTATTTTAGAATTATTCTAAGATTACAAAAAAATATTGTAAAAATACTAGCTGCATTTTGGAATATTTTTAGTGACTTTAAATTCTTTCTAGTATTTTTTTGTAATTTTAGAAATAAATGGTATTATTTTGTAGTATTTTTCTCCTTAAAGTGGAAGCAACACTGGCCATTATGCCCTGTTAAAAAGCCTCCATGCGCGTCCCGTCGTTAGCATTGGAAGTACCGTCGAAGTGGGTATCTTTGGCCATGGAGGGTAACTTTGGTCCACGCGTCGGAAAAAGATTTGTTTCTTAATTTCTCTTCATAAAATGATCCCATCGTAAATTGTTTTACATTTTTGGAAAGGTGGAAAAATTGAATTTTAATTCATGTAAAAAAAATTCATTCTAATTTTGGTAATACTACAAATGACGTTTGTACTCTTACGAGCATTTAATGAAGAAAATATATTTCTTCCAACTTTTGTTTGGAACACCTAAAAAATATTGAATATAGCTAAGTAAAACACTTTATACAATTATTTTATTTATGGGGATGAATATTACCCCTTTTTTAAAATCTAAGTTGAATACTTTTTATGATATATTTAATTATTGGTCACTGGGAACTGGAATTGATCACTGGGTCATTTAATTATTGGTCATTGCGACCGCGAGTCTCCAAACCAAAGTGCCTCAGTGTTAATCCAATTTAGAAAAAAATATTTTCTAAGCCACATTTCTCCGGCTGTATTGAACATTTTGACAAACAACGGGTTTTTGTGTGATAAATGTAGCTAACTTTCAGGTCCCGACAATCCCTTTTTTTTAAATGGGTTCGAATTTTTTTTTTTTAAATTTTCAATAGATAAATTTACACAAAATATTCAAAGCAATTTTAAAAAGTGGAATTGTTGAGACCATAGAGATAGTAAAACCGTGCGCTATCACTGCGCTATAGTGGGCGATAGCGCACGGTTTTACTATCTCTATGGTTGAGACCTGTAAGTCAGCTCGATTTATCATTTAAAAAAACCGTTTGCAAAAATATTCAATAGGAGAAATATGATTTAGGAACTAATTTTTTCCCCATTGGATTCACACTTAATCACTTTGGTTTGGAGACCCGCTGTCCAGCAGGCTCATTCGCCCTTAAACGAAGTCCCGTCTTCAGTGCATACAAACGATAAATAAATGAAAAACAGAATATAGATTTCATTTCCGAAGAAGTCCATGATTAGTATGCCCAAAAAGAGGTTCCTCATTTAGGTCACCAAACCCGAGGCTCTTCCACTGGTCCCATACCCAAGGAACCCAAAAAGGGTTTCCGCCAATTGTCCGAAAAATAGGATGCTTCGCGTAGATTGATTTTACATAGGCAATTTGCACATCTCTTCCGTATCGAGTCCAAACGGGCCCTGGGGGAAGTTGGGTAAACATAAACAGCGATCGAGACTCGCCAAAGATCGCCGGTGCTATTTTAATAATGGGAATCCGGTTTTAGTGCATAGAATTGTGTCGCTGTAACGGAACAAGAAAAATTGTATTTGAAGGTGCTCGGATTTATATATTGGGAGACATAGTAGTTTGAGGTAGACTTTTCAGAATTCAACATTTGTTCCGTGCATAATAATATCAACAGCGGACAAAAAGTAGAAAAGTAAGAAAGGGTTTACAACACTTAATAAAAAAATTAAGATCCGGCAGATAGAACCAATTTTGAAAGATGTACGTACGGAGTGACGGACAAAAGTGCTTAAATTAAAAAAATAAACTTATGTATAACATAATTTTTATGTATGTTTTATGAACTAACAAAAGAAGGTTTCGCTTTAAAATGTACTGTAGGTAGGTTTTTTTTCGAATGAACTTTTCGCATTAATTTTTGTTCTGTTGTTTAGAGGCTTCACTGGATTAAAACTAAGACCTTTGACTTTCGTGTTACATCACTAACGAATGTTTGCTTTTCAGACAAATATAGTATGCATCTTTAATGTCTACAAAACAAAAAAATTCACAAACACTAATTTTCACAAACACAAATTTCACAAACACAAATTTCACAAATTCACAAACACAAATTTCACAAACACAAATTTCACAAACACAAAAATTCACAAACACTAAACGTTTTATTTTAAGGTAAGACTTATCATGTTATGAAAATTCGTTATTTTATTAATGCATACATTTAAATGGTTTGAAAAAATATTACAAATTGATTAAAAAAAATACGTATTTTCGAGAAACATAAAAAAATCATTTCTTAAAGCATTTGAAAAGAATCTATAAAAAACAACGTTTTTGTGTGAATAATAAAAATATCTAATATGGGTTAACTTCATTATTTTAATGTTTACAATAAATAACTTTACACTCTTTAAGTCTTTTATCACTAAGAACTGTATTTTATAAATAATTAAAGAACTATAATCTTGCAATTAAATTTAATGATTGTTTGGAAGTTATAACTGCTGATGATAATATTCTTCAAGTGCTAGTAGTCAAATTTAAAACACTGTTTTTCTAACTAAATAATTGTTTACAAACCGTTCATCTGATTGTATTGATTGCGTAGTTGTGTTTTCGAATTGAAAATTTTCAAACAAGACTACAAAAACTAACAATTCTACATTAAACATAGTATATATTATGTGTGAACATAATATATATGATATAGTGTATATTACAACTTTTAAACCACTTTAAATTGAAACTTTACTATAATCAAGAACTTTATCTTTGACTTTATTTGTTATAGAGTTAGTTTGCACTATAAACTGAAGTCAGTGATAAAAGTATTATTATATATCTCACAAATCCTAAGTAATTTGTCTAAAAAAATCCCAGGCAGCTTTGTGAACTACACAAGTAACTATACAAGAAGATTAACTCGGTATATCTCGAACTACAACAAAACATTTGTTTGCAAACCTCAACAATATCTTCGGGAATATTATCCTGTTTAAACTGCCATTTTGAGTCTATGTTTAACTTGGTTGAAAACTCAGAATGTCGAAAATTACAAATATTACCAAAAGTTTGTTGTTCTTTTTGTCTACAAAGGGAATCAATTTCTGCTGTTTACGATTATCTATTTAGTTACGCCACATTTGTCTATAACAAACTAAGTTTCTTGAAAATAGAGACTACAACAGATTATGTATCGTGACAAGTCCAAGTCTGAAGAAATGAAACAAAGATAACCCCGATAGCGTTGGCATGTGCTTACACATGTTTTATTGCGAAATAATGGTGTTTTGGACCATTTGACTCTTGGTAAACACACGCTGTTCCTTGTACTGTTTTTCGTTATGGCTACAGATGAAACTACTGCGTATATTTTTGTTAACTTTTTTCCTTCGTTCCTTCTATATTCGCAGTAATATATTTTATATTTTTTTCAATATGTCATTCTTTTACTCATACAGAATGTACAAAGTTTTTTGTAATATCAATACAAGAATTAAAAAACGTAAAAATTCTGCATCATGTATAGAATCTCCATGTAATATCATTTAAAAAAAAGGTGCTATCACGAATATGGCAACGGCTGCATTATTTCAAAATGGACATTCCATCTGTTTATTTTATAGTCAATTATTGATATAAATAAAGAAATATTGAATGTTTTAGAGTTATAAGCATTCTATATAGTTTTAATTTTTAGAATGTTGAAATGTTTATAGAATAAAAAATTCTAAAATATGATCTATAGTGACCGCGAAACGTAAATCTATCTTTCTGCACATATTTTGAACCTCGGTTATAGTTATGAGCCTCGATAGTCCTAGCTTATAAGCCTATTCGTCATAAAAAACTTTTTACATACATAAAAGATATGTTTTTATAAAACATATGTATAACGACAAGATACACAAAAACCCTATTAAGTTTAAATTTAAAAGCATCGAAAATTTCAAATAGCCTTATGTGAAAAATTTGTTTTTTAATAGAACAAAAATAGTACATATTATCTTCGTCGCCAAACTAAATATTAGAAATATAGAAAATGGTTACTAAAAATATTCATTAAAATCCCAAAATGAATTCTTACGAAATAATAATAGGTTTCAGAAAAACCAATTTCGAAAAAGGGCAAATTATTTTCAGAATAAAAACTTTCTACAGTTCCAGAACCGCTTTTTATCATGTATGTTTTTATAGAAAAAACAGTCTAAACTTAAAAATTCTATAATTCATGTAGTAGAAGGCAAAAGTAAAAAATACTGCAAAACATAAGATTTCTTTGAAATTTTTTATGTTTACTTTCCAATTATTAGTTTTTTTTATTGAAATAAAGTCGCACACAAGAACTACTCAGTACATCGGGCTTCGTAGTTTTAAAAAAACTGTTTCTGTTTTTAAAAAAGTCATAGTTAAAACAATTTTTAAATTGATATATTCATAATTATATTTGACTACGGGATGTAGCTTTCATTTTCAATAATTTAAGTTTCGATACTTCGAAATCATTTCCCGTATATTTCATCAAAATTACAAACTAGTTAACTAAATTTAACTAATATTGCGCAAGGACCTTACTGCGCTCAACACTAGGTTTTACTTAAAGGTTCATATATTAAATAAAAGTAACACAAAACACGTAAAAACGATTAGACATCTAATTCAAACACAAGGTTTTACTTAAAGGTTCATATATTAAATAAAAGTAACACAAAACATGTAAAAACGATGACACATCTAAATCAAACACAAGGTTTTACTTAAAGGTTCATATATTAAATAAAAGTAACACAAAACATGTAAAAACAATGACACATCTAAATCAAAGAATAAAAGCCAATATCAACTAAAAAGGAAAACAAAGCATGATAAGGGGATGAGACCTGCTCAGTGGGGAAGCTGGGCAGTCAACTAAACAAATAGATGGTAAGAGAAATATTAGTTTAGCCTACCCTTGCTTCTTTACTTAAGACAACATTATTTCCCTTGACTAAAACTTCTTCCAATTAAAATTCGGATCCAAGTTACTTTCTTCGACATTATATCATTTCACGGTACAGTCACAGTGTCCGGCACAAAAAGAAAGGTAAAAGGTCCGAGCGAGTTGAGATTTCGCGACAGGTGAACTGAACAGGTGGAACTGAAATGAAGAGGTGTGCCGATCCGAAAAAGAGAAAGCGGGTGGGAGGCTTTTAATCGCCAGTTGTTTTAGAGCCCGGGGCCTTATCTTTTGAAACTTTGCAAAGAAATGTATCTACAATCTTAAAACAAAAGAGTGAAATCCACTCCGATAGGGGAAGTGCATTTTCGGCACGGAAAGGAGTGGAAATTAACTCAGACTGAGTTAAAACCGCTCGTTTGTTTTAAGAGTGTAGAGGAATGGTGCATGTGAAATGCTGTTTTTTATTTAATGTTTGATTGGAATGGAATTTGTTGGTGTAGTATAAGTGTGTGTAAATATTATTTATTACGCTTTTCTTAGAAACTGTCATGTTTTTCCTTATTAATTGTTAATTTTTTTAATAATAATTGTTATTATTCAAACAAAAAAAATGTGACAGTATAAATGTGCGATAAAAGAAAAGAAATGCCGTTCAGGAGAAAAACGGAAAACTAACATAAATTAGAAACCAAGAAATCAACAGAAAATGACAAAAAGCTGGAAAATGATAGAGTTATTATGCTTCAAATTCAATTGAAAATAGGGACACATAGCGTCGTCATTATTAAATTTAAAAAAAAAATCAAATCGACTTTTTTTCAAATGAGTAAAATTTTCTATTAGTTTGACAAATAATTGAGTTTAGAAGCAAAATAAAATTTAAAAAATTACGAAAGATATCTTTAGAAAAATTTAAAGAATTTAATTCTTGTTTGTTTCATTCATTGTTTGAATAATGTTTTAAATAATGAATTTTATAGTTTGCTTGGGATTATTTTAGGATTAAGATATTGGTTATAATTCAATATTTGTTTTCTTATACTTTGTATATGTGTAACAGTTTTATTATCGATGTATTTTACGGTTTGTGTTTAAGAAATGCAAACTTTAATTTTACTCAAATGACAGTTTTTTGCTCTACATTTAAACTTTCACCGTGCCGATGTCAACGAATCAGGTGTTAACTAAATCATGCCCAAGTGCACCGTCTACTACACTGCTCAAAACAATTAGGGGAGTACTTTCTGTGCTCTTGTTAACTCTTTCAGTTTCAACTTTTTATTTTTTATTTTTAAAATCTAAAATTTGTTAAATAGATTTATTATGCATCCAGAATGATATGGTAAAAATTAGGGGGAAAATCTAAATTTTTTTAAAATAAAATTTAAGGGGGGAAAATTGGAATCATAACTTTTGAATAAATTATAACAATAATTTTTTCAAAACTTTATTTGTAAAAAAAAAAGTTAAAATCAATTTTTGCACATCTATGAATGCAAGCGTGAAGAATTTAGGGTCAATATAATTCATAAAATTTTTTGGGAGTGAATTTTATTTTACCATGTTTTTCATATTTTCATTTAATTAAAACAAACATTATTTGATTCTTCAAAAGACATCATCTAACGAATTATAATTGCGAGATCAACTTAGTGAGAAAAAAAATCGTAAGCTGATGATTCCAAATGGAATCATTGGGGGTAAAAGGGTTTAAATCATGTATTCCCCTAATTCTTTTGAGCAGTGTACTTTCGTGGACACAATCTTTTAAAGCAATCAGTCTTCTGTGCTAAGTCCTTCTCCGCCAACGCACGGTGTGGGTGTAGAGTCAAGAGAAGACAAGGCTTTTTATGAATAGAGACATATCTTGCGCAGGTAACGTCTAAGAAACTTTTAGTTACTTTAATCAGGTTGACTTATTGTTTGAACTTTTGAAACAAAACATGATGAGAGTGGAAATGCTGTGAGATAATAAAAGGAATTTCTGTCTCTTTTGGAGTTGTGCCAGATGTAAGTGTAATAGTACCATAGATATCATAGTTAAAGTATTAGATTGGCAGATCACGTGGCCTCCAATGCTAACGACGGGACGCGCATGGAGGCCAAATAAGAGGGCAAAATGACCAGTGTTGCTGCCACTTTAAGGAGAAAAATACTACGAAAAAATACCATTTAATTCTAAATTTACAAAAAAAAATACTAGAAAAGGATTTAAAGTCACTAAAAAGATTCCAAAATGCAGCTACTATTTTTATGATATTTTTTTTGTAATTTTAGAATTAAATGGTATTTTTTCATAGTATTTTTCTCCTTAAAGTGGCAGCAACACTGGCCATTTTGCCCTCTTATTTGGCCTCCATGCGCGTCCCGTCGTTAGCATTGGAGGTCACGTGATCTGCCAATCTAATACTTTAACTATGATATCTATGAATAGTACTATAAACATGGCGTTTCGTATTAAATGATTGCCCTTCGAACCGGTGAGCAATTTCCTAAAGAATTTTATCGTTGATAAAATTCAATATTTGTCTTATTAGTAGGGTTAAAATTTAAAATCGGATTATGAACTTAAATATACTAGCCTTTGGAATTAAATTGGACATTTTAGGGAAGTTCTTTTCTTTGTAATTGATACTTATTTTTTAATGACCTTGAAACTAAATATTTTAATTAACTTTGAAATTATTGCAATTCGTATTCTTCTTATTAAAGATGAATGAAAGCGGAAAGCCGAGTCTTCTCTCTGTGTTAATTCCATTAAAGAATAATAATTTTCTGAGCCAAATTACTAAGGCTGCATTGAATCTTTTATGATAAATGTAGCTGGCGTACACGGCTTTAAAATTAAACTTTTTGAAATTGGTTCAAATTTTGTGTCGTAAAATTATTTATTAAAATTTAATAAAAATTAAAAAAAAATATTCGTACCAATTTCAAGAAGTGGAATAATAGAGCCCTTGGAAGCTAGATACATTTCTCATATAAAAGAAACCGTTTTTTTAAATATTCAATACAGGAGTAATTTAGCTTAGAATATTTTTTCATTGAATTAATAAAGAGAAGACTTCGTTTTCCAGACAAAGCTGTCATTCAGTTTCCCCCTAATAAGAAAAAATTAAACGAAATAGCCGATCGATACAATTAAAAATAAGATGACAATAGATAAATAGATCTGATAATAGAATAAATTAGCTAGCACAAACTACTTTGCTGAATTGAAATCTTACTTAACGCTAAGATGCCTGTACGTTTAATTTCGTTGATAAATAGTATCTCTAACAAAAAAAAACTTTGGAAAAGTAAACAAGCGCCAATCTAAAAAAAAAGCACCTAATGCATTTATTTTATAAAAAAACAAATCATTATCAAAATTGTTGCTGAAAAAACTGATATACAAGAATGCCAATCTCTTGTTTAAAACTTCTTGGTCATTATAAATAGTATAATTTAAGTTCCGCTGCCATAAAAAAAATTGCGCTGTTTGAGGTTGGTGTCCATATTAATCACCCTCTATACCTTTATATAAATGTATTGAAATCATATTTGTTATAGGTTTTTTTAATTATATTTCGTCATTTTGATTATTTTCTTATTAATTTAAATTCATTTGCGTGATTGAATATTTTTGCAAACTACTTTGCTCAATTGAAATCTAACTTAACGCTAAGATGCCCGGGTACGTTTAATTTCATTGATAAATGGTATAGCTCATTACAAATATACAAACCACAAAGATGTAGAATAAGTGAACCGCTTTTTTCCAATAGAGTAATTCAAACTAACGACCAATGTCATGGTCAGTTTGAATTCGAAAACACAATCTTTCATTACTAAACTCACGAGACCGTGTCGCCAGTAAAATAGGTAGAATTGATGGGAGGTAGGATTTTTTTTAAACGCGATCTTCAGCCATTTTGAATAATGGGGTAGGATGATATCACATCCGGTCCGTGGGGGCCAAATTGGCATCGCGTGACCATTTGCTTTGTCACCCTCTGCAATGACCAGGGCTGCCAAGTACTAAAAACGAGAAAATCGCCAAAGTTTAATTCAGCAAATAGAGAATGACATATCCAAAAAGTTATTCGTAACGTTTTTTTTTTTTTTTTTAAGGGGACGCATTACCCAAAATTTAGGGCTACCCAGAAAATAATTAAACATGCTCGAATGCTGTGAGCAGATTATTGATAAAAAAAGGATTATTTTTAAATGGTAGAGGTTTATTGAAAATGACATAGTGGTTTGGAAAAAAGGTTTTAAAATTTTCAATTTTTTCAGCTTGTGAATGGTTAAAACCCTAAGGCATTTAAGAAAATTAATGTAGAGCTCCAAAACTTTTTTTCCTGTGTTGAAACATATGCGTTTAACAAAAGTTGGTATAGGATAAGGTCTAGTGTGATATTTTTTAAAAAATGACGAAAGTTAAAATTTACAAAACATCTTATTTTTTGGCTATTTTTATACATAAAGCTACATAACTTTTTTTGTTTAACTGATAGCTCAATATCCATACCAACTTTTATTAATAGATTTTGTGGGAACATTTTGAAAAAAATCCATTAAAAAATTATTTAAATTGTAGGAGGAGTAGCATTTTGAAAAAATGTTAACATTTTAAAATGTTTTTAATTTTTAAAAAAAAACTTACGTTTTAATATTTATCATTCTTTCGTGTGTGTATTGAATGGTAGTTCTTTGTAAAAATAGTTTAATTTGAATGTTAGCGACAAAAATACTGGATTTAATTTTTTGGGTACCGCGTCCCCTTAAATACCTAATAATTTCTAATATGAAATGGAAGGTAATGAAAGTATTGCGATGGGGTCAAAAATTATAAACTTAGATTTAGACTCTTCCTATGAGAGTTCACATTCTAAAAAAGGTCGATTTTGAACATACTTTCCATCTGAACATACTTTCCATCTGAACATACTTTCCATCTGAACATACTTTCCATCTGAACATACTTTCCATCAGAACATACTTTCCATCAGAACATACTTTCCATCAGAACATACTTTCCATCTGAACATACTTTCCATCTGAACATACTTTCCATCAGAACATACTTTCCATCTGAACATACTTTCCATCTGAACATACTTTCCATCTGAACATACTTTCCATCAGAACATACTTTTCATCTGAACATACTTTCCATCAGAACATACTTTCTATCTGAACATACTTTCCATCTGAACATACTTTCCATCTGAACATACTTTCCATCTGAACATACTTTCCATCAGAACATACTTTCCATCTGAACATACTTTCCATCTGTCTTTCCATCTGAAACCCTTCTACAGCTCGAACTAAAAGATCTACGGGCTTCAAATTTGGTACATGAGTTCCTGGTACCACTCAGACGTCATAATAGGGTCTTCAAGAAAATCGCGCATGAGTTAAAGATAGCTGCCATGGAACTTTTTGGGTTATTAGGTTATTGAAATTTACGAATAGAGCATATAATTACATTTAAAATGTAGTGATTAATTAGTGGTAATTAAAAGTCGTGTACGGGGGTCTGGGTTCGATTCCCGGGTAAGTTGTAATTTGTCTCAGTCTTATAATTGGGTGAAAATCTGTTAGGCTGTGTGTCATAATAAATAGTATTATAATAGTGCGCTACTCCCACTACTATGGCTTGGGTCTTCAGACCTTTAAGTCTTCCGACTGAATGCGATCTAAGACCCTTCGATGATATAAACACAGCTGAAGTTTTTAAAAAATGTAAATCTGATGTAAATACTATTCATGATGCAAGGGATGCTGACACGTGTTAAATGTGCAGTGATTTAATGTTGTCACTTACATCTCGAAGCTGGTTTGTTGATTAGTTTGAGATAGTGGTAAACACTTAATAAATGGCTATAGTCACTTTAAGTTGGAATCGAAAGCAACAAATGAAAAAAAAACCAAACTTCTGCATTATTAATAAATTTCACTTGCTACAGCCTCCTGTTCATGTTAATTATTATGTATAGTTTAGCAACAGTGTTTATGTGATTAATAGCATCAGTAATCCCTCTCTAACCCTCTAATTCCTGGTAAAAAATTTATATACATAAACCAGCTTCAAGAAAAGAAATTACTTAAAAGGTCAAAGCCTGACATGTGCGCATTATATGTAAGATGTGCATTAACATTTCTGTACCAATTCTTCTGGGTCTTGTGATGATTAATTTTGTCAAATTTGTATTTTAAACATTCAATTAAAAAACTAAGCCAGTTTAGAGATAAACGACTAAACCTGGCATCCCTTCTCGTCGGATTAAGTCTCATCTTCTTTATTAAGTAGATTCAATCATGACGATAAATTGGAGGAAGTGAAAGGAAGAGAGAGGACGCCCCTGTCTAGTGTTATTATCTAATAATCTCGCCAAATTTCGTGCTTGAGGCTGCTGTGTGGGTGTGGGGAGAGTCTTTGTTAAAAGTCCTATCTATGACCTCTAACATGTCATTTGCAATTAATATTTTTAAAAAATGGCTAATTCTTTTTTATAATGGAGTAAAGAAGTGTGAAGTGTATGAGGTCTGGGTCAGTGATTTTCGTTTTTTTCTTACACTACCATCTAACGATATGGTTGTGAGGTTTTTGTTTTTCTTATTTTATCTAAAAACTTCGACCCATCCGTAAGTTGTTAATCCTAGTAACTAACGAAAAATGCGAAAAAAACAAGCTTTTTTTTAAGGTTTTTCTGGGCATATATTGCAAGATTTTAGTATGGGTAGTGAATCTTTTATCAAATCCCTTTTTGTTGAGAGCACAAAACAATTTTATTGTATATTTTTTTCTATTTGCATAATATTTCCAAAGTAAATATATCACAACTGATTTTTTTTATTTAAAATAAATTTTGTATACCAGTGTTTGGTATGTATAATATTATACATAAGGGGGGGGGGAGATCTTTTTAAAAAAAGTCAAACTGAAAGCAGAAAAAAAATTGATTTTGTAAAGAGCATATATGAAAGGTTTAAAATTTAAATAAGTCCGAAAAAATGACTAACTTACACAAAATATAAAAAAAATTCCAGTTTACAATTTAAACTTTAAAATTGTGCAAAAAATCAATGTTTTAACAACTTACATCAGTTCTGCATATATGAATATTTCATGTATTCTCCTCTTTCAAAAAAAAACTCAATGAACAATATTGACCACCCTATTTGTTCATTAATTAATCTTGCATTACTGAATATTAAACGATTAATCAAATGAAAGTATTCAATGGATTACTATTAACGCACCGAGATTATCCTTTCAAATAACTAATATCTCCATTAAAATAGAAAGTCTCTCATAGATGTGTCCATTATGTTCTGCAAAATCCCAATGCTCAAAGAAGAATTTTCCATAACATTAATTAAAAGTATGAAAATCATATCGTTACAATGGACAACGCAACAATTGACACTTCGTTTCAACAAAACTGATTGTTCTTATGTCAAATTAATTGAGACCAAATATTTTTATTCAGCTATAGTGTCATTGAAATATATTTTTCACCGGCATCGTCAATAGATTCTTAAACTATACCTCAGAATTAAAGAAGTGTAAGTCCGTGCCTGTCATTTTAAGGGTCTATCTGGTATTGATTATGATAACAGATTAAAATCTTTTTAAACATGTATTCCCTGGAAAATAGGAGAGTTAGGGGTGATTTAATTCAGTTATTCAAGTTCATAAAACAGGGAGACATGGAGGGCTTAGGTTTTACCTTAAATAGCCGAACCAGAGGACATGATCAGAAATTGAAGAAATCATGCTTTAGAAGGGAGGTAAGAAAACATTATTTTTACAATAAAGTTGTCAATGAGTGGAATGCTTTACCAAATTATGTGGTGTATTCGAAGAAAGTAGAAGATTTTAAGAAGAATCTTGATAGTCATTGGAAGCTGGTAAAGTATTAGATTTATTTGGACCAATCTTGCTGGGCCTCTGGCCTGTTGTTGGTCGACAATTTTTGTATTTGTTTTTTAAGTGTTTGATTTATGTTTTATATCCTTTTTATTTCTGTTTTACTGCTAAATTTTAGTTCTGTAAATACTTTAAAAATACCTATTCAAAAATTTTATCTTGTATACAAGAACAACTTTTGTGACTTTGAATCCACACTCTTATTCGATTCTCAAAACTTGTGGAATTTTTTTTTAGACTTAAACCAGCTTCTCTCTGACGAACAATAACATTGTCCAACTTGAGACGACCACCCGCTATTGTTTAACGCAAGATGATTAAAAGAGAAGGCAATGAAAGGAGCTTTGGATAATAGCGACTCAGGTTCCATTAAAAAAATGAAAAGACATGCAATGCATATGAAGGAAAGGGATATAAGAAAGAAAAAAGTTATACCTGGAGGGGTTTCTGTAAGTTAATGTAGGCGGAATCTTAACTTGGATTTTGTTTGGTTGTACGTTCGCGGTTGCGGTTGAGTAGCATTATTGTGTTTTATTGATAAATGGACAAGTTGCATGAAACGTGAAATTCAGAATATATGTGTTTTTCTGGTAAATTAGAAGCTCTGCCAGATTCCGAATATAAGCTTAAATATTCACAAATATAATTAATTTCAGCAAAAAGTACACTTGAAATTGGCCGAAAATGTACGTTCCTGAAAACAGAACTGACGTCAAATGATATGTTTTTGGCGATGATTCGGTCATGTCCGTAATACTTTAATACACTTTGTAAAATAGTAAACCTTACAATTTCTGCAAAACCTCATTAAAAGAAAAACTAAATATTATTTTTAACCAGTTCTTATCAAGGAATTTAAACAGCTTGTTTCAAGTTTGGTTGTTAGTTAAAATACACACACTAGAGCGCGTATGAACTATTGCAGAACTATTGCCTGGTGGATCTGATCAGAATAGTCGGCTGAAATCGTCGAACGTTTGAAGAAATTAACTGGAATGAACATGACTTGTTTCTGTAAAATAGCATAACTTTTTTAAGCTTCTGATAAGGATGCAAGCACGTTTCATACACTGTTAAAAATTTGGTGCTAGGTTTCACCATGATATTGGTTGGTTTCACCATGATATTGGTTCCTAGTAGCTGCAACGGCTGAATGGTGAAATGTTTCACCTTTTTTTCGGTGTTTGGTTGAACCATTTTTCTGGATTTGGAAACAAAAATCTGATAAATGGTTCAACCGAATACCAAAAATATTGTGGAACGTTTCACCATTCAGCCGTTGCAGCTACTAGGAACCAATATCATGGTGAAACCAAGCACAAAATTTTTAACAGTGTAGTTACAAAAGCGATACAGTGAAACGTGATATGAAATAACCAATGAGCTCAATACACCGTGGAGTGAGGACTTCCTATACTGTTTTGTAGTAAATTTCGTTCCCGCGGAAGAATACAAAATGTTGCGCAAGAGGTCAAAACTACACAGAATATACAATGCGCGTATTAAGTACCAATCTCTCATAGGCTGGTTTGACCTCTTCAGCAAAATGTGTGTAATGCGGTTTAGGAACAGATGAAAACCGGAAGTCTGCGCTCCACTGTGTATTGAGCTCAGTGGAAATAACACGCCAAGAACAAAATAAAAGCCAAGCATGACGTCATTTGTTATGCGAAGAGGTTTAGCGGAAATGACGTATTACTAACTTAAAAATTGAATTTAAAAATAAATACATCTCAAAAACCAGAAATACTTGAGTTTTAGAAGTTTCTTAATGTGCTTGATCGAATAAAAATGTTTGTGGAAAACGCTGTATTTGTTCATTGCTAATGGTTATTTTGCTATTAGTATTTATTTTTGGGTGAGTTAACGTCACTGGAACACATGGGGATATTGGAAACGGACTTCGTAATTAATAACCATAATGGGGCTACACCTGGCCTGGCATCAATTTCTACAGCTTTCGTGGTAAAAGATTCAGGCTTTAGTTTGGCTTTAGATTAATTAACGTTACAGTAGAGCTACACTTCAGCGCTTTGTACCATGGGGGATTTAACGTGCACCAATCCTCTTTATACAATGATATATTTCTTGGCGGGATATTTTGACCCAGTACGATTCGTTGGTAAAGTTGAGAACAGATACTCGAAAGGTATCACCCGTGGTATGATGACCACTTTATTGTGGTTGAAAATAGTGTCGAATGGTACTTGTACAGTTAAATTGTGTTTTAACCCTTTCAGTCCCAGTGATGCCACTTGGCATCATCATGTTTCTGATTTATTCTATTAAAAAAAAATTCTATTAAAAAAAATAATAGGGCTGACATCTATTGGGATTAATAAAAAATATTTTCTAATAAAAAAAAAGTTTGAAGAATCGAATGATGTGCTTTTTAATATCACAAATGGCTATAGACGATCAGAAAAAAAAATTCTAAAATGATGATGCCAAATTGTCATTGGGACTGAAAGGGTTAAACAGTTTTTATTTAACCTCACACATTTTTTTTAATTTGTTGGCCAAATTTTTGTTTTGTTTTAATGAAAGTTAAGTATTGTTAGGGTTGGGTTGAATCATCGTCGCACATACTAAAGCTACAAGGGCGCAATTGGCAACTTGCATCGTAATTTGAAATCACATTCAAATGACGAGCAGTCAACTGAATAATTACCCAAAATTAAGGATTTGGACAATTGAACTAAATTAATTAAATAACAGGAAGTAATGCGTGTAAAGAATATAGTATCACAGTTGTTTCTAAACTTTTAAAGGTAACGAAATCTAACGAAATCTATAGAAATTTTAAAAAACAAACAAACTGATATTTAATATTTTTTTTATCTAATTAGAATAATAAAAAACATTTAGATAAAGTATAACAGAAATGATTTATACTGCTATGACAATTTCTCTAACAGCACAATAAAATAAATGAATATATTTTAAGTATTAAGTCATTTTATACGCTCACACGTGATCAATACACCAACCCACCATACTAAAATCGCACATATATACTGTAATATATTTTCAGTTGATCTGTAATGTAATGAGAATCCAAGTTAGCAAAGCAAATACAATTTGAACAGAAGCTTTGAAAAAGAATATAACCAATTCGAGACATTGAATGTTTGAACACCAGGTCTAGAAAACGAATGAAAATGAGTCATGCTGTTTCTTTTCAATTATTTTCTGGCACTAATAATATATTAGAAGTGTTTGAAATCTTAAAATTGCTATGAGTCTTTACCATTGCGCTTTTCCTGCTTGTTTAAATTCATTTAAGACTTTAACATGTCTTCTGTTTACTTTTATTCGTTAATAAAGAAAATCGGAAAATGTACATTTTATTGCTTACAATACAGTTCAAGTTTCAAATGACTGCAATGGAAAATTCAAATCTCTGAGAAATAAATAAAATACAGATCTACGGAGGTATACCAAAAGTTTGAGAATGTAAAGAATACTAATAAAATTGTTATAAAGCAGTTGAATAAACATAAATTCACTGACATTGCAACACGCTTATATTTTAAAAAGTAATATACTGGCATGCACAAATATAATTTTCTGACAGATAAATATAAAGTTCATGTACAAACACTCAGCTAAATTTACATATGGGACACTCATTCACGTGACACCATAGATATCATAGTTAAAGTATTAGATTGGCAGATCACGTGACCTCCAATGCTAACGACGGGACGCGCATGGAGACCAGAATAAGAGGGCAAATGGGCCAGTGTTGCCACCACATTAAGGAGAAAAATACTACGAAAAAATACCGTTTAATTCTAAAATTACTAAAAAAAATACCATAAAAATACTAAAAAAGCCCCCCCCCCCCCCCCCCCCGTTTCACGTTTTGTTTTAAAGACACTAAAAAGATTCCAAAATGCAGCTAGTATTTTTATGGTATTTTTTTGTAATTTTAAAATTACTCGGTATTTTTCGTAGTATTTTTCTCCTTCATGTGGTGGCAACACTGGCCCATTTGCCTCTTATTCTGGCCTCCATGCGCGTCCCGTTGTTAGCATTGGAGGTCACGTGATCTGCCAATCTAATACTTTAACTATGATATATATATGCGTGTCACGAAGATATATAATTGAGTGGGCATTGGCGAAAAAAGTTCGCGTGTTGGATATTTTAGGTAAATACTGCCAAAATAATGAAGAGCTATTTTTTTTTGATCCCTTGCAATTTAACAAAATAGGGGAAAATGTTTTAGTATTCTTTACTTTTTGTACTGAGTTTTATTTAATGAAATTTATATAGTATTGTCAGTCTGTTTTCGCATTTTAGGTTACAACATTATTTTCATATTGCATATTTTTAAATAGGAAATTTACTTTAACTTGAAATTATTTTAATGAAATTTTATAACTTAAGTTAGAATTACATTCCCCTTATCAAAATAAAATTTAATTTATTATAAAACTCATTTATATTTTTTCAATTGATAGTTTCATAAAAAATATTACTTTCAAGTTCGTCAAAATTAAGTTATTTAATATTTAAAATATTGTTTAAATATAATTTAGAATAATATGTTAATAATTTATCCATTTCTATGAATAGTTATATTCAAAATTGTAAATATATATTTTTTACATAGCCACATTTAAATTGTTTCAACCATATACCCTCTTCAAGCATGACATTTTAAACCGTCCTCACGCATACTCATTTTTTTTAAAGATTAACTAGTTACATTAAAATCAGGTTATTTTCTCAAAAAAGAACAGTAAAAAAATAACAGTTGTTAAAAGATATCACAAACATGACACCTTTTAGTTCCCATGCAACTGCCAACCAATGTTGAGTCACTTTAAAGTTTTTAGGAGGGTTTGGACAGCTAATGATTCCTATTCCATTATAAACAACCGTTAGACAAATGCATACGTTCTAAATATGAGTACATATTGCTATTTGAACGAATTACGCTAAGCATATATCGCATCAACATAACACGGTAATTTTTTTTAATGCCCGGTGAATTATATTTCCGTGCGAGTCTATGAAAATGGCATGCAATTGGCCTTTAGTTACGCCCCAGTGAATTTTGGGGCACACTATTTCTAGGAAATAATGGCGAAATGAGATATTGGTAAAAGACCGGCTATGTTTTGCAGAGATGGAATTCTTTCATTTTTTTTAAATAACAAACTGTTTTTTAAAATTTGATGGATTTCAAGGACAAGTTTTAAGTGGCTGTCAAAAAACTATAATAACTATTTTTTAGTTTAATAATTTTTAGAAAGCGTCCGATACCTGTCCGTCAGGCCGTCCGTCTGTCACCCACTTTCACATAACAAACCGCAAGTCTCACAAACAAGTGGGATACGTCATTTTGAAGCGAAAAATCAGGCTAGGCTAGGCTACATTCCAAATTTCATTAAAAATTTAAATAACTAAAATTTAATCTACATTGAAATAACATGTGTTGCCATTTCGTCAAACTAAGAAATTTTTTATTTAAAATAAATATAAAACTCATGAAAAAATATTTATTCATGTGATATAATTCATTTTGAATTGATTTCATATCACAATAAAGTTCTTTTGAAGGTTCATAATATATGTATGAAGAAAGATACGTAGAGAATTCTAACTTAAAAAATAAAAAATAAAACATTCTAGCAAAAACTATGCGAACTTTCGCTTTTATTTTTAAAGCATCAATTCTACTAATTATTTATTCTTCGAACTGTAAATTAATTTAACAAAAGATAAATAATATTAATTGAATTTTCGAAAGAAGTTAATCAACATGGGAAATTATAACGACTAAAAGATATTTATTAAAAAAAATTACATCATTATTCTTCGAACTTCAAACAAATTTAGCAAACGATAAAGACTAATTATTAAATCTGCGAAAGAAGATTAATGAAAATAGTTAATTTTTTGCGTTTAAATTTTGAATTAGAACTAGCTAAATGCCCTTTTTGGAAAATTTTATCTTTGAGGTGTATAAATAGAGTTTCCTGTTGAGCACAAATGTTGTGTGGAAGCGGTTTAAGTGGCAGATTCGTTAACAAATCTACTTGTTTAAACTACAAATTAATTTTTAAATAATTATAATGCAGTAGAAGTCTTTTCACGGATTTGATGGTCATTGTCTAAACAAATTGTCTCTTGAAGCCTCATTAAATACCGTTCTAAGACTTCAGCAAATTCCTACACTTAGATTGATATAAACACATTTCACAGATTGATACAAACACATTTCACAGATTGATACAAACACATTCCATATAAACACATTTTGTAAACAAATATAGGTTCAAAAATATTTTTGCATGTAATATTTTAACAGTATTTTTGTCAGATATTTGCTGAGGGCTACCTCAATTTCGTGAAATTTGAGGTCTGAAACCCTACAAAAGCACATTTATTAGATGCTATAAATGCAAAAAAAAAGTTAAGGTTTATTTTAACAATGTTTTTAAAGCAAAATACCTTTAAAATTTACTAATTATTTACTTAGAAGAAACTTTTGGAAAAAAAATATAGGAAATATTGTTGCCTCCTACAATTTTATAGAAATAAACGACTAATACCTGCAATCGTAGGCTAAAAAATGTCTTTTTAAACATCTACTTCTATAGAGCTAATTAACCATTTCAGTTACTAAATTTAAAGCAAATTGTACAATTACAGGAACTTAAAACAAAATCATCCATTTAACGTAAGGTCTTAGGAGGATGTGTAAAGAAATTACACGAAAAGTAAAATTGTTATCGAAACAAAAGGTTATACTTTGAACTTTTTAAACTGCAAGTTTAAACTATGTTTCTGTAAAAAAACATTTCAGGATTAGGCAATATAAAATTCAAAGTATTGCGAAGGCACAAAAGCCAAACATAAAACAAAAATTAGAATTTACAATATTTTCCTATCTCTAAATAAACAAGTAGGTTTGTAACAGAATATGTCACTTAACCCCGCTTCCACACAACAGTTGTGTTTAACAGGTAAAAAGGCGCCAAACACAGCACTTATTCTATATTAAACATTTACATGCTAAATTTGGCTAGTTTCATTTATTTTATTTCGAAATTTCAATAATTATTACTTATCGTTTGCAAAAATTAATTTATATTTCAAAGAATACATATATGTAATATTCCTCGATTTTAAATAAAATGAAAACATTTCATATCAACATACAAAGAATCTCGTAGTGAAATATATTTGACGTCATTTCAAACTGATCCATGTCGCAAAAATAAATTTATTTTAATTTATTGTCTAAAAGAATCTCTAGCGATTGTTGCAAATGGCAATGGTGATTTAATTCTAATAAAAATGGCTTCCTATCATAGATATCATAGTTAAAGTATTAGATTGGCAGATCACGTGACCCCCAATACTAACGAAGGGACACGCATGGAGACCAGAATAAGGGGGCAAAATGGCCATGGTTTTAACTCAGTCTGAGTTAATTTCCACTCCTTTCCGTGCCGAAAATGCACTTCTCCTATAGGAGTGAATTTCACTCTTTTTCGGAGTGGGTAAAAGAAATAAAAGAAAACAATCTGCGTCCTACACTCCTAAAACGAGCGGTTTTAACTCAGTCTGAGTTAATTTCCACTCCTTTCCGGTGCCGAAAATGCACTTCTCCCATAGGAGTGAATTTCACTCTTTTGTTTTAAGAGTGTACACCTTCCTTTCAAGGGAAGGAATAGTACTGGTAAAGCATTTCACAAAACGTAAAAGTATTCAGATCAAGCGACACGTTTAGTGACGTAGCATTTCAGACACTATAATTATATTGTGGCCATTGCTTTCATTATTTTCAACACTCTTCACTTTGCTATAGATCTTAACTCTCATTTACCATGAGCTAAAGTTTTCCAAAAGAATTAAAAGTTTGAAAATAAAATTATGAATCTGTAGAAAAAATAACTATTTATGTTCAAAAAACTTTGAAATTGCAATTATTTAAACCGATTAGATGTTTAGAAACAATCACAACATTTAGGGTTAATTCAATATAACTAAATAGAAGATATAGTACATGCTAAGAGGTAACAGCTTTATCTGTGTTTTGTAAAGTTGATTAAAAACTGCGTATTTAATAACATTTAATTTTCTATACAAGTATGAAAACTCACATAAATATTTTGACATAGTTAAGTTAAACACAAGAACAAATAAATAACATATTTCTTGTTCCTCAGCTTATCTATCTTAATTTTCTTAAGGTTTTATTTTCCAATTATTTTAGACCTGTTTTTTCGGGGCTTAAAAGCTAAGATAAGCGCAACATACACAAATAACACATAAAATGGAAAATATAAAGAAAAATAAGTTAATGATATGCGTTTTTAATACAATGGTTGTTTGGTGTGATTAATGTCTCACTAGAGCAACACATGTTCTATTGATAAGATACATCGTACTTTTGTACTTTTACAATGTGGGAGTTGTTTCAGTATTTCTCACTTAATCTTTTTGGAACACCATAAAACCATCTATGGGCATTCCAAAAGACAAATTTTCAACCTTAAGGTACACTTTTCTCTTTTTCTATTTTACTAGAAGGGTTGAAATTTTCTGTGATGTCGTATACATGTCTATTTAACACAGTGAGCCAAAAATATTCCAAAAAAATATTAATTGAGTAAAAATAAAGCGATTTTTCTAATTTAGGAAATGCGCAAAATTTCTATTTAGGTTAATAACTTAAAATTTTGAATGTTTTATCGTCAAACTTGAGAATCATTGCGTTGAATGGACTTTTTTTATTTAAATAAACCTCTTCTAAAAAACCATTGTAAGCATATGAGGTATCTAAATTTAAATGAGTGAATTAAAAAAAAAACTTCTTAGACGATAGCAACTTGTCATTATTACTAGGCAGTTCTTATATTGATCGAAGTTGGAATCTCTATCAAAAGGAAAGTGGCTTTAATCCAGGTCATAGAAAGAATTCGCCACCACAACAAACTTGCAGTGAAAAAGTGTCTATTTTTTTTATGGCAGCCCGTTTGGCAGACTTCCTAGATGTCATTGTCCGTTTAAGCCATTTGGCCGCACGTCTACGAAAAAAAAATCGCTAATAGAAAAAGAGGTTTATTTGAAGTCAAATGGAAACAAAATTCAAAGAGTTAATAAGGATATTGTAAGCAAATCAAGGAAATAGAAGGAGAAGAATATAGCGTCAAATTCAAATAGTAAATGAGGTATTGTAAAAAAATCTAGGAAAATTGAATTAAAAAATTTTGCATCATGTATCTAAAAGACTCAATGCTATAGCGAAATGTTATCTGTCATTCACCGATGCTTGATAGATAGAGTGCGATTTTATTTCATTAAGGGGATAGGGAACACAACGACGCTTCAAAATATAACATTTTCATTTTAACTTTCAATCCCTAAAATGAATATTTACGAAAAATATAATATGTATCTGAAAATGGGGTTGGAGTTAGCAAATTTGGTAGTTAATTTCAACATAACTTTGTTTCAAGCTTCATATGTCATTATTTTAAAAAACCGATTTTTAGCATTTAGGTACACTTTCCAGCATAACTATTGCGTGTATCTGAAAATAATTTTTTTATAGAAATAAAAAAAGTCCATTCAACGCAATGATTCTCAAGTTTGACGATAAAACATTACCCAAATAGAAATTTTGTTAGTTATTAACCTAAATAGAATTTTTGCGCATTTCATAAATTAGAAAAATCGTTTTATTTTTACTCACGTAACATTTTTTGTAAATATTTTTGGTTCACTGTGTTAAATAGACATGTATACGACATCACAGAAAATTTCAACCCTTTTAGTAAAATAGAAAAAGAGAAAAGTGTACCTTAAGGTTAAAAATTGGTGTTTTGGAATAACGCCATTTAATACTGGCAACAAAGTTATATTGAAATTAACTATCACATTTGCAAACTCCAGCCCCATATTCAAATGTGCATCATAGAAGTTTTTTCGTAACGGCACGATTCAGTAAATAAAGTTTAAATGAAAATTCGATATTTTGAGTGGTCGTTTTGTTCCCTGTTACCTTAAATATGTTTTCAAGTACATTCAGAATCAAAATTATTGTATGGCATCTGTTTGAATGTAGAAAATGCCAATAGCAATTTTAGCTAATTGAAGTTTTGAGAACTTTGTTTTCTTCCTAGCGATTTCAGACGACTGTTTAAAGAAACCTAGATATGTGTGATAATTTTAAGTTGTATACAATTTATGATCTTCATGTATATTAATTGATTTATTTGTAGCTTTAATTTTTTTAATGTAATAAGAAAAGTAAAAAATATAGAGAAAGTATATTGAATATGTGCGAAGAAAAAATATATATGATTTTAATTACTTAATAAGCGCCAGTGTAAAAAAATATATTTTCACGTTAAAAATATCCTTTAGAAAATAGCTTATAGTAAAAAAATCGAATTAAAAAAAGATTAATTGTAAGAAAACAGCTTTCATTTTGAACAAAACTGACTGAACTTAAAATATTCTTTAAAACAATATTTAATTTCTTTACATTTTAAATAAAGATTACCATGATTAATCCATGATTAACTACCAAGTGTTATAAAAAGGTAATCTTATAAAACTTTAATTAAATGTCAAATGCATCCCTGGATGAAAAATTTTCTTAATTATCGTTGCAGATTATCTTGTCTGCACTCGTATTTTACTTTTTCCATCACAAAGATATGAAGCTTTAAAAATATTAATCTTTTTTCTTTGAAGAAAAAAGTCATCTCTGAATAAAAGTTTCAAAATTGTTAAGCAGAGTGACGTATAGTAATATTTTAATTTAATGTTAGTAAGTTTATTTTCATTTTACAAAAAAAGCTAATAAATTATTTTACTTTTGTTTTAGTTCTTGAAGAATTTTTTTGATAAGATATACTATAGCAAAGTTGCAAAAAAACCCTCGGCAAGAGATAGGCTGGATATTAGGATCCCTTTAAATTTATTTTATCAAGTAAATTAAAGCTTAAATTAACTATTACTTTCAATTACGCTAGCTATTTATACTTTTACACGAATATGTTTCTTTAATCTCCAGGGATTCATCAGGTAGTAATTTAATTGCCGACTTAAGATATCATTTCCGCAGAATTAACAAATGAGATTGCAGCGAATATTAATAGCTATCACTAGAATAGATGAGATAATATCTCGACAGAACAATTATTTTCGAATAATAAGAAAGTTGGGACCAGTAAATGAAATTGAGTTTGGATAGAGGCCCAGTGGCTTAGTGGTAGTGTTTCGCATTGCCAAGCCTTAGGTCCGGAGATCAAGTCCCGGATTGGGTTAGGTTGACCCATCCTTTCATCCCTTAAATAGGTCGATAAAATGACGACCAAGTATGCTTGAAAACTAAACACTGGGGGTTCCGCGTGAGGTTGACCACCTAACCGGGACATATGCCTAGCACCCCAGAGGCCTTGGTCGTGTAAGCTGAAATGAGCACGGCAGGCCTTGGCCCACTAACGGGCTGTTGCGCCGAGGAGTTTAGTTTTTAGAGTTTGGAATGTGATTCAGCAAGGTGTTCAGCTGTGTTTCTGCTGCTGTTGCTGCGAACACAATTCTAGAGGACCCCTGATGTAGCTTCTCGGCTTGTGCACGCATTCTTATTGCATTAAAAAAAATTTAAAGCTACAAATAAATCAATTAGTATACATGAAGATCATAAATTGTGCACAGGCCATGATCTTAGTGTTCTTTTCTACCAATCGAAATTTAAACTGGATGCTGAGACACACGTGCTTGAAAATTACACCACTCCTTGTAGGCATTATAATACAGCACACGTGCGCCACGGATTTTTTTGCAGTTTTTATGTACTTGGAATTCGAAAACTATAAATTTATTTTTTGTTCCAACTTCATAAAAAAAAATCAATTATCAAAGGAATCCCATATGAGCGATACGATATACAGGAGTAAATCATCATAATCAATAAAAAAGGGCATTCGCATTTTTAAATTTATTGGGATATTATGTAAATGAGACAGACGCAAGTACAATATCCGACAAATAAAAATTACGCACTTCAACTCTTCAGAAAAATTTATTTAACAAGTGTTGAACCAATTTACGACGATTAGCTAAAAAGAAATTTCCACACGAAAATGAGCTTTCTGCTTTGTTCAACAAAAAGTAAGAGGAGACCATAGTATGTAAGACAATTTAAATTTCACCAAAACGAATTTTAAAAACCTAAATTTAACTTTTTTTATTCGGTAAGTAAAGCGATAATGGTATTCACAGTCGTTAATGGGTTTTTTAGATACTAATAATTTTGTGAAAAGAATAGTCACACAGTCATAGTGTGCAGACCTTAATATATTTTCAAAAAAATAAAGTGTTTAGGCAGGAATATATTTTTATACAGCTCTAGTGTGTATGTGTCTGCTGTGGTTCTGCCTGAGTGCAGCAGACACAACTCAACTCTTGCATTCTAAGATTGTTGAAATCTATAAATTCTGTTATCAGTCGGCAATTGTAGCTTTTTTTCTTTTAATCAAACCTGCAATATTGTAACTTATTTTTAACTAAGTATTTTAACCTGTGCATTTTAAACCTGGAAATTAAAATTTAAAACCATTTCTACCTCCTGTGTTCTAAATGAATCTCCCACCTTTACATGCTCATCAACAACATAAAGTATAAGTTTTTATTAATTAATATTAATAAATAAGTAATCTAATATCCATCGATGAAAACAATTACAATGGAGAAAACATCATAATCATTACGGCAAGATAATCAAGTCATCCCCTTCAAATCGTTATCAAATCGTACTGCAAATGACATTACCAAGTAATATAACACTTCGTTTTTCCTTACAATCGTCTCACAAATGAATCATTCGATAATGACGTCTCATTATTCTAGTTAATATCGTAGACAGATGCGTTACGTTTTTTTCCTTAACATTGTTCGTATGCTCCTACCATGAAGAGAACCTTCCGTAATGACGTTCATTAGTCTTCGGAGATATGCCGAGGATTGAGCTCGTTAGATAACAAGCGTTTAGGTTGGGCGCCAACTAACCCTTTTTTTCAAGTATGTTAAAACATTGTTCGGATGCTGTCATTGTTGCCTTATGCCAATGGCTTTGGTTTGGTTCAGTAGCCACGCACTAAAGCTACACTAGATGGCGGAATTTCGAGCTGTGGTCAAGTGACAAGGACGACACCTCAGCTGGTTAGGTTGAATTATCGTCTCACTAGAGCTACACGAGGACTATGGGCGTCATAAGTTAGAACCGCAGTCAAGTGACAAGCCGACAACTGAGTAGGCACCCAACGCAAATTTAAAAGGCGACGTCGCACGCAGCGTTGGGACTTAAGAGCAAAGTTAACGTGCATTTCCTCTACATGGGGTATTATTCGTCGTACGTTTTGGCTGCACAGGCCGTTTAGGTCGGCAGTCATTTTGGCAATAACTGGCAACCACTTTTTCACTGGCTTAAAATATTCTTATGCCAAAAATTTTGGACCCGTATTTTTTCTTTTTTTTTCAAATACCCCATAAAAAGGGAGAAAAATAATTTTAAAATTAGGTAGAAACATTACGCCCGAAAACGCTTTGTGGCTGTCACGTGGTATCTATGACGTCACTAGTAACTATAAACAAACTTTGAAACACCATTTTGGGATCTACTTTAAGCAAATTTGAACTATCAGCATCTGTAAAACCTTCTTCCATTATCTATATAATTCTTATTTTAATCGTAAATTATATTAAATCCAGTTTAATTGCAAGCAAAAAACATCACACCGGTTTGTTTATATATACTAGTGACGTCAGCCAAATCGTCGTGTTTGTGATCACGTGACGAACCAATGAAAAATAAGCCATTTTAAAATGATTTTTACTAATTATTTAAACATTTATTTTTCAAAAAATATAAAATATATATATACGTTTGTTATTTTTGGGTTCAAACTATAATTAATTTTATATTGGAAGTGTGTTTTAGCGATACATACAAGTACCCTATTGTATCTCGTTGGATAACAAGCTATCGTTTAGGTTGGGCGTTGACACCAACATCTTTATGCAAGCCTACTAAGCTGCCATTGCTTATGGTGCACGAGAAACGAGGATGCTCCGATTGCAGAAAAGTTTTCGAAGATAACTTTCGATTTAAGACATTTCTAACGAAAGGGATAGGACAACATCACGCGATTATCACAGTTGGGTAACAAGATGGTTGCGTTAGACTAGCTACTGCGTGCTTGCGTTATTTCCTTTAATGATTGTATGTTTATTTATGTTGTAAAAATGTTTTTTTTTTTATTTATCTTCGATTCTCTTTTGATCATAAACTCAATTTTTTGTAAGAAGTAAAAATGAAAGACTTAAGAAACATCCTCTAACACGATAGTTAAAGACGATCATTATCATATCAACATAATAAATAAAAAATATAAAATAGAGTGGGAAAAGTAATTAAACTTCTAAAAAGTTATTGAGGATTAAAGTGTTCACACACATGTTTTAAATTTCAAATTTATATATTTTTTGCTTTTATCAGTGCCCAAGCTTCAAATTGAAACAAGCATTTGTAGCATAGGTGTTAGAGTGCGCGCTTTGCATTTTTTTTAAATAGCTTTTTTATGGCGCGGCAGCCGCTGGAAATATTTTGGTTCATATTTCGTTGCTGATAGGAGGGCTCGTAAGTCAATGTATCTTGTGCCTCTTTATGTTAAAGACCCTGATTGCCTATTCATTTTCAGACCGCACAGAAATTCAAAATGTACCACTGATGTCAGAGGTACTGTTTTAAGATTGTATTATTAAATATTTTTTACAAGAACCAGTTTTCAAAATAATATTATACAAACTTTGAAGAAAATATGGGGTTGCATGAGATCGTATCACTGTTTTTCATATGACAAAATGCTTGAATAAATTAGTTTTTTTCGTAATCATTCTGTAATACATCGTATAAAAAACACAAAGTATAAAAAACAGTTGTTATTTATTTAATATATTCGTTATATTTATTTCTCTTTATATTTCAGGCCTAGATGTCCGTCTTGCAAGAGAAAGGAAAACGTTTCGAAAAGTCATTCATTAGTATTATCTCAGACGTAGGATTTCTGTCTTACGATTGAAACATCGTATGTCGGAAGTGGATTTTGTATTGAATTAGTACACGCGAGATGACTCAAATGCGCAGCCTTGTTAGGGAGCATTGTGTTAAACTGAATAATGATTTGAATTGGATTTTTAAAACATTGATTTCGGATGAATAAGGGGCGGAATATTGTTCCTATTGTATTGCCTTAATGAGGAAGTTTAGATTTTTTTTACTTGAATCAGATTGTTGAGAAACTCCTTAATTCAAAACATTTTTTCATGATGAGCTATATTTACTTAATTACAGCGAAAGCCCGTGCAAACGATGAACCCACAGGTATGGTGGTTTCGATCGTCGCTTGTCTTGCGAGTGGACACCGGTTCAAATCCCGGATAAGGCGTGGACATTTGTGTTGTCCTGAGTACATGCGTTAAATCTGCGGATTCAAAAATCCTGTGGGCGGTCATAGGGCAGTACCACGGGTCCAGGTTGTGTGGAGAAAAATGACCCTCCCTCCAGAGACGTGCCTAAATTGAGGAGGAGGCGCCTTCTCGCAGCAGAAGTCGGACTTCCAAACCTCACGGAGCCATTGAGCTAGGAGGGAAACTGGAGTGAGGTTTCAGCGAGCCGAAAACCCACTCAAACCCTTTTGAGCGAACAGGGCAGAAAAGGACTAGTTTCCCTACACTTGTATGCAATGCTTGTATGAGACCCCTCTATCATAGTGACTTGGGCTCCTAAATGTATTTTAACCTTTTTAGTTCGAAAGAAATTAACTTTCTTTAACTTTAAATTCCAACTTTTTTAAGAAATAACCATGTGGATCACTAACTGAAAACCAGCGAAGACGAACCCAATAGCGAAATAGTCAAGTTTCTAGGTTTTCTGCCCCGATCGTTTCTGCTGCAGTGCCGTGTATTCCTCCGCGTTTCGTTATTGAACCGGCACGTTTGCTGCCCTGTTCAGTGAATCACACACCCACTCCACGTTTCTTCTAGCTCAATACACGGAGCTCAAAGCTTTGTGCCAATGGAAGCTACTGCACCCTTTCTGCCCTCCAGACTATGCCATGGAGGCCACGTCATCAACAAGAACGATGAACTGCTGGTGACGTAGAACGTGCCCAAGTTGTTTCACGCTTTTGTGCTTTTTGCTGCCTGCTACGAGTTTGCAGCGGTTTAAGAGGTTTCAAATTCCCTAATTTCTTTTCCATAAATGTGCAGGAATCCAAGCATACAGAAATCCAACATTGTTCATTGTATGAATGTATTATTTATACCCACACTTTATCCAATAAATGTAATTATTTGAAAAAGATTTTTTTTAAAAAATTTAAGTCCCATAGAGATAATGCATTAGTTTTGGAATCACACTTTCCGCAAAAGTATTGCTTTGCCATGTTAGCCCTTTTTCTCCAGGTATGGGAATCAACAAAACATCGAAATGAAACCAATTTGAAACGAAAATGTTATCTAGTTATTTAATGTTATATTTTTGAAGTTTAAGAATGCTAAAAATACACAGCAGATGGCGACACTATTTTAAGACTTTGTCAAATAATAATTAAATAACCGGATGCTATTTTCTTTTTAATTTTGTTTCAAATTGATGTTATGACTATTACCTGGTGAAAATGGGATAACATGGCAAAGCAATATACTTCTGCGGAAAGTATGATTCCAAAACAAATGCATTAGCTCTATGGGACTGATAGTCCCTCTTAAACATAAATTGGTCAAAACATCAAGAAACAAAATTTTTGTTTAATGATTCAGTTTACAATATTAGAGCAACAACAAGATTGGACATAGAAAATGAAATAGTAATTGCAGTTTCGCACGCAAATCAGGAAAACATGCAACCTTAACAGTTGAATTTCAAAGTGAAGAGTATTTCATACAAGAGCTTATTTTGCAATAAAGATATTGGCTTACTTATCTTATTGTAACAGAATATAATTTGTTCTCGGTATTCTATTGTTGTTTCACTAATTGAAACATATCCGCACGCAACAACGTAATAAAACTAACGCAATACATTATTTATTATTCAATCGATTTCGTGTAGAGGAACTTGTTTTATTTAAATGATAGATTGTTTTAACCCTTTTAGTCCCAACTTTTTATTTTTTATTCGAAAAATCTAAACTTTGGGAAACAGAATCATTATGCACCCAGAATGAAATAGTTCAAAGCAGGGATGAAAATATCGTGATTTTGTAACTAAAATTTAAGGAAAAAATGGAATCATAACTTTTGAATAAATTATAACAATATTTTTTCGAAAATTCATTTGTTAAAAATAGTTAAAACTTACCTTTTAAGCATCTAACATGAAGAATTTAGTACCAATTTATTTCATAAAATTGTTTCAAAATGAATTTTATTTTACCATTGTTTTTCATATTTTCATTTAACTAAAACAAAAAATATTTCTTTCTTTAAAAGACATGATTCTTCCATCTAAAGATACAAAAAGAAAATATAACTTTATAGAAAAATGTATGGATAATATAATAAAATTTATTTAAAATAAGTGAGACTGTAACTTAGTGGAAAAATAAATAGCAAGTTAATGATTCCTAATGGAATCATTAGGAGTGAAAGGGTTAAGTTGTATTAAAGTAAGAAATATTAAGGTAAAAAAAGGCAATATCTTAAAATAAGTTTCATAACAAAAGTTCATAGAACTAGGGGGCACGCTCCCTTCTCGCTATCGCTCGTTAACCCCCGGGAACTGATTGCGCAGTTCCCTTTGGATCGCTTCGCGATCCAGGCACGCTTCGCTCGCTCACCGTTCATTGAAATATTTTAGTCTAGCCACAAAGGTTAACCTTGAGGAACATGTCCGGCAATTTTTTCGCCAAATATGGTAACCCCGCCAAATCGGTATAATGGCAGCCATTGGCTACGAAAATCGCAACGGATCGTATTTTAAACGAATAATTATCAAATAGTTAAGTTTTTTTTTCTATGTATTCTGTTTGAATTAGAGAATTTATTTTGCTACTTTCTTTATAAGTTGATCCTGTCTATTTCTTTCATCGCAAAGAATTCTTAAATCGTATTAATATATTTAAAATAATAAATACTATTAATCATTAATTATTAATAGAACTCATTTCCTAAATTATTTTTGTGCACATTGTTTTGAACTTGCTTAAAACTGTTCAGTTCTGATTTTCTTATTTTAAAATATCGCTACGATCTACGATCGCAAATACCACGATAATTTTTAATAAGGAAATCTTTCATATTCTCTCAGCAGACATTTTCAGTTTTGAGCAGCATTTTATGTAATTATGTGTTGTAATTTCACAGACTTGGCAAACGCTCGGTTTGTTGTCATTTTGACTTGGCGACATTTTTCGACTGGCGCCAAATCCGGACATGGTCCCAGGTTAACTGCCTTTAATATCCTTTTAAAATAAAATTATAAATTGATGCTTATAAATTAATGGTTAATATTGCGAAAATATTTCGCTGCTCGACTAACATCCATTTGTAAATAAATTGGAAACTGTGGTAGCCATCAACGCTTAGAAACTATATTTAAAAACAATTTGAATTTTTCCTTTTTTATTAACAATAGTGTTTGGTAGTTCAGTCGATCAAAATTATAATTTAAATTTTCAAACATTAAACGTCCCTAATATTATGTATGCTAAAATTTAAACTTACTGATTCTATCCTAAAGTTGTTGGGTTTTTTTAAGAACTAATAACGAATCTTATATAACACTTAGAGTATATCAAAATCAACTTATCTTTACCTTAGGCGGCATAATATTTATAGTTATTTTTCCCTATTTCAAGCCATTTCTGAAGAAGCACTTTTTTGTTGTTTTCAGTCGGCCATTTTGAAATTAGTAGTATTTTTGTTCATTTTGATTGTTGCCATTCCAGAGATAGAAATATAAGGAAATTTGGGTGCCGTATAAGAGTATTATATATATAGATTTTGATAGTTTCTGGGATTTAGTTTTAATAAATAAATGCTTTAAAAAAAATTCATGTTAGTGTCCATTTTGGTTGTTCCACCTTGGCTAACTGATTTAATAACATTGTCAAAACTTATAATTTATAAAATAACGATACAATTTTGTTCGTTTAATTACATTACAATAAAGGTGCAAAACTTTAAAAAAATGCAGACTTTTATTTTATTATTAAACTATTAATTAAACATTGGACAAGTTTTGTGACAGAGTTAAATGAAATTGACTTTATTTATACACTTCAGTATTTTGTGTTCAATTATTTAACATTGTATTGATAATATTGATGATTAGCCTTTTCATGATTTGTCATTGAATTATTAATTTATTATTTAAAATTAACTTTAACTAGTAAATCGTGTGTGATTGGGAATTCATATTATATTAGAATAATACAGTATTAGTTTGTAATAAGTAACCAATAGATTATAACGAGTTTAAAATAGTTAAATATATTTTGTAAGTAAAGATTAATATTTTAACGGATACTAAATTAGAGTTTAAAATACTCAAACGGAAATAAACTATCTACCTAGAAGCCCTGCCTTACCCTAAAAGCGTGGTCGTTGTGGGCGCTACGATCAAGGCAACTTGTCTTCCGATTAGTGTCATGCCCTGAACGCGTAAACACACACAAAGCAGTGTGATTAAAACCCAATCCTAATACATATTTAAATAGGATAATTATTCTGTTGTCTTTGATACAGTAGCAACAACTCCAATTATCGAAGCAATAGGGTATTTGACTAAAAAAAAATTACTGGTTTAAAATATTCTTATGCCAAAAATATTAGACCCGTATTTTTTCTTTTTTTTTTCAAATACCCCATAAAAAGGGAGAAAAATGAATTTTAAAATTAGGACGAAAAAATACGCCCGAAAACGCTTCGTGGCTGTCACGTGGTATCTATGACGTCACTAGTAACTATAAACAAACTTTGAAACACCATTTCGCGCCCGTCCGTGGCCGAGTGGTTAGGGCATCAGCCTAGAGATTCAACCTTCTCAGGAGTGCGGGGGTTCGAATTCCACCTACTGCCAGTCATCCTATAAATCGGATCTGTGCTGGAAATAGTAGAAAAATCCTCAATTCATGGATGGGCCCGAGTACACTGGGACAGACGTGCTCGTTAAATCTGTGGAGTCCAAAGTCCCGACGGCGTTAGCGTACGATGTCACTCGAAGTTCCGTTGGGTGCCCGCTCAGGTGTCGACCTCGTGACTTGACCAGGGTTCTAAATTACGAGGCGTTATTGGCTGTGTTTAAGCTCCTAAAGGAGGCTAGAAATAGGCAGCCGGAAACGATTACCTTACTTACTAACACCATTTTGGAATCTACTTCAAGCAAATTTAAACTAACCGCTTCTGTAAAACCTCCAAACACTATCTATATAATTCTTATTTTAATAATAAGTTAGATAAAAACCAGTTTAATTACAAACAAAAAAAACATCACACCGGTTTGTTTATATATACTAGTGACGTCAGCCAAATCGACGTGTTTGTGATCACGTGACGTACCGATGAAAAATAAGCCATTTTAAAATGATTTTTACTAATTATTTAAAGATTTATATTGCAAAAAAATATATGCGTTTGTTATTTTTGGGTTCAAACTATAATTAATTTGATATTGGAAGGTATTTTAGAGATACAGTCAAGTACCCTATTGGGACCTACCCATATTCGGATAGTCAGAAATTTGGATAATTGGAGTTAATCTTTAAAAAGGTATATTTTAATCATTTACTTAACGTATTGTCGGGCTATGATATCATATAGTTCAAGTTTCGATGGTCACAGCTCAACTAAACCAAAGCGTAAGGTACAATTTAAGTAAAAGCTTTTTTTTATTCAACCTATGCTGATATTTTGATTTATTTTAGAAGCTATGATGAATGATAGATAAAGTTTACTCCACTATGTATCAAAAGATAAGTTATATAAATGTCAAATGAGTACATAAAATAAAATCTCTTACAGTTACTACGAAAATTCACATGTGACAGATGACCTTTCATATCCGACCTATTTGTTACAGCTTGCTTTGGAGAATTGAAGTTCTACTGTAGTTCCATATGTTAGAATTGAAACAAATCAAGCCATTTTACAGTGGGCAAGAATCTAAAGAGTTACGAACAGCTATTCAAGGATACAAAACTGTTTTTGTTATAATACTTATAACATCATGTAATTATTTTTACTCGTAAATTTTTCAAAAACTAAATTGATTTTTCTGTAAATACTTATCTTAAATCTTGTTTTATATTTTTTGTACTGAATATGCAAATTGAAGTGCGAACTGATGGAAATGAAAATGTTTTAGGGGTATTAAAGATCAAGTAGTAATCGTCTTCTATACATTTTAGTATAGTTAGTTTTTTACATCAAGCACTGAAGGTCCATTCAAAAAGGTATGCTTTTGAGTAAACTGCAAATTTAAGTTTCAATATATGAACAAATCAACGGAACTATATGGTTGTCCTTTTTATAAATATAGAGTATATTTACTTGACTGTCATTGGTTACACTAATTTAATTCAAGAAACTAACTTTATATTTTCATGATTTCCAGATGTGACACATTGGAATTTTCAGGGGGGAGGGTTGAAAAAAAAGGTTTTATCTAGATATTTTGTACAGAAGAATGAATTTTTTTGGAATAACTTAAGAGTCCTCTCATACAGAAATCTCAAATAGTGCTCTGTAGCACTATTGACTCCCCGTATCACCAAGAAAAAAAATTCACCAGAATTCAAAATCTTCAATAAATTAAAACGAGCATCGTTGCAAAACTAGATGCACCGAGGACATAAGAAATCAAAAATATTTGAGAACATCTTCTATACAGTTGAATTAGACTTTAAGCTCCCATCATAGTGGGCGACAAGCTAAAGCTTGATAGGCTACGGAGTGACGTTTGCCTTGAGAAGCATTAGAGCAACATGTGAGAGCCAACGACCAAAATGCATTGCTGGTAAATGGCGCCCTAATAAGGGTTACGTCACGACGAAGATCTCACACCATGTAATGTGTGACAGTATGTATGGTATAGGGGAAAATGCTGTGACAGTTTGGGACTATTTGGGGGACTGCGAGAAGATTAATGGGCGAAACTGACAGTTTGATGTTAATGTTTCAATAGCGATTCCCATGTTAAAATGTTTAATGAATTTTATACTCATTTATATAATGGTGATAAAGGTGCTTAAATGTTTACAATACATAGTTTTTTAACTGTGTACTTAAATTAAATTGTGTGTATCGTTTTTATTTCACAGAACCAGAATGTAGCACTTTCTTATGCGGCATAATTTCCTCATTAAACATTAATTTTCATTACTGTAAACTATGTTAGCAAATAGAATAAATAAAAAAAAGTTATAAACAATATGTTTATTTAAATGATCCAGAGCTACACATTGGAACTGTAAAACACTGTCAGTAGCAAATAAAAAAAATCACAGGTGTTTGTCCTTCAACAATTTATAAAGGAATTTACCAATCCTAAAATCATCTCAATAATTATGAAAAGTGGCAGGTTTACGTAGGCCAAAAATTGTCAATTTGGCGCTTCGGGCAAACTAACTTCAAGGTTCGATGGCAATTACTTTTTAGAATAACAGCGGTAATTACTACAAGTTGAACGTAAACATATCTGTCATATTTGAACTTGAAACATTCTTTTTTGACTTTTTTTCAGTTGATCAACCAAGCTTTAATTTAACAATTGCAATTAATTAAGTTGTAAAAATATATTACATTCAAAGAAACCTGTTTTAAGGTAAAGTTAATTTGGGAAACTTTCGGTTTAAGTTATTTTCTTTTTGTCTCGACTGGCATAATAATTTTAATTGTTAAAGAGTTGCCAAAAATTGAAAAATAAATTGTTAAATAAATGTATTAAGTGCGGAATTGCGAGCGAACCATGCCTGAAACAAAGTTTCGTCGTTTAACAGTACATTTTCCCGAACTAATATCTCATTTTCTTGAAAGAATTTTACTATTAAATTAAGTTTAAGAATTTCAGAAAAAAAATCCGCTATTTTCTTTTTTTTAAAGTTTAATTACCATAGTTCTACCGTTTAATTACCGTTCCATAAGACCGTAAGGCCAAGACAACTTTGATAACCAATGTTTAGTGTTAATTGAACATAGTTTCGGCCATCATCAAAATTTGATTGTTGTCAAAAAAAAAATTACCTTACTTGAAGTAAGTTATTTTTGAGCATTAAAAAGTAAAACTTTCTATGCTTGATTATGTTTAGTTTAGAATTATCGTCGCACTAGAGCTACACGAGGGCTATTGGCGACGGGCGTCGTATTTTAGAACCACAGTCAAGTGACGAGCCGACACCTGAGTAGGCACCCAACGCAATCGTTAAGGGCGACATCGTACGCAGCGTTAGGACTGTAAAGGATATTTAACGTGCACTCCCTCTACATCGTCGGACATTTTTGTCTGCATGGGCCGTTTATAGGTCGGCAGTTATTTTGGCGATGCCCGAACCCGAACCTGGGACCTTCCGCATGCTAGGCGAATGCCTAACCGACTGGGCTCCCCAGCCTGTATGCTTGATTATGGATTTGTTATAAGTTAAATACTAACTTAAGGCAATTATTTTTGTTACCAATGCTTTCAATACTTTTAACTACTGCGTAAATCTTATAAAAAGGATACCATTATATTTTCGTTTATAAATGCATTTCACCCATTTTTTAACGAAAAAAAAAACTAAAAAAAGAATCTTTTACGCAGGGCTAAACCCCACAAGGGGTTATTTGCCTTTCTTCCCATTCAAAAACTTTTTTTGATAGATTCAAATCCAAATTCTAGATGAAAAGCAAAGCATAATCCTTTCTTCCTGTCCAAAACATTGGGCTGGGACATTTGTGGTGCTATTCAACAGCATTAAATCGGGATGTTGATATCGTGTTATGTAGTTAACTCCCTTTTGATAGGCATGCTGAATGGAAGAAAACACGTGGTCTTGAACTTGACAGAATAACATTGAATGACTCTTTGTCAATGTTTTAATGATAGGACAGTCCATGAGATAACAAAAGCTGCCAGATTTGGCGATTAAACATCACAATTGGCGATATTTTAAGTTTTTGTTATAAGGTTACCATAAAAAAACTAAACTAATCGGCGCAACAGCCCATTAGTTGGCCAAGGCCGGCCGTGCCCATTTCAGCTTTCGTGTCCTAAGGCTCTGGGGTGCTAAGCATATGTCCCGGTAAGGTGGTCAGCCTCATGCGGAACCCCCAGTGTTTAGTTTTCAAGCATGCTTGGTCGTCATTTTATCGACCCACTTAAGGGATGAAAGGATGGGTCAACCTCACCCAATCCGGGATTCGATCCCCGGACCTGTGGCGAGGCAATGCGAAGCACTACCACTGAGCCACTGGGCCTCCATGTAAGGTTACCATGATGCCCTAAAATATACGTGATCGTGTAGTACAAATTGTAATTATTGTGTTTAGAGGAAATGCTAACGTCACAATTTTATCCGATGTTACGTTAAATAACCATTTAAGAGTTGGCCTTATCAATTAAGCTCTGCTCCAAAGTACAAGGGGCCCGGATGGCCGAGTGGCTTGGACCATTACGCTAGCAGTCTGAGCGCTGTAACGGGTGCGGGTTCGATTCCCGTCTTCGCCCTGGGTGTATATTCCTTTCTCTGTGACAGTAAAAAAATATTTATGTGTGTCTTACTTGACGAAGGCTTCATAAGCAGGTCTCTGATCAAGCACACAAGCCGGAATATATATGCCCCCCCCCCCCTCCAAAAGACAAGAAGCATTGCCAACAGCCAATTTGTAACTCTAGTTCATTTTCAATATGAACAAAACGAAAACTCTTGGTACTTGGGAGCATAATATGATAAAGCAGACGAAATGATAGCTTCCTTGCATTTGCAACTTTTTTAATGTCCTTTTATTGCGACGCTTTGAAATGGACAAACTTATTGATTATTTTAATAATTAAATTCTCATATTTTTCGAATTTTTAACTTATATTCATGAAGTTAAACTTACAATTGGACAGCTTAGTGAAAGAACGGGCTGCGTGATTTTTTTTTTAATTCGATGTTTTTGGGTGAAATATTCCCTTCTTACTGAAATAAAAAAAAAATTCTTGTTCATAATTTTTAAGTTAAGAGGATTGTTTATCACTTGAAAGTACCGTTTTTAACAAATCTAAACTAAAAACTTTAAAGCTCATTTTATCGTTTTCACCTTTTTGTCCCAGAGAGAGTTCTTCCGCAAAGCTCTTTAATTGAAATGATACTTGTAAGTGGAGAAAATAAAATGTTAAGATTATTTTTGTAAAAGGATTGAATGTCCGTGATAAGATTCTTAATAAAATACAGTAAGAATTTTTGCAATATTAAGGGGATACGGTACTAAAAGCATTATTTCTAGAAATAATAACATAAACTTGTAAATTATAGTGGTTTTATATAATATTCACTGTAAATAAACATTTTCTAGAAATAAAAACAAATATTTACAAGTAGTTTTTCATATATTAAAAAAAAGTCAAAATTTTGAACTTTTTTAAAACGCTACTCCTCTTTCAATTTTGAGAATAACTCCACAAAACTTTTATAGTTTGCTTTTAGTACTATTTGTTCAAGAACTGTGCATGGATTTTAAAATGTGAGCTACAGTCAAAAATTAACATGCATTTATACAGAAAATCACAAAGAAATTACAAATTATTGAATTCAACATTTTTTTTTAAAAACAACTATACAAAGTAGACCTTATTACATGCACAATTTTGTGCACCATTTATATAAAAACACAAGTTAAACATTTCCAAATCCTAACTTAATTAGCAAAAAGGCCTTAGGGATTTATTAAACACAAGAGTTGAAAAACACAAAACAGAGAAAACAGGTTGAAAGCAGATGAAATACGTATTCAAACTTATAGGAATGACTCCAGAAAATATTTAATAACTTTTTTTCTACGCAAGACATCATTATGAAACTTTTAGTTAATGTTCAGAAAAATATTGTAAATAATAAGAAGTAAAAACTGAAAAATCGATATTTTGCCCAATTTTTGGGTAATGTATCTCCTTAATTTAATTTGGCGATATCACCGTGTATAGTTGGCGATATTTTTCACATAGGCGATAATGAAAGTACACAATAGCAAAAACAGGTGCGTTTACAGGAAGGTGTACCTTTGTTATGCATATGAAACTCGTTGTACAACAAAGATGGGTTGTTTAAGTTGAAACTGGTACTGAAATAGATATTTGTTCTATTCATTTCTATGTATGATGCCATGATCTGAATAACTTTAGGTAATTAACAGTCTTAGGCCATTGAGGTGTTTTATGAACTTTTGATATTTAAATAGCTTAATTATTGGTATTGTTACTCTGCGTGGGTAGGCGTATACAGGATATAGTTTGAAACGTGAGTTGTGTAATTGAATGATTTGCTTCAGAATAGATAAAAACAAGAAGGTTTGTAACAGAATCTGTCACTTAACCCGCTTCCACATAACAGTTGTGTTTAACAAGTAAAAAGGCGACAAACACAGCATTGATACTCTATATTAAACATTTACATGCTAAATTTGGCTAGTTTCATTTTATTTCGAAAATTCAATAATTACTTATCGTTTGCAAAAATTAATTTATATTTCAAAGGATAAATATGTAATATTCCTCGCTTTCAAATAGAATTAAAACATTTTATATCAACGTACAAAGAATCTCGTAGTGATATATATTTGACGTCATTTCAAACGGATCGATGTCGCAAAAATAAATTTATTTTAATTTATTGTCTAAAAGAATTAAAGTTTCTCGAGCGATTGTTGCGAGTGGCAATGGTGATTAAATTCAAATAAAAATGGCTTCCTATGCTTTTTAAATGAGCATTAAATTTTGCAGTTTTTTTTAAATAATTGAAGTACTTCGAATTCGAATTTTTTTCTAAAATTTTCAGTGTATTGTAATCTCGATGCGCTGAATTTTTTGACGTATACACTTGTCCGTAGCATTTGTAAATTGGGATATGAAAGTGGGTGAGGGACAGACAGACGGACTGAACGATTATAATACCTTCCACTTTTTACGTTATAAATGAGTGTGGAAGCTAATGGTGAGCTGAATTTACCAATTTTGGGTACTTTAAAAGAGCCGACAATGAAAGCTATGGGAAAAAAATAAAGGTTAAGTATTCAGCATACACTTCATTTAGAGTTGTCAAAAACTCTTAAGATGTATATCTGTTTTTCTTTAAAAATTAAAATACATTATTAAGCATTAAAATATTTTTTAAACAAAATTAAAGTATCATTTGGCTCATTAAAATTATCTACTAAAATAATCGCTAAACAAATAAAACATGTGAAGCAAATGGGACACAAATCATTTCCGTATAAAAAGCCGAATTTCGATACAAGTGCGAAATATAATTGCATTGAGTAATGTGTCAAGAAAATAAGCTATTCAACTAACTTAGATAAAACTAAATTAAGATAATTTATTTTAATTCAATTAAAACAATATAATAAATTTTAGTACATTAAAAAAACATTGTTGTTTAAGATATTTTCATAAAAATATTTGAAAATGTTTGATGTGTTGCTTTTTGAAATGCAATTTGCCGAAAAAAAATCGAAAATTACTTTTTTGTTAAATTGTAATATATTTGTTGGAAACGAAACCCTCTATATTGTTTTTAATGAAATCTCAGTTGAAATTTAGTTTAATGAAAATGTTTAACAATGACTAACGCAAAAATAAGAATATACTATCAAAATTCAAATTTATTTATGAAATTCTAGAAATTTCCATGTAAATCATTAAATATTAATTTTATAACAATATATAATGTAAGAATTTCTTTTCCTACAACATAAAATTCAATGACTTGTACACAAAGTGCGATAAGTAAAAAAGTGTATGCTATGGAAATCAATTTTTAATCAAAATTTAATTGAAAGGCAATAAAATATTTTCAGAAAACTGCGCTACATCTGATCTAGATTAGGATTTATATCTAAATTCAATTAGTAAAAAATATACTAGGGCTTCTGTGATCATTTATTCAGGCACTGAAATTTTTTTTATGAAATAATGGATTAAATTAAATTTATCTGTTATGAATTAAAATTCAAGCTTTTTCGAAGTTCTTGTTTTTGCTAACTCAATTTACGAATCGTGTTTTGTTTTTAGAATATGTGCATCAATTTCAAATATTTAAAATTGTATTTTTAATCCTAGATCTTCACACGCTGAGATAAATATTTACTCCAGGAAATCTTTGATCTACGTTTCTTAGTTTGTCAGTGGCATTATCGATTACTATTACTACGAATATCGACTACTATTTAATTATTAAACTTAAATAAAATTAAATTTGTTCCTACAAATTCTTTTAGGCACGTAAAAAACAATCTACCACTTAACGAGCCCAATTGTTGCTATCTGAACGATTTTTTATGCCACAAATCTTAAGGTAAAAAAAGGCTTATATGTCTTGAGTTAAAAAGCCTTATGCTTATATAGTTTAAAAATGAAATAAAGTTGATAAACGATATTTATTTTCGAACAATTTGTCAAATGAATAATGATATTTAATTTTAGTACTATTTATTTAAAAATAATATTGTCACTAAATTGTAGAAATAAATTTTTCAAAAAAAAATAAGCATTACAAGGTTCTTTAATGAAAATTATTAGATATAATTTTAATTTATCAATTTGCAAGGTATCCTTTTTAATGCGAGGAAATTAACATTATACAGTTTCCATGCAAAGAAAAACCATTTGTGAAGAAAAAACAGTTTATTAGGCAGCAATCACTTATGATATTTATAATACTGATATATCAAATAAAATGATTTATAGTATATCCTTTTTTATACAAAGTGTACCCATCCAGATTATTTTATGCATTAATAAAATGACAATATATAAAACAAGGAGTTCTTAAAGAACTAATATAGCCTACTTTCCTGTTACTTAAATACTTACTGAAATTCTTATCGGAAAACAACAAGGTTTTTAACAGTAAATATCATCAACAACCGTTTCTACACTAGATTTATACACATTAGAAAAAAATCGCTAAACACAGCATCCAGCTATAACATAAACTTCTAAAAGCAAAATTAACTATTTTCCTTAATATTCTTTCGCAAATTAAGTTAATATTATTTATCGTCTGCTCGATTTATTTGTAGTTCAAAGAAAAATTAAATATTTATTAATAACAAATGTAAAGAAATTACTCCAAACTGCATTAAAAAATAAATGAAAATTAAAACTAAGCAGCATTGTATGCTAAAAATATGCCTTGCCGCTTTCTTGGTAAACAATTAATGAACAATCAAAGAATCACGTTGTGCCACATTTTATGACGTCATTCCAAACTTATTCTTCAAAAAATTATTTTGATTCAAATATGTTTAAATAAATAAAGTTTCTCATGCCATTGTTGATTTGGCAACAGTGATTTAAATGACTCAAAATTGAATTCCAATGCTAATACAAAGGGAAATTCGCCGACAGATAATAAATTTATGTCCGTCCGGACGTAAAGACAGGCGGACAAAAAGTATGAAAGTTGGGTCTCTGAGGTCATAGCTTTCTAACAAAAAAAGAATTTTTAAGATCAGATGTATAGAACTGATTTTAGAAGGGGGGTACGGACAGACAGACGGACGGACGGACGGACATCGACCGCATGTTAATACCTACTTTCATTTTTTTAATTCTTTCGAATTAAAAAAAATAAAAGTAGGCTATAAAATTAACTCTATAATCTTTTTGTTATAAAAAACTTGGAAATAAAGTATATTGCTATAAAATACCCAATAATAATTTGAATACACGTTCTAATATTATTTTGCAGTGCAAGAATAAGCAAAATACAACTCATCAGAAAATTCCAAAATCCATCATTAAACCACAGCGTTTTTACAAAATTTACAAGGCGGCATTCGAAATAAAACAAATTATTTTGTTCTAGAAATTTTGCCAAATAACACAATATTAATTACAACAAAATATCATGTGAAAAAGAAACGCGGATTTGAAAAGAGATAGTAAAGTTTGGAAACGTTGCTTTAGCGATAAAATTTCTGCATTCTTTCGCAGAACAAGAATAAACAAAATGCAACTTATCACAAGTCAGCATTTGGTAATTTAATCGTTTCCGGTTGTCTGTTTCCAGCCTTCTTACATAAACATTCGAACTCAAAACAAACACAATATCATATGAAGAAAACGCGGATGAGAGAAGAGGTAGTGAAATTTGAAAACATTGCTTTAGATATATTATTGCTACATTCTTTCACAATGCAAAAATAAACTAAGTACAACTTACCAGAAATTCCAAAATCCATTATTAAACCACACAGTTGTTAATATACAAGCTTTATTTTTGAACAATTAGCCAAATTATTAATGACATTTAATTTTAGTTTGTTTGTTTAGTTTAGTTTGAATTATCGTCGCACTAGAGCAACACGAGGGCTATCATTTAAATTTAGTAGCATTTATTTCAAAGTAATATTGTCTGTTGTAGTAATAAAATATTCAAAAGGTAAACATTACTAGGTTCTTTAGCGAAAATTATTAGATACAGTTTTAATTTTATCAATTTGCAAGGTATCCTTTTTAATGTGAGGAAATTAACAATATGCAGTTTACAAAGAAAATGGTTTGTGAAGGAAAAATAATTTTTGTTATAAAACTTGGAAATAAATTGTATTGCCATAAAAAGCTGAATAACAATTTTAAAACACGTTCTAATATTATTTCGCAGTACAAGAATAAACAAAATACAACTTGCCAGAAAATTTCAAAATCCATTATTAAACCACACAGTTTTTACAAAATCCAAAAAAAACAGCAATCGTACGAAAACAAACTATTTAATTCTAAAGATGTTGTCCAGAAACATAATACAAATCATTACAAAATATCGTATTGCTAAACATTCTTTCGCAGTACAAAAATAACCAAAATACAACTTACCACAAAATTTTAAAATCCATTATTAAAACACAGTTTTCACAAAATCCATAAGTCAATATTCAAATTAAAAACAATTTAATTCTATAGATGTTGCCAATCAACACAATACAAATCACAACAAATATCATATGAAGGAGAAAACGCGGATTGGAGAAGAGGTAGTGAAGTTTGAGAAGGTTGCTATAGCAACTGCCTTTTCGATGAAGCGCTGTCTACCGGCTTGGACAAGGGCAGTGTGTCACCGGAAAACGGAACTGTTCAACCTCGATTTTGAATTTCAAATGCACTTTTTTTATGGCGATGTTTGGCGATCATTAAAATACCTTAATGTAGAATCTGAGTTGTAAAAGTGTATCCTTGATTAAGAAGGAAATATTGTACTTTATACAATTTGATTTAGATAATCAGCTTTGTTGATTTGAATGTGGTTATTTCACGCCGTGGATGGCAACAGCTTCAAATTTTTTTTCATTTGTTGTCTGTAATTACTTTTGAAGCACACAAACCTGAATATATATGTCTACCAACCAACCAACCAACTTTTGTTTGGGGGGCCGGGATAGCCTGGTCGGTAAGGCCTTGGACTGGCATCCCTAAGGTTGCGAGTTCGAGTCCCGCTGCCTTCTGAAGACCCCCGTGTACGCTAATGGTGACTGGTGCACGTTAAATCCGTCGTGGTCACAAAGTCCTCCAAGTTCCCATACCAAATCAATACCTCTGGGGGTGACAAGCCAATTCTGGGGATCCTCTAGTTGGCCTCTGTCTCTAAAAATTAGATGGATCCACTTATGTGTGTGTGTCCTGTCTGTCTTACTTGACGAAGGTTTATAAGCGGGTCTCTAACCAAGCACACAAACCTGAAAATATATGTCAACCAACCAACCAACCTTTTGTTTGGTATTCGAAAATGAGTTTCTAAGAATATTTTACTTATTAAATTTTTTAAATTCCAACTTCTTGCTGTGCTGTTGGTTGTTCAAAACATTTGTGAAAAAAATCTTGCATAGGAAAAAAAGTTACTTTTCATCTATATCGGTCATTTTGAGAGTGTAAACGAAGCAACCAATGAAATCGCAATACGTAGAAAATGAAAACAAGAGCGTTGCATCATAAGAAACATTCTCATTGGATATAAAAAAATTTATTCGATTTATGTAAAATATAACTACGGTCATATTACTAAGAAATTCAACTCATAGAATGTGAAAAAAAAGGTAAATCATTGTAGAATTTGTGTTCGAAGAAAAATATTTGAATCAATCAATAGCATAAATAAGAATCATATCAAACTCAAATTCAGAAAAGTTCATTAATTCAAGATTATTTTCAACTTTATGTTGCTCGATTAAACCTTTATTGTTACAATTTCAAATTATTTTTAATTACATAAATTTTCTTTAAAAAAAAGAACATTTGCATAAAATATCCAAAAAAGAATAGTTAAAAAATAACGTTTGTTTGAAATTTTCATTAACAAATTAAATATTCTTACACAATCAAACTTCAATTTCTTTCTCAATTTTTTTTAGTAAAAATCACATTATAAACTCTTTTAGGTGTTGGTTGTTTACACGATTATTTTTAAAATGCTGAAAGTGGGTGTAACTAATTGATGGGTGTAGTTGCAAAACTCACATTCTCCAAAGTATACAACTAAGATATGGGGTCTGTTCACATTGGCGACTACACTCAATTCAATTTAGAATTGTCAATGAACGCACCGGAAACTACATCGCATTTTTAGAAGAATGAAAGTTTTTTCAACTACACTCTTAAATTATTCTTTAATAAATGTTTTTAAAAAGTCTAGCAATTCAAACCTTCCGCATTTATTTGTAACATTTCCACAATTGGTGCTGCCCATCGCCTTTTAATATTACTCCAATTTATTCCAGTAACCCTTTGACAACAACGTAATGCAGTCTATAATGACAAAATAACCATCCTACGGAATCTGGCTTGTGGCGATAATATAGCGTGATTGCATTCCTACCTGCCTTTTGTTACTAACTTTCTGCGAGCGAGAACCACTGACCTAAAGTCATTATTAATAAGAGTTAATAAAAGTGTGCTAATTTCGTTTGTATTAATTTAACGATAGTTAACCTTGATTTTCTTTTTTATCGAAGCAATCACCTAATTATTTTATATATTATTACTAGTAGAACAGTAGTTTTTATCGATGCAATTCCCAATTTATTTTTTTTCAATCACATTTGATTGAATAAACAATTATTTTTAGTATGATATTTATAGTCAAAATTAAAAAAAAGCATATTTACTATACTTGTTTACGTAATAGGTTTAAGGGTTGGACAAAATAATTCACACCCATTAAAATTTTTAAATTTTTTTTGTACTTCTCATAAACGTAAAAATTTCTTTAAAAGGACAAATCTTTTTATTTATGTTTAATCTCAATTACATTTTATATTTTGTGCAAACCATATATCGAACTCATTAAATTACAAGGGGTTTTTTTAATCCTAAATCTGTACTTGTTTTATTATCTGAATCGTAATTATGTATACTTCTTGTTTTAATAAGCAATTACAATTAGGTAGTAATTATAGTTAAACATTCTTTATATCAACAAACTCAGACATACATCAGCGTTCTTGTCGAGAGAGAATATCCCCAATTATAATTATTCTAAATTAATTGACTTCTTGAAAAAAAACTAGACTTAATCTTTTTTCTTTCTTCCTTTAACAACTTCAAAACATTCCAATTAAAATTCTATTAGAATACTTTACAAACACACATTATAATTAGCATATAAGAAAATGCATCAATTTTTCCTTACGTTCAAATTCTTCCTTTTTCTTTAAACCTTCGTTTTGTTTGCTTGTTTACCTCGTTGACACCTTTGTCACGTGTTCAACGTTTGGGTCATTAGGTGACTGGGTATGATTTAATGCGAACGCCGTTTTTTATAATCCTCTTCAGTGTCCTTTCACGTAACACTTTTGTATTCAACAGATGACATCAAAGAATACCCATAAAAATGATATTACCTCATTGGTCGAATCAAAAGCAACTACAGTCAAGGCTATAATATATGGCCTAACTGGTTTGTAAGTTGAAAATAGTTCAGTAACAGATGTTTAGGGAATTACTATCTTAAATAGTATAAATGAATATGTATTTTTCAATTTATATTTTCTATTTACAAAAATAATGAAAAATTGTTTTGCTTCTGATTTTTTTAAAAGAAATTTTAGTAGTTACCAATTTTGTATTCATAAAGGATTTTAATTACACAAAATAAGTAGTATTTGCTTTATTAAGATCTAGATTTTTTTTCATTAAGTTATTACTGTGTTTTTGAATTAATGATTTTCTTCTAAATATCAGCTTTCATTCTATTTATTGACTCTTTCTTACATACAATTTTTTATGATTTTTGTGTTATTGTATTAAACTTTCATTTGCATGCGTTATCTTTTATCATTTTATGTTTTTAATAAATACACTCATTTAATTTTTAAGTTTTGATTTAGATTTTAATTTCACTATAAAATTTGATACATTTAAATTACTATTGAATAATAATTTTTAATACTTAATAATAATCAAAACATGACATTTTAAAAATACCCTTTGGTAGTTCAAATTAAAATTCAATAATAAATAAATTTTTATTTGAAATATTGGAAATTATTGATAATAAATACTCAAAACATTATTAATATTTCAATTATACACAATTAAATGTTGATAAAAATCTAATATTAAGATTACGAGCAGGAATAAAACATCAAACAAAATAGTGAGAGCATAATTAATGAAAAATATGGATTATTATAAATAAACACAAGGTATTTGAGAGTTATAAACTGCTATTTCTTTTTGGGTTCCGATGAAAAAATTATTTTCCATACATTATTCTTCTTTTGGGATGAGTCAAAAACATGACAAATGCAAACGAATTCAGCAAGTTAAATTCTATTAGGACTTAACTTATTTCAAATCCATTTAAAACACAACTGCATAAAAAATCTATTTTTAATAACTGCAACTTTTAAATAGAAATTTAAAAATAATAGGATCTTCACAAAAATTATGAAATCAATGAGTCGGACAGAAATAAAATAAAACTCATGTCTATACATTATTCTTCCTACTTAAACTTATAAAATTTCGTCGAGTCAGTTTCCGTAATCAAATTCCACAAGTTACGGTAAATCTGACAAATTTTTTATCTGTGAGCCGAATGCAAGACCAATAATTTTTAGCCTACTTTTCTTTTTTTAATTCGAACGAATTAAAAAAATGAAAAAGTAGGTATTGACATGCGGTCGATGTCCGTCTGTCCGTCTGTCTGTCCGTACCCCCCTTCCAAAATCGGTTCTAATCATCGGATCTTAAAAATTCTTTTTTTGTTAGAAAGCTATAACCTCAGATACCCAACTTTCATACTTTTTGTCCGTCTGTCTGTACGTCCGGACGGACATAAATCTACTATCTGTCGGCGAATTTCCCATTGAATTAGCATTGAAATTCAATTTTGAGTCATTTAAATCACTGTAGGTATTGAAATGCGGTCGATGTCCATCTGTCTGTCTGTCCATATGTCTGTCTGTTCGTATGTCTGTCTGTTCGTATGTCTGTCCGCCTGTCTGTCCGTTTGTCTGTCTGTCTGTACCCACCTTCCAAAATCGGTTCTAATCATCGGATCTTAAAAATTCTTTTTTTGTTAGAAAGCTATGACCTCAGATACCCAACTTTCATACTTTTTGTCCGTCTGTCTGTACGTCCGGACGGACATAAATCTACTATCTGTCGGCGAATTTCCCATTGAATTAGCATTGAAATTCAATTTTGAGTCATTTAAATCACTGTAGGTATTGAAATGCAGTTGATGTCCATCTGTCTGTCTGTCCATATGTCTGTCTGTTCGTATGTCTGTCTGTTCGTATGTCTGTCCGCCTGTCTGTCCGCCTGTCTGTCCGTTTGTCTGTCTGTCTGTACCCCCCTTCCAAAATCGGTTCTAATCATCGGATCTTAAAAATTCTTTTTTTGTTAGAAAGCTATGACCTCAGATACCCAACTTTCATACTTTTTGTCCGTCTGTCTGTACGTCCGGACGGACATAAATCTACTATCTGTCGGCGAATTTCCCATTGAATTAGCATTGAAATTCAATTTTGAGTCATTTAAATCACTGTAGGTATTGAAATGCGGTTGATGTCCAACTGTCTGTCTGTCCATCTGTCTGTCTGTCCATCTATCTGTCTGTTCGTATGTCTGTCCGTCTGTCTGTCCGCCTGTCTGTCCGTTTGTCTGTCTGTCTGTACCCCCTTCCAAAATCGGTTCTAATCATCGGATCTTAAAAATTCTTTTTTTGTTAGAAAGCTATGACCTCAGATACCCAACTTTCATACTTTTTGTCCGTCTGTCTGTACGTCCGGACGGACATAAATCTACTATCTGTCGGCGAATTTCCCATTGAATTAGCATTGAAATTCAATTTTGAGTCATTTAAATCACTGTTGCCAAATCAACAATGGCATGAGAAACTTTATTTAAACATATTTGAAGCAAAATAATATTTTCATGAATCAGTTTGGAATGACGTCATAAAATGTAGAACAATTTGATTCTTTGATTATTCATTAATTATCTACCAAGAAAGCGGCAAGGCATACTTTTGCATGCAATTATGCTTAGTTTTAATTTACATTTCTTGTTTTTTAATGCAGTTCGGAGTAGTTTCATTACTTTTGTTATTAATAAATAATTATTCTTCGAACTACAAATAAATCACGAGCAGATGATAAATAGTATTTAATTAATTTGCGAACGAATATTAAGGAAAATAGTTGATTTTGGCTTTTAGAAGTTTAAATTATAGCTGGGTGCTGTGTTTCGATTTTTTTTTTCTAATGTGTATAAATCTAGTGTAGAAACGGCTGTTGATGATATTTACTTTAGGAACCTAGTTTTTTTCCCGATTAGAACTTCAGTAAGTATTTAAGTAACAGGAAAGTAGGCTATTTTAGTTCTTTATGAACTTCTTGTTTTGTCTCGTTTAAGTTGAGATTAGAAATAGGTTACATAGAAATTCCTGCATCTTTTTCTATTATTGAGGAATTTTCTTTAAATATTGTTCTTTTTTGCAGGTTTTGTAATATGAAATGTCTTTTAGAATGGATGCTTGTCTTTTTTCCACTTTGAAAGATTAAAAAGTGCGAAATTGAGTTTTTATAAAAGGTAATTTAGTATCGCTTTTATAAGAAAGGCAGTTAGAGTATGAATAAGTTTGAATAGAAAAGAACATTACACTCTTAAAACAAACGAGCGGTTTTAACTCAGTCTGAGTTAATTTCCACTCCTTTCCGGTGCCAAAAATGCACTTCCCCTATAGGAGTGGATTTCACTCTTTTTGCGGAGTGGGTAAAAGAAATAAAAGAAAACAATCTATGTCCTACACTCTTAAAACGAGCGGTTTTAACTCAGTCTGAGTAAATTTCCACTCATTTCCGGTGCCGAAAATGCACTTCCCCTATAGGAGTGGATTTCACTCTTTTGTTTTAAGAGTGTAGAGATAAAAAATGATTCATTTAACTTTATTTATTAAATAAGAGTGCAGACAATAATGGGTGAAAAGGTATTAGTTTATTTTAAAAGAATGCATTCTGATAAGTATGTAACGAATATTTTTGAAAAATGAACTTATTTCAAGTGACACAATTATTATTTCGTCAGTTTGCTTGATATTTGCTTGAGATTTAGTTTAACAATATCTTTCATAGGAGGAATGTGGCGAAGATCAGAAAAAATAGCACCGTAAAACGGGGTGAATAAGAACACTTTTCAACTTTAGACGCTAAAAAAAGTAACTAAAATTCTTTTTTCAGTTTGATTGTTTTATTATAAACTTTTTTTCGTTTTGTCCTTGCAATATTAATCAAATGATATTACCTTCCTAATAAAACAATCGATAACTATAAATGCCTTGTTGTAGATTTATGGAAAACGTTTTTGCATGATCGTTAAGTTTGTTCCGATTTACCCAGTTTTAGAGTCATCAAAAACTATTTTTTGACGGATTGTAATATATTAAGTGAATATCTATCTTTAAACAATTGACTTCTGAAATACATCCTGCACTAAACCGTTCACAATCCGCTTGGCCAAGACCTCATATGGCAACTTGGTGTCTCCCCACACTCCCTCATCCTTCTCCAGATGATAACACTTGCAGGTCAGGAGACGACATTTCCAGTCTCTGAGATAAGAAGGGGATAAGCTCCTTATCTTGGTCCTGATGAATGCTCGGATTTTTCTGAAATCGCAATCGCTTCCATCCGGTAGCGTTGGGATATTAGTTTTTTCATGAAGGAAAACAACAGCCCAATCTGTATACCTGTTTTTTTTTTATCTGCATGTCATTGAGAACGATTAGCAAAAAAAAAAATACCATACAAAAATAGGCTTTCTGCTTAATTTTATATCAATTAACTAAATCGATTAAAGACAAATGACAACCATAGAAAAAACAATGTATGCAGGCTAAATTAAGTTAAACGAAATTATTTTTTTAAGAAACTTAACGACAAAAAATTTACTTTTTTACATTTGGTAATTCACAAATTGGCCATTAATGGATTTAATGCTGTGACTCGGTAATTTGTAAAATGTTTCATGTCTAAACCAGTCAGACTAAACACATTAAGGGTGAATGAGCCCGATTGACCGCGGGTCTCCAAAACAAAGTAAGTCGGTGTAAATCCAATGGAAACACATTATGTCTAAGCCACATTTCCCCGGCTGTGTTGAATATTTTTCAAATGGATTTTTTTACATGATAAATGTAGCTTACTTACAGGTAACAGCTTACAGCTAACAGGCTCTATAATCCCACTTTTTGAAATTCGTTCGAATAGTTTATTTAAATTATTAATTGCAAATAAAATAATATTCGAACCCATTTCAAAAACTGGGAGTATAGAGACCTTTAAGTCAGCTTCTTTTATCGTATGAAAAAAAACCTTTGTAAATATATTTTTAGAAAAATAGAAATGTGGCTTAAGAAATATTTTTCCCCCATCGGATTAACCCAAGGGCACTTTGGTTAAGAGACCCGTGAAAAATGCTTTAAAATTTTGAGCCACGATCATTTATTTTTTTGTTTGTCTATATCCACTACAAGGCCGAAGTCGATGGACACTTGTGAAGCGACGCAGAATGGGTGTAAGAGAATCTACCAAATTTATTGATTATCGTATGCTAAAAGAAGTTTTATAAAAAAAAATATTGAGTATAGTTACTTTACAGTACAGTTATTTTACCAAAAAATATTGAGTATAGTACTATTTTTGAAAAAAATAGGTTAGGTTAAATTATAGTAGCATTAGAGTTACACGAGCGCTATTGGCGACAGGCTTCGTAATTTAGAAAGAACCACCATCAAGTGACGAGACGTCACCTGTGTAGGCACCCAACGCAACATTTTAGGACTACATTGTACGTGGCCTGGGACTCTGAAGCGTTTTTAAAGTGCACTCCTTCTGCCACAAAGCATTATTCGTCGGACTTTTTGGTTGCACAGGCCGTTTATAAGTCAGCAGTTATTTTACCAATGCCCGGGTCCGAACGTGGAACCTTTCGCTAGCAAGGTAAGTACACTCTTAAAACAAACGAGCGGTTTTAACTCAGGCTGAGTTAATTTCCACTCTTTTCCGTGCCGAAAATGCACTTCCCCTATAGGAGTGGATTTCACTCTTTTGTTTTAAGAGTGTAACCGACTGGGCTTTCTCAGCTCCTTGGAAAAAAATAAAGAGTGTTTACAAAAAAGAACCGATAAGAAATCAAACTGTTCCTTTAAGAAGACCGGTGTTTGAAATCAGTACTTTTATCGGCGAAGAAGACGGTATGGGGTCCTGCGAAATCCGGAAATAAGAAATATAAAGAGTTCAGGGCGATAATAACTGGTTTTTGTATAAAATGTATATCATATATCTAGAGAATTCCGCTTTAGTTTCATAAGAGATGTGTTTCATACTGTCTGAAGGCATGTTGGAAAACATTTATGTGGGCATTATAAGATGGTTTTCCATTAAGTTCCTAATTTATAACAGTAATTGAATCTTTGAAACATGACTTACATGCCCAGCCGCAAGAAGTACTGCTATTTCCATTTGTCTTAAACACAATTTAAATGGGTTTCTATTTTCTTTCTGTCTTTGGTTTGGTTGGAATAGAGCCCCAATAGAGCTAACGATTTTATACAATTTATATTTCATACAATTTTTAATTTTTCAATGTCTTTTTTAGTTTATTTTATTTCGTTTAATTACATATAATCAGCATTAGGATGGGAAAAAATTACAATCTTAGGATAGAAATATATGTGAATGATAATAGGGTATGAAGTTTTTAGTTTAGTGTTATTTATATTTCATTTAACCCACCCTATATTAAATATTTACTTTATAAACTGAAAATATATTTACATCACTGCTATAAAAAAAACTAATTTATGATTTTTTTTGGATTTACTAATGAAATAGACTTAATTTCGGAAGATATTTATCATGATCACTCCAATGAAAAACGATCTCTATCATTATAACACTAGTGGTTGAGGGTGTTAGATAAGTTTTTTCTTATCATTTACACTTTTTATCCCAACATCATGTAGCTTCTCTCATTTAGATAAGGATAATGATTTAGACGAAAATACTTTTTAGCTCAAAGCTAAATAAACATAATCTAAAAGTAAAAAACGTTTTGTCTTATCTAGAGATTCAGGAGAATTTGTTGTTTATAAACAAATTCTTGAAAGTTCAATGAATTAGGGTAGTGTAAATAAATAAAATTAATTGTGTCAATAAAACTGTGAAGCCATTACATCATATATTGTAGTTAATTTTAAATGTGCTTTTAGATATTTTAAAAGCTTTTTTATATTTTTTTATTACGTGATCTTCCTACTTTTTTATTACGTATTTTCCCTATTTTTCTATTACGTAACTTTTTAAACTGTGTCACCTTTTTTTCTCTAACCAAAATTGAAATACAAAATAAATTAAGTAAAATTCCGTCCTTATTCATTATGTGCCTAAATTGTTAAATAAATATTATTTATTTTAATATTTACATTTAGTGATTTTAGATTATTATACAAATTACCAAAAATTTTTTAACGTTGGGTTTTTAGCATTTAATCATCGTTTTGTTGGTAAATCGATCTCATAATAGTTGTAGACTTCCTATATTTTGGTTTTGTTGCTGATTTGGTCATTGTTTACATTTGTTAGGGTTTACAGTGAATGCCTTAAGTTTTTGTTAGCATTATATAAACATTATCGTTTAGAAGTCATTTTATTTCGTGCAAAAAAGTTTGCTGGTTATGAATAACTTTTATTTTCTCAATAAACGTTTTACCTAAAACTAAACTAAACTCCTCGTCGCAAGTAAACCCAAGTGGTGGCCCCCAATTAGTGGTCCAAATCCTGCCGTGCCCATTTCAGCTTACGTCGCCAAGGGCTCTGAGGTGCAAGGCATATGTCCCGTTTAAGTGGTCAACCTCACGCGGAACCCCCAGTGTTTAGTTCCCAATCATGCTTGGTCCTCGTTTTATCGACCCACTTAAGGGATAAAAGAAATCTGGGACTCGATCCCTGGACCTGTGGCAGGCAATGAAAAACACTACCACTAAGCCACTGGGCCCCTAAATGCTGGTTGGTTGGTAGACATATATTTTCAGGCTTGTGTGCTTGGTCACAAAGACCCGCTTATAAACCATCGTCAAGAAGGTCGGACACGACATACACACACATATGACAGATGCTGCCATCTATCGCCACCTCCACAATTTAGACATGTCCCTGAAGGGGAGCTCTAAATGTTATACCACCTATTATGAATAACTAAAATGAATCACACCTATAAAAATATATCCCAATGACGAAGGTCTTTGATGCTAAATTATGTTATTAGGATATGAATACCGATAACGGAACTGATCCCGAACGATGGGTGTTTTCTATACATACTCCGGAAGAATTTCCTCGGGAATAAAAAAAACAAGAAAGTTCTAAATGGTAATTGATAAATACTTCCACTGCGATGGTATTTGTGTGAACCCACGTCTCCAAAGTAGTCGCGGTTCCGTATACTGTAAAAAAATTATATAAAAAACATCACTTTTGTCGTACCGTCACAGCACGTTATGCTGTGTTAGATTGCAACTGTTGCTGTAAACACAATAGGGTACTTGACTAAAAAAAATTATTGGCTTAAAATATTCTTATGCCAAAAATATTATACCCGTATTTTTTCTTTTTTTCAAATACCCCATAAAAAGGGGAACAAATGAATTTTAAAATTAGGACGAAAAATCACTCCCGAAAACGTTTTGCGGCTGTCACGTGATGTCTATGATGTCACTAATAACTATAAACAAACTTTGAAACACCATTTTGGAATCTAGTTTAAGCAAATTTGAACTATCCGCTTCTGTAAAACCTCCACCCATTATCTATATAATTCTTATTTTAATAGTAAGTTAGATTAAAACCAGTTTAATTACAAACAAAAAAACATCACACCGGTTTGTTTATACATACTAGTGACGTCAGCCAAATCGACGTGTTTGTGATCACGTGACTTGCAGATGAAAAAAAAACCATTTGAAAATGATTTTTATGAATTATTTAAAGATTTATTTTGCAAAAAAATATATACGTTTGTTATATTTGTGTTCAAACTATAATTTAATTAATATTGGAAGGTATTTTAGCGATACTGTCAAGTACATTATTATACAGCAAACGCAGTTAACAGCACAATAGTGTATTTTCTCAGTACACGACGTGACCTGGTGGCAAATTTGTTTGCGATAGAATACAGCAATCGTCCCAATAAACGTGGGAATTAAGCCGTGATCGTGGTTGAGCCACAAGTGATTGAAAATTACAACAATTTTTTAGGAGTTGAAATATTTTACAGTGTTGGATGATATTCTACCACTGCTTCACAGGATTGCTTGCGAACAGCGTTCATAGATAATATAGCATTGCCAATCTATAATAATAAAAGAAAGAGTGTCTGTCTGTACACTTTTAAAATAAACGAGCGGTTTTAACTCAGTCTGAGTTAATTTCCACTCCTTTCCGAGCCGAAAATGCACTTCCTCTATAGGAGTGAATTTCACTCTTTTTCGGAGTGGGTAAAAGAAAAAAAAGAAAACAATCTACGTCCTACACTCTTGAAACGAGCGGGTTTAACTCAGTCTGAGTTAATTTCCACTCCTTTCCGGTGCCGAAAATGCACTTCTCCTATAGGAGTGAATTTCACTCTTTTGTTTTAAGAGTGTATGTCTGTGGATCGTAAAAGACCTACTTATACTGCCCTCAGAAATTCGAAATTTTTAAGGTAAATTCCCTCCAATACCAACGTGTGCACCTGAGGCTTAGTTTTTTCATATTTGTTCCATTTTTAGAGAAAATTCTAATTTTCTGAAAAAAATACACCACTTTCGCTCAAATCCAATCATTTTTTCCCTTTCGTGTTTCCATTCGACAGAAGAAATTAAAATGAACACAAAAATTAATTAAAATTGAAATTGCTTTTATTTTCTTGCCATTACCTTCAGAAACTAAATTAATGATTTGAAAAAGTAATTGAACGTGCCAATGGGCTAAATGTTTTTTTTTAAACCCAGAATGGAGGTTTTGACGTGAAATAACATTGTTATACAATTATGGTTAATTTTGAATTTATCAGGAAAATTGCGATGACAGTAAGTTCATATTGAGGAAGATTTTTGTGATATGAGGATGTGCATTTTATAGTGATGTATTTTTATTTTGAAATTTTTAAAGCAATAAAAATAACGGGATTTTATTCTTTATAATGAACGGGAACAAAGGCAAATCTTATTATCCTATAGCAAATTAAATGACACATATACTTGGATCGATTTGATATTCCTTTAGTCTGTGCGAAGAACGGGTATTTATTTGCTAGTCATATATAAAAAAAAGTAGTGCAAAACAATTCTTTTTTCTGGGTACATAGAAAACGAGAACTAGATGTTCTTTTTTTCCCTCGTTCCTTTAAGGAAACGAAAATGATTCATTTTCAGCCTTAAATGTATTTAATAAATTTTATGTTTAGGAATTATAGTGTAAAATTCTGTGAATGTGGAGAATCATATACTAGCTGTAACAAATAAGATTACCCGTGGGAGATTATTTTAGGCTGCAAATTATAGTTATGAATGTAATGAAATGCAACAATAAGTATTTTTTTTATTTAAGTTACGGTAAAAAATGCTTTTAAACAGCTTTTTATAACTCTCGTTTTAATATATTTTATTTTGTTTGTATTTAAAAGTGTTACCACAAATACCTAATGCTGTTCCTCGCAATCGAATAATTACTTTAGCTCAATAGTTTTTTATTTAGTATTGGCATGCAAAAGCATCCAGGTTTAATTCCGCAGTCGATCCATTCATCTTCAATTAAAAAAAATGTAACAAACAGTAACTGTTATTTTAAGGCAACTCAAATAACGACTTCTTCGGATAAAATCCATAGAACAACTTCCATCATCTTTGATACATTAATAATGAATTCCAGTGTCTTATCGCAACTCGATGCGGGCCGTAAGTTAATTTCGTCGTGTCATTCAACCACCCTGGCTTGACAATAATGTAACAGACAATCGACTTATATTTGAGTTCCAGGGCCCGATCGGAGCACAGTGGAAGTTATCATTTTAATTCTTGATTTCCTGGCATTGTCCGCGCGGACACGGACTGGTGGTTAAAGCCTGGATTTCCTAAACATCTTAATCGTATTGTCCGTCACCGATCGACACACTGCTTCTGAAAAATTGATATCAATACGCTACCACTATACGTTAATATTTCTGTGACGTAATGTGAACGTTACAGTCGATAACAACCGTTACCTTAGGAAACCAAAGCTTTAGTTATGTTGGTTGGTAGACATATATTTTCAGGCTTGTGTGCTTGGTCACAGAGACCCGCTTATAAACCTTCGTCAAGAAGGTAGGACACGACATACACACACATACAAGACAGATGCTGCCATCTATCGCCACCTCCACAATTTAGACATGTCCCTGAAGGGGAGGGAAATAGTCTCCAGGGACCTGTACCCCTGGTAAACTGCGCAATAACCGACCACAAGACTTTCGGACCCAACAGATTTAACGAGCACGTACTCCGCCTCTACTCGGTGGGTCTTCAGTGGTACCGGGACTCGATCGCGGGACCTTTCGATCTCGAGACCGAGACGCTGACCACTAGGCTCCTCACAGCCCCAGGTTGTACGTTTTCCGGCTGTCTGTTTCTAGCATTGGAGATGTATCATCTTATCATGGAGCTTTAACACAGCCAATTAGGCTTCTTAATTTAGAATCCTGTTCAAGAGACGAGTTATACACCCAACGGAACTTCGAGCGACAATCGTACTCTTACGCTGTCAGAACTTTCTACTTCACGGATTTAACGAGTACGTATATTGCAGTGTACTTGGTCACATCAGTGATTTTCTTCTCCAGCGCAAAAGCGTCTAAGTATGGCAGGGACAGAACCAAGAACCTTCTCGGTAAGAGGCTAGTCGATTGGTGGTTATTGATTGGTTAAGTAAAAAGTTAACTCACCAACGAACCAATCAGCCTTTATAAAAGAGTGATTGGTTTGAGCACAGGGACCTTGGAATAAGGTCCGGGAGCCTCTTTACAATGACGCCGAATAAAATCTAATATAATTTAGAATTAAATATATGAACTTGGCAGCACTTGCGCTCCCAAGAGAAACACCGCCACTCGCAAGGGGTTACTTTAGACCCCAGCACTGAATTTCCTTCAAATATCACTTTTACGTTCAAAACTTGCACAATTTTTACTTAAAAGCTATTTTCTAACAATTATTTAAGGTATTTATGGAGACGTTTCGGTATCGGAATTATAATTATGATCTACATAATTTATCACTTCAGCAATCGTATCCACAGGATCACCAGTAATGTCTTCATTTTTCAACAATTCATTAGACTCACTAACGGAACAAGGACAATAATCAATTGTCATATCATCATCCATAGCATCACCAGCTTCTTCTTCTGATTCGTTTGTAGATTTATCATCCGAAGAAACTTCTGCTAACAATTTTCGCATACTTTCCGTCTCATCATTGTAAGACAAGTAGCGTGACAATTTGAACTAGAATGAAGAAACGCGGGCACTCGCGTGGGGTCTTTCACACCCCAAAACCACAATTCTACTAAAACCGCTTTCGGAATGTGAAAGATAAGCATTCCTTTCTTTAGTGGGTGACCTTAAAGGCAAGTACTCTGGGTTTGACCAATTTTAAAAAGTGAGAAGTTGGGTAATTCGAAACATGAATGTGCGTGGGGTCTGATAGACCCCCTTGCGAGTGCTGCCGGGTTAAGTTAGGTTAGCTTGAATCATCGTCACACTAGAGCTACGCGAGGGCTATTGGCGAAGGACGTCATAATTTGGAACCGCAATCAAGAGACGAGCCGACACCTGAGTCGTCGACACCCAACGCAACTTTTAGGAGCGACATCGTACGCAGCGTCGGGAATTTGGAGCAAATTTAACTCCCTTGGCACGGGGTATTATTCGTCGTTCTTTTTAGCTACACCTACCGTTTATTGTCAGCTGTCATCTTGGCAATGCCCTGGCCCAAACCTGGGACCTTTCACATGCAAGCGCTTTACCGACTGGGCTCCCCAGCCCCCTGCCAGCTGGAAGGAATTCGTCACCTGAAACCACCCAATAGGGTATTTGACTAAAAAAAAAATATAGGCTTAAAATATTATTATGCCAAAAATATTCGACCCGTATTTTTTTCTTTTTTTCAAATAACCAATAAAAAGGGTGAAAAATGAATTTTAAAATTAGGACGAAAAGTACGACCGAAAACGCTTTGTGGCTGTCACGTGGTATCTATGACGTCACTAGTAACTATAAACAAACTTTGAAACACCATTTTGGAATCTACTTTAAGCAAATTTAAACTATCCACTTCTGTAATACCTCCTTCCATTATCTATATAATTCTTATTTTAATAGTATATTAGATTAAATCCAGTTTAATTGCAAACAAAAAAGCATCACACCGGTTTGTTTATATATACTAGTGACGTCAGCCAAATCGACGTGTTTGTGATCACGTGACGTTCCGATGAAAAATAAGCCATTTAAAAATGATTTTTATTAATTATTTAAAGATTTATTTTGCAAAAAAATATATATACGTTTGTTATTTTTGGGTTCAAACTATAATTAATTTAATATTGGAAGGTATTTTAGCGATACAGTCAAGTACCCTATTATCATTTTGTCAAACCTACACAGGTGATTTGGGTTATTGCTCTGGAATACCAGTTTTTTTTCTTTCTACAAAGCACTTCTTTCAAGGTCCACTCTTGAATTTCTTCGTAATAATACGTCATGCGCGCATTACTACGTTAATTTATCGGACAGTCCATTAAAAGGACCTTAGGCTATGTCCTCACTACGACAACAAACGCCACAAAGACAAAAAATGCAACAAAATTTGGCGACCGCCAAGGGCGCCAAGCGATGCAATAGCATAGGGACTGACTCTGCCAAGTCGCCAAGTTTTGTTGCCTTTGTAGCATTTGTGGCGTAGTCAGGACATAGCCTTTGCGATGTTTTTTAAGTGGTTGACATTCAGGTATGCACGAGGGGTGCATTAATAGTTGTAAATGATAGTTGGCTGTCTTGGCTTCTTTTTGGTGATTGGAGACGATTTAGGCAATGATGTGCAAGGAAAGGGTTCGTGAGAGAGTATGTCATTGAATGGAAAGAGTGATAAATATTGTAATGGATTTTTTTATCATAATTACTTGTTTTGTTTATTTGGACCTATTAAAAGTGTTTATGCAACTACGAGATTAAAATAAACAAGGTACAGTAACCCCTCGCTATATCGCTCCGCGTTACATCACGCATTCGGATATATCGCGCCTTGTATCATGTCTCTCAATTTTCCAACCGTTTTCTTTTTCAATGCTTATTTTCCTTAAAATCGACATGAGACACATGGTAAGATAAGCTAGGCTAGGCTTATTTTATGTAGCTCAAAGTAAAATTCTAGACTTTATTCAATTTGGAAAATTCAAATAGTTCTTATTTTTAAACGGCTGCTAAGAAAGTAGGTTTATGTAACCGTTAAAGTTAAACTGAACGCAATAGAAAAAATTAAAAAGGGTTCTACCCAAATTTCAGTTGCTAATGAGTTGGGAGTAGATGCATCAACAGTGAATGAAAGATAGCTTTTTTTAACCAAAAAATGAGTGAAATATGTAAATATGTATTACCTGTACAATAACGTGAAATGTTTATAGTAATTAATAATAAGTCCTTTCTAAATTTTTGTTTCTTTTTTTTAGTAGTTATATCATTAAAGTTGATTTTGTTTTATCTTTCAAATACATACTCTGCTTTAGTTTAAAAACTTTGTTGAGAGCATAAATACATCAAAAGTACATTATTTATCAAGTCGTTCGTTATATCGCGTTTTTTATGCTGGTCTCCCGGGAAGCGCGATATAACGAGAGGTTGCTGTACTTACTAATAAAAACACGATTAAATCGGTCATTCAAGCTACACTGTTAAAAATTTGGTGCTAGGTTTCACCATGATATTGGTTGGTTTCACCATGATATTGGTTCCTAGTAGCTGCAACGGCTGAATGGTGAAATGTTTCACCTTTTTTTCGGTGTTTGGTTGAACCATTTTTCTGGATTTGGAAACAAAAACCTGAGAAATGGTTCAACCGAATACCAAAAATATGGTGGAACGTTTCACCATTCAGCCGTTGCAGCTATTAGGAACCAATATCATGGTGAAACCAAGCACAAAATTTTTAACAGTGTACAGAGCACTCCGAATAGCGAGCGTTATTTTATAAAAACCCTGCATATATTCCGGCTTGTGTGCTTGATCAGAGACCCGCTTATAAAGCCTTCGTCAAGTAAGACAGACACAGAAATAATTTTTACTGTCACCAAGAAAGGAATGTACACCCAGGGCGAAGGCGGGAATCGAACCCGCACTCGTTACAGCGCGCAGACTGCTAGCGTAATGGTCCAAACCACTCGGCCATCCGGGCCCCTTATCTAAAAGTAATCGAGGTATACTATTATTAACTGATTATATGTAAAGGATTTACACAATTTCGCATGCCTTTAAGAAAATAGATCAGCAATTGACGTTCCATACCTTGGTTTTAATCATCAACATCCCAACATTCGATTAAAATAAATTACAGTTTCTTAAATTGCACATACTGTAAGAGGTATTTATATTACGTAAGGTGTTTCTCAAATATTGGATTGGGGTGCCAGCTTCGTCATTTGAGCGTGCCAAATGACGAGGCCCGTCGTAAATAGTCATCAAGTAACTCTAGTGAAACGTTAATTTTGCCAAAACCAACACTTGATATCACAAACCAGTTACTCTAATTTTTTATAACGTTCCGATGGGCCCGGGTGGCCTAATGGGTTTGATCGCAGCCCATTACGCTAACAGTCTGCGCACTGTACCGGGTGCGGGTTCGACTCCCGCCTTCGCCCTAGGTGTACTTTCTCTCTGTGTGTCAGTTAAAATTCTGTCTGTGTCTGTCTTACTTGACGAAGGTTTATAAGCGGGTCTCTGATCAAGCACACAAGCCTGAAAATACATGTACCTACCTACCTGATAAAGTTCGGATAATTGAAAGAAATCTTTTCAATTACAATAACTAAACATTCATTTCTAAACAAGAAGTTCTTAAAGAACTAAAATAGCCTACTTTCCTGTTACTTAAATACTTACTGAAATTCTAATCGGGAAACAACTAGGTTCCTAAAGTAAATATCATCAACAACCGTTATTCTACACTAGATTTATAACATTAGAAAAAAAAATCGCTAAACACGGCATCCAGCTATAATTTAAACTTCTAAAAGCCAAAATCAACTATTTTCCTTGATATTCTTTCACAAATTAACTTAATATTATTTATCGTCTGCTCGATTTATTTGTAGTTCGAAAAATAATTAAATATTTATTAATCACAATAATAATGAAACTACTCCAAACTGCATTAAAAAAATAAATGTAAATTGAAACTAAGCAGAATTGTATGAAAACAAGAAGTTCATAAAGAACTAAAATAGCCTACTTTCCTGTTACTTAAATACTTACTGAAGTTCTAATCGGGAAAAAAACTAGGTTCCTAAAGTAAATATCATCAACAGCCGTTTCTACACTAGATTTATACACATTTGAAAAAAAATCGAAACACAGCACCCAGCTATAATTTAAACTTCTAAAAGCCAAAATCAACTATTTTCCTTAATATTCGTTCGCAAATTAATTAAATATTATTTATCATCTGCTCGTGATTTATTTGTAGTTCGAAGAATAAATATTTATTAATAACAAAAGTAATGAAACTACTCCGAGCTGCATTAAAAAACAAGAAATGTAAATTAAAACTAAGCATAATTGCATGCAAAAGTATGCCTTGCCGCTTTCTTGGTAAATAATTAATGAATAATCAAAGAATCAAATTGTTCTACATTTTATGACGTCATTCCAAACTGATTCATGAAAATATTATTTTGCTTCAAATATGTTTAAATAAAGTTTCTCATGCCATTGTTGATTTGGCAACAGTGATTTAAATGACTCAAAATTGAATTTCAATGCTAATTCAATGGGAAATTCGCCGCCAGATAGTAGTTTTATGTCCGTCCGGACGTACAGACAGACGGACAAAAAGTATGAAAGTTGGGTATCTGAGGTCATAGCTTTCTAACAAAAAAAGAATTTTTAAGATCCGATGGATAGAACCGATTTTGGAAGGGGGGTACAGACAGACAAACGGACAGACAGGCGGACAGACAGACGGACGGACTTACGAACAGACAGACATACGAACAGACAGACAGATGGACAGACAGACAGACAGTTGGACATCAACCGCATTTCAATACCTACAGTGATTTAAATGACTCAAAATTGAATTTCAATGCTAATTCAATGGGAAATTCGCCGACAGATAGTAGATTTATGTCCGTCCGGACGTACAGACAGACGGACAAAAAGTATGAAAGTTGGGTATCTGAGGTTATAGCTTTCTAACAAAAAAAGAATTTTTAAGATCCGATGATTATAACCGATTTTGGAAGGGGGGTACGGACGGACAGACGGACAGACGGACATCGACCGCATGTCAATACCTACTTTTTCATTTTTTTAATTCTTTCGAATTAAAAAAAGAAAAGTAGGCTAAAAATATGCCTTGCCGCTTTCTTGGTAAACAATTGAGGAACAATCAAAGAATCACATTGTGCTACATTTTATGACTTTATTCCAAAATGATTCATAAAAAAATTATTTTGCTTCAAATATTTTTAAATAAAGTTTCTCATGCCATTGTTGATTTGGCAACAGTGATTTAAATGACTCAAAATTCAATTTCAATGCTAACTCAATGGGAAATTCGCCGACAGATAGTAGATTTATGTCCGTCCGGAAGTACAGACATGCGGACAAAAAGTATGAAAGTTGGGTCTTTGAGGTCATAGCTTTCTAACAAAAAAAGAATTTTTAAGATCTGAATGATAGAACCGATTTTGGTAGGGGGGTACGGACAGACAGACGGACAGACGGACATCGACCGCATGTCAATACCTACTTTTCATTTTTTAATATTCTTTCGAATTAAAAAAAAAAGAAAAGTAGGCTAAATATGCTACCTATAAAAGTAACAAATATTTTAGTTTTCCTATGTATAAAAATTAACCATATTTTGAACTACGAAAATTTAGGTGCAACAGGACGGTAGGTTCAGTTGAAATTTCTTCAATGCGTTCTAAAATTCTTTTCTAAAAATTTTAATTTCCAAATTTTATTTTCAACGTTTACTTTGCTGCGATATTAGCGCTAAAATCATTGAATTTCAAGCTCCTACAAGGAGGCAAGAAATGGACAACCGGAAGCGATTAAATTACCAAATTAGCATTGAAATTCTCTTAACTTGTTAAAAAAAATATTAATTTATTTCAAAAACTAGTGACAATTTACTTTAAAACTATCTTTGAATTACACCTTTTATTGTTTTTACTTTCAAGCATCCGCATTACAGAACAGCTATATCTAGAAATCCGTAAATATGCTTAGCTAAAAAATTTCAAGACAACTTTGTATAAGAATTGCGATAACCCAAATGGAAGAAATCTTTTGAAATACATTCATATCAGGAAAATGAGGATAAATTGTAACTGATCTAGTAAAGTACGTCTTGACTGAACGCAGGATGTTACAGTATTTTCCCTGATATCGTACTGCAATTTTTCTGATATATTAAAAGCTAAATTGTTTTGGGAAGGCATTTTTAACCCCAAGCCAGCCATATGGGTGTTTTAATCTTTTATATGCCACATAATCATGACATGAGAGTCTACGATCTTCCCATTCTGAAATAAACCTGGATTCGAACCCACAACCGTGGGAGTATAAGGCGGACACGGTACATTCTGCTCCACTGAGACTTTAAATTCTTTTAGTACTGGATTAAAAAGTTACAGTATTTTGGTAAAATGTAATTGACGATTATTTTCAACATAGTCTACATTAAAAAAAACATGATGCATTAAAAGAAAAATGCAAACAAAAATCACATTTTAAATTAACTCATCGAAATTGTTCATTTTTTTATGTTTGCCTTATTAACAAAGGGTCTTTGTCTCTTTGTCCTAATAAGTCTATTTTAAAATTTCTCTTCCTTGTTTGACACTTTTCCTCGTAAAGCTTATTATTACGAAAAATTGGTTTCATTGGATATTAGTCTTTTTTTTTTCTTATTAAAATCAATGGCAATAAGATAAAATAATTACTTACTGTATCACAAACTATACAGGGTGGCCCAAAAGTAGCCTAACAGTTAGTTAGGTATACAGTTATTTATACAGAAACAGTTATTTTAATACAGGTTAAGTTTAGTTTGGTTGAATTATCGTAGTACTAGAGCTGCAGGAGAGTTATTGGTGACAGGCATCGTAATTAAGAACCATAGTCAAAAGTGACAGCTTTATTTACATACATATATTTACGTTCTTAATTCCGAAGGTGCTGAAATTGTCTACCTTCGACATTGATGCATTCCTGCAACCACCTGGTCCCGTCCTCTGGTGACATTTGCATATTTCTAGAGCATCAAACAAATAAACGGGGCCGGGATAGCCTGGTCGGTAAGGTCTAATAAACCGAAGATATCTCGAAACTAAACCAATCGAAGTCCACGAATCGCTACTCTTTGGATAAGATACGCTGTAGTACGACTTTATTTTAGCCAACCAACAAAACTAAGCACGACTATGTCAAATACCTGTTCTAAATAACCCAAAGTTCTTACCAATGGTACAACATTAACTCTCTCTCTCTCTCTCTCTCTGTTAGGCTACTTTTGGGCCACCCTGTATACGGTAACCATATGGGAAATTTTATCAAAAACTAATATTCTCAACTGCTTGAAGCTCCACAAAATTTTAATAAAATTGAATGTGTAGCTCTTATTGCGTGACTTGTTTTTATCGATAAGATTTTCGTACTTTTCCTTATTGAAAACAATACTTAATTTAAGAATTCATATTCTTACAAAACTCGTACAAATCAATAGCCGAATCTTTCAGCATTAATTTATTCGAACACGCAATGTGTACATCCTCATTTTACTATCGCAAATTCTAAGAGGATATGTATGATAAAAAATATATATTGAAATGCTGATCTTCTATATAAGAAGTAAATCGATGCAAGGAAAGAGTTGAAAATTTACATTCCTTTTTACGCGGATGACTACTTTCCGATATTAAATTTCGCATGTGCATTTGAAGTCTATAAATAAATTTGAATAATATGCTACACGGATTGTAAATACATCTTATAAATAAAATTGCCGTCGCTTGTTTTTTACAAGTTTAAGATAGGATACTTATATTTACTGTTTTATCCAATTTCAAATAAAAAAATATTTGAAAGTTTAAAAATTGTATAAAGGCAATTTTAAAAGTGAAAAGTTTTAAAATAATAAATTAAGTTGTAAAACTTGACACCATTTTTCCTTTTAATTTACACTATTCGTTTTCAAAACAGTCAAATCTTTGATATCCCAAAATGCATACTATGGTTTCCAATTCGTTTGTATACTTATGAATCGATTTCGGAAGAAAGACTAAGTAACTTATTCACTTTAATGGACAATTTGAATAAGGCGGAGCGTGGTTTATTTGTGGGATAAAAGACAATGTGTGACGTAAACATAGGCGTGGCCATTCAGTTTTGGACGAATTAAATGCCACGTAGTTTCGGGGATATAAGACAACGTTTGACGTAGCTATGAAGTCACCTTAAGCGTGGCGCTTCTAATTCTATTATTAGTTGGTCAGTTTCTTTCCAAAAATAGTTTTAAAAAATAATCAAAAACTTATACACAAAATACCGTAAATATACTCCTACTGCTCGGCGCAACAGCCCATTACTGGGCCAAGGCCTGCCGTGCCCATTTCAGCTTTCGTGACCTAGGGCTCTGGGGTGCTAGGCATATGTCCCGGTAAGGTGGTCAGCCTAACGCGGAACCGACAGTGTTTAGTTCCCAAGCATGCTTGGTAACCATTTTATAGACCCACTCACGGGATGAAAGGACCTGTGGCGTGGCAATGCGAAGCACTACCACTAAGCCACTGGGCCTCACCGTAAATATAGTATGCAAGTATTTCGGTAAGTTAATATTAAAGCAAATATGAACTTTTATGAGAAAAATATACAAAGCTTTACTGATTTCATGTTTTCGGGTTGAGTACTTGGTGCCTTCAACAAAGAGTTTCAAAATTTTATTTTTGTAATGGTACCGAATAGTTATGTAACAATAATTGAAGGGTACAGTTGCAAAACTCGCATTCTCCAAAGTAGAACTAAGTTATTGGGTCAGACCCATTCATTGGCGACTTTCGATAATCGTCAATTCAATTGGACGAATCATTAATGAACGAGTCCCTGTATACTTTGGAGATTGTGAGTGTTGAACATAGACCCTTCAATTGTTTATTTTTTTTAAAAAATATTTCAACTACATTTTTTGTTTCACTTTACTAAAAAGTTGCAATGATTGCATCACCAATCAACTTAATTGTGTTAACAAAACTAAATTTTGAATTTTTTTTATAATAAAAACACCAATTATAGCCCCTCAGACCACGTTCGATAATTCGGCAATTCGTTCTGTACACTGAATGACTAGGTTTACTTTATTTCTTAAATCTGCACGGTCTGATGCAAGTGCGAGGTTAATAACGAAAAAAAAGACACAGAGCCTACCAATTCGTTCTAAGTAATTCGAAGAATTTAGTGAGACTAATACTTCCGACTAGCAAGCGTGAAATGTATTTTTTATAATATCGTGCAAAAAAACTAACTTTTTATAATATCGTGCAAAAAAACTAACTTTTTCAAATCAATAATCGTGGCAAAAGTGATGCTTTTAACGAAATCCTGTTTCAAAGTTACTTTTACGCACTAGTGCGACAAAGTAAATAAGAGCATCTGATTGGTGTAAAATTCTTTATTTGAGCGTGATATTTTATTCGGCGGCTTTGTGATTGGTGTAAAATTCTTTATTTGAACGTGATTCTTTATTTGGCGTCTTATTTCCAATGCCAATCTAAGAAATACTTTTTGCACGTGATTTTAAAGTAATCATTAATATAAATAATCACCTTCAAATCATTTGAACGTGATATTAAAATAATTAATAAGCCAATCAATAAATGCCAATTTAATAAATACTTTTTGCACGTTATTATAAAAAAAGTGTATGACAACACGTTGAAAATTGCCTTTTTTAAACTCGTGAATTTATTTCACTCGCTCGTACCTCTCTCGTGAAATAATTTATTCAACTCGTTTAAAAAAATCCTTACTTTTCACACTAGTGGCATAAATAACTGTTTAATGTATAGGAATATCCCAAAAAATCGTACTTTTGCACTACAATTATGCGATCATTAATGGCAACAATTTACTGTAACTGGCACCCGAGCTACGTCAAGTAAAAGTTGACCTCAATTGAACCCATTTAAGCGACAATTTAGCAACCATTTCCACAAACTCCGTCGATGAACTCTGGGAGTCCGTCCCCTCGAAATCAATTGTAATTGCGTAATTGAATAGGAGACTCGCCGAGTCTGCTTTTCTGGAATAAGGGTCATTCTGGAAATCAGTCGAGCGCATTTCTAGACTGTCATTTCTGGATCGTGGTTATTCTAGATTCCTGTTTTTTTACATAAAATATCGGTCCTATAATTTGTTTCTTAAATATATCGCTCATTTGCTCATTATTGATGTTCTAGAAATCAATCGAGCCCAGTTCTAGCGGGATGTTTGTCATTTCTGAATCATTGTTATTCTAGTTTCCTTTTTTAAAAAAACCTTAAATATATCATACATTTGCTCATAATTGTTGTTCTGAAAATCAATTTAGTCCAATTCTAGAAAGGGTGAATGCAAATTTATATCATGGCTACTATATATATATTTCTGATGTTTCTATTAAAAACTTCTTGAATATATAGAGCTCATTTTCTCATAATTGTTGTTATTGAAATCATTTAAGCCATTTTTAGAGGGATGAATGTAATTTCTAGTTCATGGTTACTATATATTTATGTTGTGTTTATCCCAAACTTCTTAAATATCGCTCATTTCCTCATAATTTTTGTTCTAGAAATCAATCGAGCCCGTTTCTAGAGGGATGCATGTCATTTCTGAATCATTGCAATTCTAGATTCCTTTCAGCTTCCATACTACGTTTATAACGTAAAAAGTAGAAGGTATTATAATCGTTCAGTCCATCTGTCTGTCCGTCACTCACTTTCATAGCCCAAACTACAAATACTACAGACAAGTGTGATACGACAAAAAATTCAGCGCATCGAAATCAGAATACATTGAAAATTTCATAAAAGAATTCGAATTCGAAATACTTCAATTATTTAAAAAACTGCAAAATTTAATGCTCATTTAAAAAACATAGTAAGCCATTTTTATTAGAATTAAATCACCATTGCCATTCGCAACAATCGCTCGAAAAACTTCTAATTCTTTTAGAAAATGAATTAAAATAAATTTATTTTTGCGACATCGATCAGTTTGAAATGACGTCAAATATATATCACTACGAGATTCTTTGTATGTTGATATGAAATGTTTTCATTTTATTTAAAAGCGAGGAACATTACACATGTATTCTTTAAAATATAAATTAATTTTTGCAAACGATAAGTAATAATTATTGAATTTTCGAAATAAAATAAATGAAACTAGCCAAATTTAGCATGTAAATGTTTAATATAGAATTAAGGCTGTGTTTAGCGCTTTTTTTTACCTATTAAACACAACTGTTGTGTGGAAGCGGGTTAAGTGACAGATTCTGTTACAAACCTACTTGTTTTTTTAAAAAATCTGAAATATATAATTGATGGGCTCAAAATTGTTGTTGTGGAAATTGATTCCATAGCTGGAGGTATGAACGTCATTTCCAGATCAGGGTTACTATATAATAATGTTGTTTTTATTAAAAACTTCTTAAATATATCGCTCATTTGCAAATAATCGTTGTTATGAAAATCGATTGGCTCAATTCTAGAGTGATGGTTGACATTTCTAAATCATGGTTATTCTAGATTCCTGATGTCTTTCGACGTTTTAGTGAAACCACAAGCGTGTACGGAAATCTTTCGGTGGGCTTAATCTCTTTTCTATTTAGTGATTCAAGAATATTTTTAAGTTACTGCAACAATGTCGGGGGCTGGGGAGCCCAGTCGGTTAGGTACTCGCCTAGCATGCGAAAGGTCAAAGGTTCGGGTCCGGGCATCGCCAAATTAACTGCCGACCTATAAACGGCCCGTGCAGCCAAAAATGTCCGACGAATAATACCCCGTGTAGAGGGAGTGCACGTTAAATATACTTCAAAGTCCTAACGCTGCGTACGATGTCGCCCTTAACGGTTGCGTTTGGTGCTTACTCAGGTGTCGGCTCGTCACTTGATTGTGGTTATAAAATATGACGCCCGTCGCCAATAGCCCTCGTATAGCTCTAGTGCGACGATAATTTAAACTAAACTGCAACAATGTCACAACTTAAAATACAAATCATAATCTTTCAGAGAGATGTATTTAAACTTTAAATATTTCATTAATTTTGGAAGAAATTTTCAAAGCTTTTTTTTTTAGATGAATCTAGCATACTTAAAAATTAGTCTCTGTCACTTGTTGAAATGTTAAAAAATTTGAATTGATCTTCCAATACCGTCACTGAATAATATTTTACTGATAATTATAGCATGTTTGATGCGATAAAGGGACATTTGATGTAAAAAGATTTGTTTGCTATAAAAAATCGAGTGTTTTTTTAAGACTAAAAGCCAGATCTTAAAACCTTAGTTTTTACATCTTTATAAACCAGACTTGAAAATTCAATGCAATACTAAAAACAGAGATTCTTTATAGTCAAAAGAACAAGTTTTGAAACACTGATGTTATTTCTGCACGATCCGTATAATGATTACACGTTTGAAAGATTTTTTATTGATCTTTGCACCTCTTTTTATGATCATACTGAATGTGGAATTGTTCGAAATTTATTGTAATTGTTCGATGGTTGTGTCGTTGTGGTGTATTCGAATGGTCATGTAAAATGACGGAGATGGTTTGTGCAATAATTGACTGATGCACTTCCGTGTTTTAATTGATGATAGCAGTGAATTTTTATAGTTTTCTTTCCTCGTTTATATTAAAAGAACACATGCATTAAAGTACAATGAGGTATAAAAAGCTATTGCCAGTAACTCATTATATCAACATCAACGATTGACAAGAATATTGTCATTTGAAAATATACATTGAAAATAGTCATTTGAAAATAAGCTTTCTGATTAAGATTAACAAAACAAAATGTAAGACAAATGGAGATCATAGTACTAAAACAATTTTGCACAACAAATCAGTTACACTATAAAAGAATTTTAAAAAAGCATTTAGTTAACTTTTTTTATTCCGTAAAGAAGGTGTTAAAGGTATTCAAAAATGGGGTTTTCCCGACCAAAAGTATACAAAATTTTGGATTATTTATATTATTTTGATATTTCATGTAATTTCATTGATATGTATATATGGACAACATATATTACTAGAAACAAAAAATATATTTTAGGAAAAATTACTGTTTCCATTTGAGTTTAGTAGCTGATGAAAAGCAATAATCTTCCACTTCCTATAATTCAGATCATTTTACAAAACCAATGAGTTTTTTCCAAGTAAGAAGCTCATAATTATTTTCCAAGTCATTGTGTAAAATATCACAGGAGCACCCATGTTCACATTTAATTTAAAACGATGGAGAAAAAGAAAATCCTACACCGATGCTATAAATATATATTGTGCAGTGCACTATATTTTTATAACATTGTTCACTAACTTCCGATCAGGTGTTGGAGCAAAGTTTATCATAGGATCACACAAAATAATTACTTAACTTGCCAGGGACATTTCCATCCTGTCCTCATTTTGGATATATACCTAAATCTTAATTGCTCCATTGCTAAACTACTAAATTGCTCATCTTTGAAAAAAATTTCACTCCACCAACAGAGTTACTCTCATCAATTTCAGAAGTAACTGCAATTTTACATTTGAAGAGCTTAGTGGAAGAACGTGCTAAGTGACAAAAAAGGGAAAACGAGATAATGAGCTTCAAAGTTTTTCGTTTGCACTCCGGACTTTTGAAAACGGAACTTGTAAAGCGTAAAAAATATACTATATTTAAATTTTATGAAAAAGGGGAAACTTGTTATCGTTAAAGAAGTTGGTAATATGTTCATTGACACAAAAATATCAATTTTTTCAAAAATGTCACTTAGCACGTTCTTCCACTAAGCTCTTCATTTATTTTAAGAATGAACTTGGAGATTTAAACAATAATCACTTATTATAATTCAGTGTTGGACGCAATGAATGTACTTTAAATTGTAAAGCTGCCTAAAATTATCTAATACCCACACACAGGACGAGGCACAAAGAAGCTTATATTTAATTGAAAAGATGTCTGAGGGACTCTTATCCTATTACTCAGGCAATTCTTTTGATGCGTATAACATATAATTTCTTCATGAAAGCAGTGGTTGATGGACTTCTATCAGCTTATATAATATAGAGGATTTAAGGCTTGTAGGAAATTGGATATTTTACCTGCGACGACAGAGAAAATCGTACTTACGGGTTTACTTGAGGTTTTCAATCAAGTAGTGGCATCCACTTTGAAACCTCAGTGTTGCCACAGATATAAACAATAATATTTTTTGAAGTAAAATTTTTACAGTTCAAACTTTTCTAAAGCGCATATAAAAGCTTCAACTGGAATAAAAAATATTTTTAAAATTCACTTGTGGTATGTATTTACATGGAATTAACCTCATGTATCATACTGTAAACTTCAATCAGGCTATTAGAGTAGGATGTTCATGTGGCTCTTGATGATGATGATGTCGTGACCATGGATAAAGATTATATGGGACCAAAGGTCTAATAGACTGCTTCAGCGATCTGCAGACAGTGGTCCTCATAAAGGTCTTCGTAGGGCGAGTTGGTGATTTGCTGCAATTTTGCCAGGATGGCTGGACAAGAGAAAATATGTTTTGGATCCAGTTCCGAGTATGGGCAGTTTCTGCAGCTGGAGTATTTCCTAGTTCCATCTTTTTGGATTTCCATCCCTTTGAAGTGGCCTGTCCTTAATCTAGTTAGGGTGGTCGCAGTTACCCTATTAGTGTTTAATTCGCAGATTTGGTGTATGTGGCTCTTTACGCCATGAAAACATCAATGTGACGTGCAACTAACATAACATCACTGTGATGAAAAAGAGAAACCCCCCGCATTATATCATTTTTCAGGTTTTTTTACAGGCATATTTGTCCGCATTTCATACCCATTTTACCTCTCAACGATTATCCCCATTACCCTAAACGTCCATCCACAACCTTAGGGTCGAAGACATTTGCCACTCTGCAGCCCAAGCGAAGCCACGAAAACGACAGATCGTATCGGGGTCCCATTCAAAAGATGCAGAAGATCAGTCCCTCATGAATCTTTTAGGATTCGTCCCTGGGCGTGTGGACGGAAATAGCGAGTGGGGACCGTCCCCGTAGCACGCGACGGTCAATCGCTCCGTGACCTTCGTGATAGTCACGGTAGACTGATCTGGGATGATGTGTCACGGAGAGCGAAAGTGTGGATTGAGTAAAGACTTGGGATTGGGACAGACTTGATGACGGCAAACATGGCTGTTACCCAAGTCACGTGGGTGTTTGTCGCAACGATCTGACGTGATTTTTAAACCAATAACTGCAAAACTATTGTTTGTGTTTGTGTTTATAGTAAATTTTTGTTTATTTTGCCCGTCAATGCTATAGTCTAATTCCATGTAACTGTAGTGTAAGTCACGATTTAAGAGGAGATTAAAAGCTTTTTAAATTAAAAAAATAAACCAAAGTAAATAAAATACATTTCATTATTTAGTTATAATAAGTGTAGATCAACTATTCCACATTTTTTTTCATTTAATGCTAAAAGTTGTAGTGATAATCACTTTTTACAAACGTGACTTACACTACAGACAGGATAATTTTCCATGGAATTACCCTATAATAGTAAAAAAATCAGGTACTTTTCCATTTCACAGGCACATGCGATTATATGCTGTGGGTGGTCCTTTAACTTTGTATACTGAGTTTTGTCGTCTGAAAATTCGGTTTGTTGCCAAAGATTCTAGTTGGCGAGATTTGCGCCCGCAAAATAGAAAAGTACCAAATAAGCATTTTATACAAAATATTTAATTTAAAAGTTAATTCATCGCCTTTTAACATGGCATTGGTTACGCTAAAGGATTGATTAGTCATCCAAAAATAGGAATTTATATTAAAAATCAAACGATTTATTTTGGACCCACCTAAACATATATTTTCCTCATATGCTCAGTCTGTCTCATTAAGGTCTTTGTTAACTGTGATTTTAAAAATAGGGTTTTAAAAGGATGAGTCGAATTTTTTTAGATGTTTGGTCAAGAATGGTTTAATGCGGAATTTATTGTTTTTTAAGTTTGTGATAAAAAGAATTGGTGTTCAGCAACCGTCTCCTAATTAATTTAATTGTTGTCCACTGATGGTACTTGAAAAGCCGTTTTATTTTTCACTGTTGAATTGGGGTGAAATAAAGGAAGGTGGGACATTTTGATTGACAGTTCATTTTATTACAATACATCATAAACTGTGTGATTCCTAAAGTTTTATAACTCCTGATATTCTAAATTTTGCAACTCTGGTTATTCTAAAATCACGAATAGTGCGTAAGAACTAACTTTGAAACACGCTCAAATAAAGAATTTTACACCAATCAGATGGTCTTTATTTACTGGATGGATATTTACTTTGTCGCACTAGTGCGTAAAAGTAACTTTGAAACACGATTTCGTTAAAAGCATCACTTTTGCCACGATTATTGATTTGAAAAAGTTTAGCTTTTTTGCACGATATTATAAAAAAATTAAAATTCAAAATATTCCGATAAAATTTGCTTTTGTTCCTAGTTTGGCAGCAAAGATTGCTCCTAAGTTTCTTTATCCTATTTCGAACTCTGGGTGGGACAAAGGTGAATTTCGATATAACCTTATTTCTTATGCATTAAACTTTACTTGAAACAATTAAAAACATAGTAAATCATAAACTTTAATAATGTATGATTCCACTATAATACATTTCATAAATTCTTTTGTCATTTATAGTATTTATTCATTTTTGAACGTAGGGTATACCCCGTCTTGTACCACTCTCCCCTATAAGAGATTGCAAAGGACATCAGTGAAAAAATTTAAATCACTACATAAAACAGATAATTTAGATAAGGGAATTTTGCATCTTATTATCTATCTTTTTAGCTTCCACACTACGTTTATAACGTAAAAAGTGGAAGGTTTTTTAATCGTTCAGTCCGTCTGTCTGTCTGTCACCCACTTTCATAGCCCAAACTACAAATGCTGCAGGCAAGTGTGATACGTCAAAAAATTCAGCGCATCGAAATTAGAAGACATTGAAAATCTCAGAAAAAAATTCGTATTCGAAGTACTATAATTATTTAAAAAAAACTGCAAAATTTAATGCTCATTTAAAAAGCATAATAAGCCATTTTCATTAGAATAAAATCACCATTGCCATTCGCAACAATCTCTCGAGAAACTTTAATTCGTTTAAATAATAAATTTAAAGAAAATTATTTTTGCGACATCAATCAGTTTGAAATGACGTCATATATATTTCCCTAAGAGATTCTTTGTATGTTGATATGAAATATTTTGGTTCTATTTAAAAGAAAGGAATATTACACATTTATTCTTTGAAATATAAATTAATCTTTGCAAACGATAATAATTATTGAACAATTATTGAAGAAATAATTATTGAATTTTCGAAATAAAATAAATGAAACTAGTTACAGTTAGCGTGTAAATATTTAATATAGAATACTGTGTTTGGCCGTTTTTCAATGTGTTTATCATTTAAATGTTGTGTGGAAGCGGGTTAAGTGACAGATTCTGTTACAAGCCTACTTGTTTAACATAACAAGCGCACTTAAAATTGCCATTAAGATTCTAAATTTACAACAACAAAAAATAAGTTTTTAATGACATTGTCTGAAAAAGAAACATGAAACAGCAATGAAGAATTAAAAGAGAACAATGTGTTGTCGCATCAAAAGAAATTTTTGTTTCGGTTCCAAAAACACCAAGTATTTTTCTTTGTCATCAAAAATTTCGCTTGGGAACTCTTTCCTAATAACTTTTTCTTTGTATAGGGTTAAAAATGAAGGGGATGCATGGACAATTAACCAGGTGCACTGGAAACTGATTTTGGTATGCTGGTCTTCTGTTTTCTTTACTCATAAGTGCCTTAACACAATTAATATACTCCTTCACATTTTCAATAGTTGGGGGACGAAAAATTATTAAGATTCTCCTGACATACTTCCTATTTTAATCTTTTTGTATTAATTATCCAGAAAGGAAAAACTTATACATCTTCATTACAATTCTCAAATCAGTTGTTAAATAATGAAAAAATTAAACGCAAGAAAGTAGGTAGGTAGGGAAATTCGCGTCTTGACAATTTACTCGTAATAGAAACAAAGTTTTACTGTCAAGAGAAATGGAATACAACAAGGGGTGAACAATACACGCAAGAAAGTATATGGTACTAAAATGCAATTTTAAAACTTCTTACTTTGGTGGTGCCATCTATTAGTGAATATTATATAAAATATTTTTTAACTTTTGAAATATTGTATAATGCTTCCCAATAATTTGTTTAAATTCTAAAGGACATCATTGTATACAGGTGTAGGATGAAACTTTGTTTATAGGAACTCAATACTATTCAAAATAAGTAATATGACTAATTTAATTGAAAATAAAATTATAAATATATTTTTTCCAGAATGCCAAATTCGGTCACCATTCACAATATTAGAGAGTGAATTTCAGTTCCTAACCAGCATAGATATCATAGTTAAAATATTATATTGGCTGATCACGTGACCTCCAATGCTAACGACGGGACGCGCAGAAAGGCCTTTTAAGAGGGCAAAATTGCCAGTGTCGTTGCCACTTTAAGGAGAAAAATTCTACGAAAAAATACCATCTAATTCTAAAGTTACAAAAAAAAATACTAGAAAAGGATTTAAAGTCACTAAAAAGATTCCAAAATGCAGCTAGTATTTTTACGATATTTTTAAGGAGGATATTAGTATTTTAGAATAATTCTAAAATTACAAAAAAATATCGTAAAAATACTAGCTGCATTTTAGAATCTTTTTAGTGACTTTAAATCCTTTTCTAGTATTTTTTTTGTAATTTTAGAAATAAATGGTATTTTTTCGTAGTATTTTTCTCCTTAAAATGGCAGCAACACTCGCAATTTAGTCCTCGTAAAAAGCCTCCATGCGTGTCCCGTCGTTAGCATTGGAGGTCACGTGATCAGCCAATCTAATACTTTAACTGATATCTATGCTGACCATATACAAAGTTGAAACCAATAATTAAACGATAACAGACGCGTCAATTTCCAGTATTTGTTGTAAGCGTTAAACTAAATAAACATTTAGTCCAAAATATGTGAGAATCCCGTTACCCGTTACCGTTAACAAGTTCCGAGTAGCTGAGTTGGTAAGGCTTCGTTCGAAAACCATCGGTTGCAATTTTTCAGCTACTATAAACTACTTATAAAATTTGAACCAATACTTGTTTTAAAATCATTACTCAAAATTCAACTCAATTGGGTTCATTTGACTTTTTTTTAAGTGGACGTGTCCGCTGTCCAAGCGTTAAAGGCTAAAAATATAAAGCGACTTTGTATTATTATTTAAGGAACATATACTATATATCGCACTGTACGCGGAAAAGTGACAATCGTTAAAAATGACTTTCGAGTTGTGAATGCTATAATATTCAAATTAAATATAGCGATAAGCAAATCATCAATGGTAGAATAGTGAATGCAGTAGCGAAACCGTTATTTTTCTACAATACAATGCACGGAAATAATTTAGACGATTTCTGACAATGCGATAGGTTCTTTCCGCGTACAGTGCGATATATATGCGTTTATATATTTAGCGTTTATATTAGTTAAACTGGTAGTAAAATGTCACTGATAAGTTTCAAAAATGATTTTTACTTGTCGGTTTGCATTTTTGTGGTTTTACCAATAACCAAGGCTATGGATGAATCATCCGTAAACAGGGAGGGATTTTTGCTTATTCAGTGCCTCATATCAGACATGCTCAACTTTTTCTTTTAATTTGTATTTTTGTACATAAGGTCGGTTTCATCAAGGCCCTGGGTTAATTTTTAAGTGTTTAAGTAGTGCTGCCATCTATTTTATTCTGCAATTACTATTAATTTTTTTAAATATAGGGCCGATTTCTATTGGAGTAAATATGGTATAATTGAGGAAATTTACGATCAAGGTACCAAGGATTATTATAGAAAATTATTTAGTTGGTTTTAAAAGAAATATGAAGTAACTGAAATATACATTTTAAATTCAAAACTTTTTCAAACTGCGAAGAACAGCATACTGTGATTAATGTAGTACAGTGGCTGGCAACCTTTCTCATTAAAAGGACCAAAATGTTAGTTTTAAAGATATTTTGGTAACGCTTCGAAGAGCACCACATTTTTTTAAAGAGGTTGTGGGGGGTGAGTGTGCGTTAAACATTGAGCTAGAAGAAAAGTGGAGTGAGGTGTGTGATTCACTGAACAGGGCAGCAAACAAGCCGTTTCAATAACGAAACGCGGAGGAATACACGGCAATGCAGCAGAAACGAACCGGGCAGAAAACTTAGAAACTTGCCTATTTCGCTATTGGGTTCGTCTTCACTGGCTCTTAGTTAGTGATCCACATGGTTATTTCTTAAAAAAGTTGGAATTTAAAAGTTAAAAGTTAAAGAAAGTTAATTTCTTTCAAACTAAAAATGTTAAAATACATTTAGGAGCCCAAGTCAATATGATAGAGGGGTCTCATACAAGCATTGCATACAAGTGTAGGGAAAAAAGTCCTTTTCTGCCCGGTTAGCTCAAAAGGGTGTGTGTTTTCGGCTCGCTGACACGTCACTCCAGTTTCCCTTCTAGCGCAATGGCGTTAAAATAGTCATTAAAGCCCCACTCTTGAATTCTCCACACTCAAAAGTAGGGTAAAAAGACGTACTGCAGTACAGTTCACTTTGTAATGGAACTATCAAGCTATAAACATTCTGCAAATAGTCTCCGTTTTATTTTTTTTCTTATCGTTTTTCAAACAAAAACGCAATTAAAATTTCATTTATGAAAATGTAAAAATAATTTCTTAGTTGAAAAGTTAAACACTGAAATAAATCTGGTCAGGCTACCTAAAAGCATTTATGATCATAAAAAAGTTATTCTTTCAACATTTTAAACAAAATAGCATTTTAAAAGTTTGTTCTGAAAGGTATTGGTTGCAAAAAAATAAACATAAGAATTTCATAATTATTTTAAAAGGAAAGAAAAGTGTATATATCTTTTAATATGAAATGTATGTACCCCTTTTTTTTAATAAAAAATATCGATCGGCCACAAATAATTCGAGATTAAGATCATTAATTGATCACTACGCATTTGGAAGATATAATCAAATTCAGAATTGAATTCATCATTCGAAAGAAGTAAAAGAGTACCATGTAAAAACATTGTTTGAAGATAAACAGTTTTAGCACACAATTGAAAGAGGCTGAGAAACTTTTGCGAAAAATGATTCGTGACTCAATGGGAATATTTCAGATGGTGAAACGCTCTTGTAATTATTTTTCTGGTTACTGTGATTTTATTTGTTGCTTCGGTTTCCCTCTCAAGATGACCGATATAGATGAAAAGAAACTTTTCTTTATGTGCAAGCTTACTTTAACACATGTTTTGATTGTTTTGAACGACCAACAGCGCAGCAAGAAGTTGGCATTTAAAAAAATTTAATGTCAGTCGCTGCCTTTTACTTAAACATTAAAATAATGAGAATAATCACAAACGCAACTTTGAGCATAAAGGCGCCATTTTTATTAAAATCCCAAGATGAAATTCCAAAACATAGACAATTTTAAGTCACGTAGCATACAAAAAGACAAGGCGCCCTCTTGCGGAGCAAGGAATTTAACAAAGTAGAAGCACGTGCATTAATTAAATATGAACAATAGGAATATTTCTTATGATGTCACGCTCTCTATACTGCGATTTCAATGGTTGTTTTGTTTTCTTTGACAAAGTGTTGAAACAAGCCCATTATATTAGAAACCTTACATTTAATAAGTAAAATATTCTTAGAAAACTCATTTTCGAATACCAAAACAAAAGTAATTCCAGACAACAAATGAAAACAAACAGTTGGAGCTGTTGCAATACACGACGTGAAACAACACCGTTCCCTTCCATCTCTTTCATTAATCTCTCATTTCGATGACTGCACTTTATGATTTAACTTCAATTATATTTTTTGTAATCTATAATAATAAAAATGAAGTTCTGTGTGTGTGTTTGTGGGTATGTCTCTTATAGATTCATAAACTAGACATTTGTTTGACTCGTAAATTGGCACAAATGTTTAGTTCATACTTAAGTTACAGATTTTGAACTTTCAGAGCTCAAAATGTTCTATTTTTAGAGAAAATTCGAATATTCTGAAAAAAATACACCACTTTCGCTCAAATCCGATCATTTTTTTACTCTCCTGATGCCATCTGCTGAAAAAATTAAATAAAACTTTTAACGAAAATATTTAAAATTGAAAATGTTTATTTTATTCTGTTGCCATTACCTTCAGAAACTAAATTCATTATTTAAAAAAATAATTGACATGTTTCAAGTGACGCAATTCCGTCCAGTCTCCATTCTAGGATTTTATTGTGGGTTTAGGTGATGGATTTCTTCATTGATGGTTTTGTTGATTGCAAAAATGTGCATATTTAAGCTACTTCCGTGAATTATAACTATGATGGTTGTTCAAGGCCATCGTACTAGAGCTACCTTTTAGGGTTTTGTTTTCATTTTTTCGCCAAATACGTTGCCAAACTCGCCAAATTCTTACCTAAACGCGCCAAATATTTTTTTATTTTAAATGTATAAGCTGGTTTGTTGTTCGAAGGCCATTGTGGTAGAGCTGTATAATAAGCGTGTTTGTAGCTAATATCTCTTTTCTCGCCAAATTCTTTCCAAAACGCGTTCAAGGCCATCGTACTAGAGCTACATATTAGGGTTTTGTTTTCACTTTTTTGCCAAAAATTTTGCCAAACTCGCCAAATTCTTACCTAAACGCGCCAAATAATAATTTTTAAAAAAAATGTATAAGCTGCTTTGTTGTTCGAAGGCCATGGTGCCAGAGCTGTATAATAAGAGTGTTTGTAGCTATATCTCTTTTCTCGCCAAATTCTTTCCAAAAAAGCGTTCAAGGCCATCGTACTAGAGCTACATATTATAAATTTTTTTTAAAAAATGTATAAGCTACTTTGTTGTTCGAAGGCCATGGTGCTAGAGCTGTATAATAAGAGTGTTTGTAGCTATATCTCTTTTCTCGCCAAATTCTTTCCAAAAAAGCGTTCAAGGCCATCGTACTAGAGCTACATATTAGGGTTTTGTTTGCACTTTTTCGCCAAATATTTTGCCAAACTCGCCAAATAATATATATATTTTTTAATTTATAAGCTGGTTTGTTGTTTGAAGGCCATTGTGCTAGAGCTGTATAATAAGAGTGTTTGTAGCTATATCTCTTTTCTCGCCAAATTCTTTCCAAAAACGCGCCAAATGAGCTAAAAGGTTTTATATGTTTATGAGGGAAATTACGATAACTATTATGCGTACATTTTATAGCGTATGTTTTTATTTTGGATTTTTAAGGTAATATATAAGTAACAGTATTTTATACTTTATAACGAGCGGGAATAATAACATAAGTTTACTATCCTATAATGGATTATAAATTGTACATATACTTGGATCAATTAAAACTTTTTTTAGTCCGTGCGAAGTGTATATACTTTTACGGGTATTTATTTGCTAGTAATATATAAATATCCATCATGACCCAAAATAAATAGAAATAAAAGTTTTGTTTGAAACATTTCACTACGTTTATATCGTAAAAAAGTTATTTTAATAGTCCAGCCTACCTGTCTGTCCATCCGTCACCGATACTCACAAAACGGATCACAATTCTCACAGAAAAGTGGGATACGTCAGATTGAATCAAAATAACTGGCAAAGCTATAACAGAAATTTCATTAAAAAAAATTTAATTAGTGGTACGATAAGTTTCGCTTCTACTTTTAATGCAAATATTTTTACTAAAAGTTGTGTTCTTCGAACTGCAAATTAATTTAAAAATAAGCCATGTGGATGCTTCTTGTCTTGAATGGCAACAAAAAATGAGGAATGGAAAATAATTTTTCTAGAGCCCCGATTGGTGAATCAATGACACGTGGGAACACAGGACCAAGTGAAGAGGAAAAATAATTTGTTTTCATTCCGCATTTTCTTTGACACTGAAGGTGTCGTTATTGACTAAAAGTTTAAATTAAACCAAATTTAGTATTTGGTTATTTTGTTCCCAAGTTTTATATATCGTATGTGAAAGCGGTTTGAGGAGACAGTACTGTTACAAACCGACTTTTTTTTTTTATAAAAAGTGTAATGTTTTTGAATTTTAAAGATATTGTTGATTTTTAACATTTATTTAAATTCGCGAAACCTTAAAACAGTATTTATATTGTTTGTTTTCAAAAAATAATGTCTTTGAATAAGTTTGTTTTAAATGGATAAACCTAAATTTCAATGCATATTTTAGTCGGATTAGGGGCCTCGTTTTATCAAAAAATTATTCGTAACGGAATTCCATTGAAAACTATTATTTCCTACTAGTTTTTTATTATATTATAAATGGTTTATTGCACATGACCTAATTATTTTGATAGTGTAAAGAAGTGAAAACATTAAATACAATTTTTCTCCAACAGCCTTGTTGATAGATATTCGAAATTCCTTTTTAAGTTTATCTTTTTGGTTAGCAGATGGCAGCAGGAGATATTCAAATACTTGGAAAAGTTCTTAATTCAAAGTTGCAGAATTGGAGTAATTCGTTTTAGGTATAAATCTTTGTAATTATGTTTCTATTGGACTAGATTTTTGCTTAAAAAGGCAAAACAGTTTAACCAATGTTGTATAAATAATTTTAAGTTAATGTTGTATAAAGTGAGATATTATATGGGAGCGAGAGTTGGGTTATCCAAACCGAAGTCTTCTTTTGCTCTAGGTGTTAATCCTAAGAAAAATAGTGTTAATCCTAAGAAAAATAGTGTTAATCCTAAGAAAAATAGTGTTAATCCTAAGAAAAATAGTTTTAATCCCAAGAAAAATAGTTGTCTACAACCTTAATTATTCTAGTGTTGTATTAAATATTTTTTTACAAACACTTTTTTTTATATATGTAGCTAGTTTAATTATAAGTCCACATAATTTCACTTTTGAAATTGGTTCGAATGTTTTGCTGTAAAATTCTTTATTGAAAATAAAAAAATATGTATTTGAACCACTTAATGAAATTATAGACAATTAATTATTATATCATACATACCTACCTACATACCTACCTACATACCTACCTACCTACATACCTACCTACATACCTACCTACCTAAAAACCTACCTTGGAAAACAATTACACCCATAAATAAAGCCGTGTATTTTGGGCTGATGCTAGATCTGTCTTGGTCCAAAATTCAATCACTGCTTAACTATTGACGCTATTCACTATTCGCTATACGCTATGTCACCAGTAGGTAACCGAGGGCTGGGGAGCCCAGTCGGTTAGGCATTCGCCTAGCATGCGAAAGGTCCCAGGTTCGGGTCCGGGCATCGCCAAAATAACTGCCGACCTATAAACAGCCCATGCATCCAAAAATGTCCAAAAATGTGCAGAAAAAAATGATCGGATTTGAGCGAAAGTGGTGTATTTTTTTCAGAAAATTCGAATTTTCTCTAAAAATGGAACAAATATGAAAAAGCTAAGCCTCAGGTGCACAAGTTGGTATTAAAGGGAATCTATCTTAAAAATTTCGAATTTCTGAGGGCAGTATATGTAGGTCTTTTACGATCCGATAACAGACACACAGACAGACTCTTTCTTTTATTATTATAGATATAACAAATCATACATGACATTGAAAGAAAACTAACCTAGATTTTCCTATAAGTGCTCAATGTGTGCGCCTTTAGTGATACGGGAATTGCACGGGCTGTTTCTTCCATTAAGGAATGGTTTCCTAAGATAACGGCACCGTCACCGTAACTCTACGCGTGACGTCACAGATTCGCTCCGCTACAATTACGATCGTAATGTTTACGGCGAATGCGGTTTCCTCGAAATGAAGAAACGTAATCCGCAACCGATCCAAACGTAAACAAACCGACACATCGTGATTTTTTAGCCGGTTCGTAACTTCAATCAATATAAAAATGAGTTTGGATTATGAAAATTTAGCTCTGCTAATACTGATGGAGGATGAGGAATCGGATTTAGAAAGTAGCCGGCAGAGGGAAAGTGAAATTTTCAAACATAGGACAACTGAAGGGGCTTTCCATATCCTCATACGTCGGCATCTACGAACAAAGATAATTTGTTTTAAATTATGTGCGCGAAGATTTAGTTTCGAAGCCCTACAATCGCCACAAGAATCCTATAGCCCCAGAAGAGAAAGGCCGACTGAGAAGCGCTCTTTTCGAACATTTTTCCCTCGCAAAAGTAGCCGTTACGTGTCCGAAAAACGTGTGAAGAAGAGTCGGAAAAGCAAGAACGTCCGTGACGATGGTACAGATCCGTTACGGTTACGATTAACGTGTTGTTAGGAAACCATCGCCATACATTTGTACGTAAAAGGTTTCTGTGACGTCATACGTAACCGTTACGAATCTGGCGGATGACGGCACCGTAATCTTAGGAAACCATTACTTTACTACGGACTTGCTGCAGACAGTATGGGAAGAATTGCATTTTCGTTTGGATGTGTGCCGTATCACTGAAGGCGCACATGGAAATATGGGATCCAATATATGGATTATATTATATCCGATATTATGGAAATATGGGAATAATACCCCGTGTGGAGGGAGTGCACGTTAAATATCCTCCAAAGTCCCAACGCTGCGTGCGATGTCGCCCTTAACGGTTGCGTTGGTGCCTACTCAGGTGTCGGCTCGTCACTTGACTGGGGTTCCAAAATACGACGCCCGACGCCAAGAGCCCTCGTGTAGCTCTAGTGCGACGATAATTCAAACTAAACTAGTAGGCAACGTCGGATGCCCGCTCAGGTGTCAGCCTCGTCACTTGACTGAGATTTAAAACTAAGAAGTTCGTTGAAAATAACCATAGTGTAGCTCTAGCGTTCAATCAGAGCACATATGTAGACAGAGTCGCAGCAACGGGCAACACTCATTCCGAATGGTCAGCATACTGTGCAATTAATAGCACTAAATTGCCTCGGTAGGTGAAAAGAAGATTGATATGCTCGCCAAAACTACTAGTTCTAAATTTAGTACTTAATAGTACAAGTCAACATTGAAACTAGACAACGACTAGAAATGACTCATCCATCCAACTTTTCTAATTCAATTATGTATTTAACACAGGAACAAAATGCAGTTTGTCTAAGTAGTCTTTAGTAGTTTAAGCAGTCGAAGTAGACGTTAATAGTATATACAGAAAAATAGCATTTATGAATTATATTTAGATCAAAAAATAATTTTATAAATATAATTCAATTACACAGCTCAAAACAATTAGGGGAACGCATGGTTTAAACCCTTTCACCTCCAATGATACCATTTGAAATGATCAGCTTGCGATTTTTTTTTCTCACACTAAGTTGAGATAGCACTTATTTATCGTTAGATGGAAGAATCATGTCTTTTGAATATTTAAATAATGTTTGTTTTAATTAAATGGAAAATATGAAAAACATGGTAAAATAAAATTCACTCCCAAATTTTTTTTTGAAATAAATTGACCCTAAATTCTTCACGGTTGCATTTTTAGATGTTTGAAAATTGATTTTAACTTTTTTTAAACAAATAAAGTTTTGAAAAAATTATCTATATATATAATACTCTTATACGGCACCCAAATTTCCTTATATTTCTAACTCTGGAATGGCAACAATCGAAATGAACCAAAATACTACTAATTTCAAAATGGTCGACTGAAAACAACAAAAAAAGGTTTCTTCAGGAATGGCTTGAAAAGGGGAAAAATAACTATAAATATTATGCACAAAACCATAGTTCGATACGGCAGAAAAACATTGAATGTATATTTTTTTTGAGAAAAGCACCACGAAATAACACAAGGATTGACAATTTCGGGAATGACTGCAATAAGGCCAAAAGAACAACAAATTTAGGATATAATCAGTAAGTTTAACTTTAAACATGCATAATATTAGGGGCGTTTAATGTATAAAAATTTAAATTATAATTGATTAATCTAAAGGACCCTGTCTGGATTTGGCGACTTTCCTTTAAAACGGTCGACTGAAGTGACCAAAAATATTACCCATTTTCAAAATGGCCCACTGAAAACAACAAAAAAGTATACTTTCAGGAATGGTTTTAAAAAGGCGAAAAAGGAAAAAATAACTTTAAATATTATGCCCAAAACATAGTTCGATACAGCAGAAAAACATTGAATACATTTTTTTAAAGCACTGCGAAATTAGTGGATTACGAAGAATTGGCAGTTGTTACTGTTAGCTGTCAGGAATAGCTGTAAAAAGTCCCAAACCAAAAAATAACCATAAATATTATGTGCAAAACGTTGTTCGATATGGCAGTAAAATAGAAAATACTTTTTTTTTACTAAAAACACTACGAAATTAGTAGATTGCAAAGGATTGAAATTTTACAAGTAGCGGCGAAGCGTTGTCATATTTTTCACAACTTCGCCCAAAATGCGATAGTTGGCGATTGCGTCTAAAATTTGTCGCCAAGGGTTGCCATAAAATTGATTTTTCGGGGTTACCAGATTTAGCAAAAAAATTGCCGGACATGCTTCGGTTAACCAAAAGAATCGTGCCCGGATTTGGCGACCATTAGAAACGCTCGCCAAGTTGAAATGACAACAAATTCCGGCAATTGCCGATATGGTTGCCATCTCGAATGAAATTTCGAAAATGAAATGAATATTTTCTTTTTAATATTTGAAAATTTAAAAGAAAATAAACTTTTATGTAACAGGAAAAATTCATTACATTGCAGACCAGATTTATGGAAAACGTGGAACGTTAAAATGACGAAGAATTTATTTTAAAAAAGTAAATAGTTATTTAGAATCGTTAAGCATATAATTGATAGAAGATTGGTGTAAAAAACTTCAAAATAAATTACATACATTTAAAATTTAAATGGATTAACATTTAGAAATCGGCAATGCAATTGCTAATTTCGGCCAAAGGTTGCCATAACACCAATTTTCGGGGCTACCAGATTTGACGTAAATTTGCCGGGCACGATTCTTTAGGTTAACCCATGCTTTTTTAGGTTTACCTTATAATTCGATTGACTGAACTACCAAACACTATTGTTAATAAAAAACACAGGCGTATAACTTTATAAACATTAATTTGTTATTATTTTATTTTTAAAGGATACCAAAGGCTAGACTAAAATATTTCAATGAACGGTGAGCGAGCGAAGCGAGCCTGGATCGCAAAGCGATCCAAAGGGAACTGTACAAGCAGTTCCCGGGGGTTGGCGAGCGATAGCGAGCAGGGGGCGTGCCACCTAGTTGTTATAGTTTATCTAAAATTTATGATTCCGATTCCCTCCCCCCCCCTTTAAATTTTAGTTCAAAAATTAAGATTTTTTCCCTGTTTTTTACTATTTCATTCTGGATTCATAATGAATCTATTTCACACATTTTAAATTTTTAGAATAAAAAATAAGAAGTTGGAACTGAAAGGGGGGTTAACAAAAGTACAAAAAGTGCTCCCCTAATTGTTTTGAGCAGTGAAGTCCACAACGATCTGTAAAAGCTGTTTTATGTTGCTAGTCGTTATCTTGCAGGGAAGTTTACCATCAGCAAACAGAAAGCCGATAACAGCTTCGTAACTGAAAAATGAACTTTTCCCTGGGATAATGCTTAAGCGCCGAACTAAAAACAAATTTCACTTGAAATGATTTTAGTTTTCGGTAAGATAATATTCGTTTTTAATAATATTCTTTAGAAATTAATGGGATTATTGATAGGTAAAGTACAGGGTGAGGCAAAGAAAAGTGGCCCCGGTCTAGGGATAGGAATACGTTGAAATGCTTGGCGAGAAAAACTCTTGAAGCCGCCTGAAAGCTTTCAAGTGGAAATAAGAGATTATTCAAGCGTGTAATAGTTTCACTTGACAAACCTGTTTTTGCATTCGTTGGATTTTATTGGCATCACATTAGAGCTACTCATGGACTATTGGCCAGTTCAGATCGTTGTGCGTCAGTGGGAGTTGCGACTGTGTGAGTGTAAGTTGATCAATTCACAGGTGAAGATGAAACTCACAGTACAGCAGAGAGTGTTCATTGCAGAAAAATTTTATTAAAACGAATTCGTGTAAAAAATGTGACCAGTTGTTTGTTGAAGAATTTAAATGTGTAAAAGTGCTCAAAAAGAGTACTAGGCATCGAACAGTTAAATAAAGCTAAATGTATCGAAGATTTTAAAATGAATTATTAAGACTATATTCATGTAAATAAGGATTCAGAAAATAATACGACCTTAATAAACAAAGATAAAATGTATTAGTTTATCTAATGTAAAATAACCAGTATTAGGCTGTCAATGATTTATTTTTCTACATTCCTGATATTTTAATATAATGCAGTCGCATGATCTAAAGATTTGAAAACTGATCTAAGAGTAAAAAAAAGTAGTTATTTTTACCATTGGAACTTACATACGAAAGTTCCTCCAAAACCAAAAAAAACCCCGGTTAAATACGTAAAAAACAGTTAAACGGTTTACGGTTACATACTTAAATAAAAAATCTCAAGTGTAAGGTTTGTTGCAATAGATAACAAGTAGACTATTTTTTCACAGAAATGTAATAATATTTGCCTTTCATTTCAACTTGAGTTAGGAAACAGTTAAAATAATAAGTTAAAATATACTTTTACAACGATATTTTTGTAAAGAGGGTAAAAAAAAATTATAAATACGCTTTTAAAACATGCTTACGTTGCTACAACTAGCAATACACGATAAACAAAAACTAATATTGAAAAGTTTACTTCAAAATTTAAAATTTTCTTATAAGATTTTTTCTCTTTACTATGAACTGCATAAAATACTTCCGATATAGAGCAAGAAACAAAATTCAAAACATTTATGTTTACTTAAAGAATTACCATTTCTGTTTTTAACAAAAATGACAAAATAAATACGTAAAAACTAACGAAAGTTTTACAAATAAATCCTACATTATTGCATCTTATTTGCCGCAACTACTCACTACATCCCATTTTTTCCCTAGAAAAAAATCACAAATACCAATTCGCCCAAAGAACTTACCTCCAAAAATCTGACCGTGATTTCATATTCGAATGCATTTTACTTAAAAACGATGACACAGTACTTACAAAAGCACCTTGCTTGGAAAAGTGAAGCATCTCACAAATATGATTTTTCTAGGAAAATATACTAAAATATTTAAACTTTTAAAATCTAGTGATTAGAGTTTATTTTAAATAAATATTAAAAATAGTTGGGATAAAGTTATTAGATCTTTTTGTTTTCTTTAATGACCTGTCATGGAAAACCTAAACTTCAGACAATTTTCCCGAAAGCTAAATTTTTGTCGATACATCACTTTTGCCCAAAATTCTCTCCCAAATACTATCCCAAAAAGTAAAAGTTTCGTAAGGAAAAGTCCAAAGCTTTTCCTCCCACTTTATAAAATTGTGGAAAAACAAAGAGATGAGAAATGACATAAAAACTTCTGAATATTCACTCAAAAATCGAAGAGAATGTTTCGACATGTTTCTTTTTGTTAAAAGCTTTTATGGCATTTCCCTCCCTTTCATCTTCCCCCTGTAAAAGAGTGTCTTAGTAGGCAGTTTCTAAGCCTTTTATCAGGCGTAAAATCGTTGCTCAGCCAGAAAATGCCTCCTGATGATGTATTTCGTAAGCTGAGAAATACCAATATGGCAAGAATATTTCAAACTTTGTTTTATATTGCACCTACGTAGATATCCCCTTTCAATCACTATGTATAATTGATTATTGATATTATTTGATTTCAAATAACAGCTCTTGCGACATCAGAATTTACTCAGACAGTACGAGCTCTATACAATTTTTAAGCAAATGGCGGAACTTTAATGACAAACTCGGCATGGACATTGGGGGGGGGGGGGGTAGGTACATGTATATTCCGGCTTGTGTGCTTGATCAGAGACCCATGATCAGAGACGCTTGATCAGAAACCCGCTTATGAAGCCTTCGTCAAGTAAGACAGACACAGAAAGAATTTTTTACTGTCACAGACAAAAGGAATATACACCCAGGGCGAAGGCGGGAATCGAACCCGCACCCGTTACAGCGCGCAGACTGATAGCGTATTGGTCTAAACCACTCGGCCATCCGGGACCCATGGACATTGTAGACAAGACAAATATTTACTCTACACATAATGACATTCATCTGCAATGGATACCCTCCCACGTAGACCTTTCTTAAATGACTTGACTGAAGAATTGTCTGAGGAGGGTTCTTCTGAAACATCAGTCAATAATGGTGAAACACATATGGTGAAATTTTCTTGAAGATCAGAACCGATAACAACAAGACATGGAGGAACCCCCCAACTCATGACTGGTATGAACAAAAACATCCTGGGGCTGCTCTGGAACTGAAGGGTGTCAGGAAAATGCAGACCACCATCACCAGACTCATCACCGGACATACACTCACACTTACATTCGTTCAGGGACAAAAGGTGTACCCTGTGTGCCTCAAATGCAACACCAACCAAAGTTCTCCGGACCATCTGCTTTCCTGTTTGGATTTGTAGAAGAGTAACTTTCTGTAAAACCCTGCGCTGGTTTGAGACTTTTTGTGGGTAAACGGTCTTTTTGACTTTGTCTAGAGTTGATCTAGATCAAGTAGAATAAGAAACAACCTTGATAATTGATTGCTTGACATTGCTTCAGAAAGAAGTCAAAGAGGCACCCAATTGATTTAGTGTGTAGGGGAGTGTACAGGGTGAAGCAAATAAAACCGGCCCCAACGTAGAGATAAGAATACAACAGAAATGTTGCCAAGTCAAAAACCAATACAAAAACAGGTTTGCTAACATGAAGCCATTGATCGCTTCAATATTAAGCCCAAACAAACACTTGGCGACTTATTTTCCGGTAACTACGCTATGGTTTGAAAAGCTAGTTGAAATGAAATATAAACAAGGTTTGTAGAGCTGATCAAAAAAGTTCCCACTAGTGATTATTTCGGTTGTTATTTATCGTAAAGAATCGGACCTTTTTGTGTTTGGTAATGCAAAACATTTTAAATTGATTGCAAGACCCAGAATCTGGTGTTCAGACCCGTTTCGGAATGTTTTTGAACTTGTTGTCGTTGACAGCAGAGCCTGGCTGACGCCATTTCGTAACTATTTCTTGCATAGTACTCTTTTTAGGCCCTTTTACACATTTAAATTCTTGAACAAACAACTGGTCACATTTTTTCCATGAATTCGTTTAAATATAATTTTCTACAATGAAAACTCTCTGCTGTACTGTGAGTTTCATCTTCACCTGTGAATTGATCAACTTAACACTCACACAGTCGCAACTCACACTGACGCACTATGATCTGTACTTTCCAATAGTCCATGAGTAGCTCTAATGTGATGCTAATCCAATCCAATCAATGCAAAAACAGGTTTGTCAAATGAAACCATTGCACGCTTGAATAATCTTTTATTTCCACTTGAAAGCTTTCATGCGGCTTCAAGAGTTTTTCTCGCCAAGCATTTCAGCGTATTCCTATCTTTAGACCGGGGCCAGTTTTATTTGCCTCACCTTGTAGGTACATATATATTCTGGCTTGTGTGCTTGATCAGAGACCCGCTTATGAAGCCTTCGTCAAGTAAGACAGACACAGAAAGAATTTTTACTGCACAGAGAAAGGAAGTACACCCAGGGCGAAGGCGGAAACCGAACCCGCACCCGTTACAGCACGCAGATTGCTAGCGTAATGGTCCAAACCACTCAGCCATTCGGGCCCCTTGATTTAGTTGAGATACGTTATTACCCCAAGAGCACGCGCGAGCTATATTTACTATACATTTAGATAATCATAAAATTATAGTAGTTTTTCTGCCGTAGACAAATTTAGAACATAAGTAGATCCAGTAACCTTCTAATTCCAATCTAAAGGTTTAACACTCTTTGAAAAGAAATGAGGTACATAAGTATATCTAAAAAATAAGTTGTAAAAAATCCTTGGGTTTCGAGCTCTCGCGGGTTAATATACTTTGACGAAAGCATGTTTTTACATATATGATAATAATTTGTGAAATAGTACTTTAATGAGCGTTATTCCAATTATTCATTAGTAATTTATTTACAAAAACAAACTTTATTTAAAAACAATTGTAATTGTATTCCTTGTTTTAAAGTTATACTAAGTAGGTAATTCCTAAACTTTTTACGAAGCAGAAAAAAAGGGTTTTGTATGGCTAAGAATTTCCTAAAAATGGATTCAGTGGGTTATAAAAATTAACAATTCTAAAATATTTCAAATGGTTCGATATGTGTGACATGGTGTAGTGCTGAGCTGGCATTGTACGAGGACTAGACATTTTATTCAAAAATTTTAACAAAACGGGAAAAATTAGAAAATATTTATTTAATAGTTGTTATTATAATTTTCAGATGCTTTATTGGTTAAAAACTATTGTTTAAAACAATTTTATAATTGTTATTGTATTTTGTTTGTCGAATTTTTGCCCAAGTCTTTTTGATAAGTACAGGTATGCACAACTAAAATTATTCATTTAAACTTTATATCGCATTATAGAAAACTTGTATTATTTTACATTGACTAGAGAGAGAGAGAGAGAGTTTAGTTAATTTTTTTCATGAAATCGTTATTTGTAGCAAATCCCTAGCATCAATTCATTCTTTTACATTCAATTCCTTACTTCTAAGTTGCGTATAAACTGTAAAAAAATAGGTTAATTTTACAGAAAAAAATATATATTTACAAGAAAATACTATTATTTCCTCTTAACAGTTTTTTCAGTAAAAATATGCTGTTCTTAAAGTAAAACAGTTTTTCGGTTTTTAACCACGTCAAGAATAGTACACTATAAGGGAAGGAACTCAGTGTGAAGAAATTAGTTAGTTGGGAGAGCGATGGAATGGGGATCTAAAGGTGTGTGGTTCATACCCGGGTCTGGCAGTTTATGATAAATCGGTAGTAATGTGGTCAGCCTTATCGCTGGGGTGACTGGGGGAGGTAGAATAGTATTTTTCAATTAGAATTCGTCTTTAAAAAAACAAATTTTGTGTTAAAATTACAAATTATTCGTATAAAATAAAAATAGGTGTGGTTTTTTTGTAAACTATACGGCACTTTTCTGGCACAACATCTGACAATTTTTTTTTTGTAAAAGCAACAGACTTTTTTTAACATTGTAGTTAGCGAACGTCACAAATTTTATCATTGGATATTGTCATAAAATTGAATCAAAATAGAAAAGATTTAGTTTTTTAGGATTTAAGATAAGATATAAAATTGCTTTTTAAAATTGTATGGATTCAGTATATTTTGCCTTCTAAGACAACATGCAATTAATGGTTCCTTAACAGGAACAGTATACAATTTCTAAAATTAAAGCTTAAATTTGCATTTAACATCAGCTCTAGGAGGCCTAAAAAGCCATCCTTAAAAAGAAAAACAAAACACTTTGCAAATTGTTTCTCGCAACGTTGTACACACTCACATTAAAACAACAATAAAAATCTTTCGTATGGAGGCAAATATAGAAACCTTTTACTCATAAAGTTGTACAATTTTTTTTAAAATTCCCAATTGTGTGGAAAAGTTGACTTATGTTATTACAATTAGCGCAAGTATATTTGCAAAAGTTTGCTTTTTTATCAATATTCTTTTTAAATAAAGTTTAATAATGTATTAAAGTTATTTACATAAGTATTTCTGTCTGTTATATTCAAATTTTTTATTGCAACAAGGCATTAGTTTTCGAAATGATAGTCTGCATTGACGAACCCATCTCAGCTTTCAGCAGTAAACAACACGCATTTAAAGAGCCAGGACATTAACTCAGATCACAAGATCGCAAAAAACTTCCATACATGACAACAATATCATAAACCGTTTTCCGCACTGTTGGAACTAAGGATTATAATTTCTTAATCTTTAACAAACCCTGGAAAAAACGATAAAATTGACGAATGATAAAAAAAACCTCAGAAGCAATTTAAGACATTAACTTAGATAAACTAAACTTTTCACAGATTCTAAAAATAACATGAGACAACTTTTCGCACTATTAGATATTTGAAATAAAAAATTCGATGCACTTTTATACACTGTAAAAAAAAACCTTTTATTTTTACAGTTTAAAACTGTCAACTTTGACACCAGCTAATAACTGTTTTTTACAGTTTAAAACTGTAATTTGTTTACAGGAAACTGTAATTTTATCAGGGAGAAACTGTTAATATAGCAGGGAAAACTGTTAATTTAATACTTTCCCCCCGTTACTTTAACAGTTTTTCCTTGCTAAAATAAAATACCCAATACTAGCCCTCGCGACCGAGTAATTACTTTGTCGCAGACGGTTTAGTATTGGGCTTATACGCAAGAGGTTCCTGGAAGAGGTATGGACCGGACCCGGTTTTTAGCCTACTTTACTTTTTTTAATTCGAAAGAATTAAAAAAAATGAAAAAGTAGGTATTGACATGCGGTCGATGTCCGTCTGTCTGTCTGTCTGTCTGTCTGTCCGTACCCCCCTTCCGAAATCGGTTCTATCCATCGGATCTTAAAAATTCTTTTTTTGTTAGAAAGCTATGACCTCAGATACCCAACTTTCATACTTTTTGTCCGTCTGTCTGTACGTCCGGGCGGACATAAATCTACTATCTGTCGGCGAATTTCCCATTGAATTAGCATTGAAATTCAATTTTGAGTCATTTATATCACTGTTGCCAAATCAACAATGGCATGAGAAACTTTATTTATTTAAACATATTTGAAACAAAATAATATTTTCATGAATCAGTTTGGAATGACGTCATAAAATGTAGCTCAATTTGATTCTTTGATTATTCATTATTTATCTACCAAGAAAGCGGCAAGGCATACTTTTGCATGCAATTATGCTTAGTTTTAATTTACATTTCTTATTTTTTAATGCAGTTCGGAGTAGTTTCATTACTTTTGTTATTAATAAATATTTAATTATTCTTCGAACTACAAATAAATCACGAACAGATGATAAATAATATTTAATTAATTTGCGAAAGAATATTAAGGAAAATAGTTGATTTTGGCTTTTAGAAGTTTAAAAGAATTCCTTATGGGTGGACTCTTTCTCACAACTTTATTTTACAGTTTTTCTTAGTACTAACTGTCCTATTATAAACGAGTGTGTTTAAGCTCTTCCAAAATATCGAGGCAGATTTACAAGTATCAACTTTCTATTTGTATGAAAGAAAACTCAGCAAGAGGGTCAAACAGGGCCGTAGTGAGCCTAGTGGTCAGCGTCTCGGTCTCGGGATCGGAAGGTCCTGCGATCGAGTCCCGGTACCACTGAAGACCTACCGAGTATATGCGGAGTACGTGCTCGTTAAATCTGTTGGGTCCGAAAGTCCTCTAAGTTCCCATACCAAAAATCAATACCTCTGGGGGTGACAAGCCAATTCTGGGGATCCTCTAGTTGGCCTCTGTCTCTAAAAATTAGATGGATCCACTTATGTGTGTGTTGTCTGTTGTGTCTGTCTTACTTGACGAAGGTTTATAAGCGGGTCGCTGACCAAGCACACAAACCTGAATATATATTTCTACCAACCAACCAACCAAGGGTCAAACACGATTACGTAGATCTTGCAAAGAACTTTAATCAAAAATAATTTGTTTTAAATCTGAAAAGTTTTACTTTAAATGTATGTTTAAAAGGAAAATACATAAAGGAAAATTTTGAAGCAGTAAAAAGTTTTCTCTTTTTTAAAAATTAACATTAATTATAAAAACTGACAGAGCTTGTTCGAGCATTCATAGAATTTTTACGGCCTAAAACCTTAAATTCTATTTAAATGATTCGCCCCTCAGCAAGTATTAATTGTAATTTTTTTTTTCAACATTCATTACGAAACATACTTTAAATATGTATTTGCTTGAAAAATACGATTAATTAAAGAATATGTGTATGATTTTGCTTGGGAATGAAGACATTAAATAATAAAATAATGTGTTTCGGGTGCGCAGCGGGTTGGGCGTAATTCTCTGAATTGGCTACCACTGAAACAGCTTCAATTCCCTCACCAAGAATCTCCCGCGTTTTTAACCTCCATCAGGATTAAGATTCGAGCACTTAAAAACATGGATTCGGTTACGGGTACAGCGATGACGGATGCAGCACAAAAACAGTTGAATAATTTGTTTTGTTTGAGGAGACGGATGAAAAACTCGGGTAGAAGCTTAATAAGGTACATTTTCAGAAAATCACCCCCCTCAAAACGCTGGAGGGCTCTTTAAAAATTTAATATGCGAATGACTGGATTACTAAAGCGGACGATTCCATAAGACAAAAGAGAAGGGGGGATTCTTTCGTTTTTTATTCATTAAAGCCACCACTTGAAACAAAAAAAAAGATAGAAAAAATAATTTTTTTCAGCACTCCCGGCGGTTGGAGGAATTTTTTATGCATAGAGGGAATTTAACAAAAAGAAAAAAACAATTGTTGTTTTTGTTCGTAGGCAAAAGCGCCCTCATTATAGCACAAGAGGAGGGTTCATTAAGAAGCAAGTGTACGCAAGAAGAGAGGGAACGGTGAAAAAAAAAGTAGGAAAGAGAGGGATGGGCTCACAAAAAAAAAAAAAAATCTCGTAAAAAATATCTCTTGAAAAAAATTTCGCTAATGAAAAAAGCAGCTCCCTCTGACGTCGCCTTGCAATATTACTTTTTTTTTACTCCCGACTCTTTGTAATTATGGCTGATCATATTAATAAAAGCCTCAGCAACGTTTTTTGTTTTGTTTTTAAACATTTTTTTGTCATTTTTTGCTCCTCCCGTTCTTAATTCCGAGTAAGGATGGAAATGAAAAGACTTTAGACATTTTACCTGTTTTATTTTTAATTGACGAGAACGCCGTGTTCTTGATTTGGCCTTAACTATTACAATTGAATTTACTTTATCTAAAAAAATATGCATACATAAACAATTATAATTAATATATATTATTTAATTTCGATCGTTAGAGAAAGAGGCCCAGTGGCTTAGTGGTAGTGCTTCGCATCGCCACGCCACAGGTCCGGGGATCGAATCCCGGACTGAACAATGTCGATCCATCCTTTCATCCCTTAAGTGGGTCGATAAAATGAGGACCAAGAATGCTTGGGAACTAAACACTGGGGGTTCCGCGTGAGGCTGACCATCTTACCGGGACATATGCCTAGCACCACAGAGCCCTAGGTCACGAAATATCAAATGGGCACTGCAGGCCTTGGCCCACTAATAGGCTGTTGCGCCGAGGAGTTTAGACACATATAAAGAGTACAGAGGGAAAAACCCTTCATCGACAGATTATCGGTCCGTATCAGGCCTCTGTGTCGACGATAGCGAGTCATCGCCTAAAGTGGTGTAAGGAAGCCGGTTTCTCTCTAGGTTCTTCTCTCGTGACAACCCTGATTCCCTCGAGACACCGTGAGGAAAGAACCAAAGGAAAAGCCGGTTTCCTGTCGCCAATGTCCGCCAAACGGACCTGAATACGGAAAGATTCCTTGTCAATCAAGGGTTTATTTCCCCCCTGGACTCTTCATGTTAGCCGGATCAGTCGCTCCCATCAAGCTGCTCTGCACTCTCAGAAGTTGAGGCTCAAATATGAAGGAATGTTCGTCATTTTTGATGAAACAATATCGCAAAAAAATCTTTTGCCGAAAAAGAAACTAAATTTTTCTTTCTTTTTGATGAAATGAAATTCGTCAAAAAAAGGACACATATTTCGATATTTTAATTTTAATTGATTTTGATACTATGAACTACGTCTGTACTTGGGCCTCAGATTTCTCAAGTGCATTCGCGAATCCCCGGAATATTTTATTTTCAGCACAAATTCGCTTGAGAAATGGCTGGGTTAAGGACTAGGTAACTTCCAAATGAGAGGACGCTCGTTTTGCTGACTCAGTTATTGCAATTTATTTCCATTGCGTTTTTATAAAATTTTTTAAGTGTACTTCTTATGCGTTTTTGAAATTACTTGGAACTTTTTTTTAAAAAATCGTAAAAATAGTACATTTTATTTGATTCTTTATTGAAAAATCGTCACTTGTAATTTTTATACTAATTTCAAGGTAAATTTGAACTTGACTACATAGCGAGCAAAAAAATTGGTCACGTGACCTTGTGATGAAGGATTTTCAAAAGTGACAAAATTAGAATTTACGGTTAAAGAATCCTCAAAAGTGAGATTCTTATTTTTGAGAGTGTGGGAGGAGTTGACTCTCAGGTGAGTTGTCGAAGAGTGTCTTTTGAAATAAACTTGCACAATCAATTTTCTTAGTAATTGGGCGATACCGACAATGTCCCATTGTCAGTGAATATAGTAGATGGTATTTTTCTCGCTATGGATCAACGAAATTTTTCAATAAAGTATCGGTGCTAATAGCAAAAATAGCTCCAAATGCATACACCTGTAGATTTCACGTGTGAAAAAACCAACAAAGTTTTGGTTCGTTGCGAAAAACCACAGGACAACCTAAATTGACACCTGTAACTTCCAAGGTGTAAGCGTCTCTGACTCTTCAATGTAGGTTTCGTTTGAATTATCGTCGCACTAGAGCTACACGAGGGCTATTGGCGACGGGCAACGTAATTTAGAACCACAGTCAGGTGACGAGCTGACATCTGAATAGGCACCCAACGCAACCATTAAGTGCGACATCGTACGCAGCGTCGGGACTTTGGAGCATATTTAACGTGTACTCCCTCTACACGAGGTATTAATCGTCGGACATTTTTTTGGCTGCACGGGCCGTTTATAGGTCGGCAGTTATTTTGGCGATGCCCGGACCCGAACCTGGGACCTTCCGCATGCGACCTTCCGCAGGGCGAACGCCTAACCGACTGGGCTCCCCCCCCCCCCCCCCTGTTCAATGTAGACTGAATCGGCAATGTTTCTGATGGTTTTTGCAAACCTTTTGAACATTGTACACATAGACGCACAACGGACTTGACAGTTCCTAATGCAAAGAGCATCCGATATTGCTCTCGCAGCATGGAATTTGAAGTCTTGAACACCAGCGTGACTGCTCTTAAGTCAGAACTCTCTAACCAGAACTTCTGCAATATAATAGTTTGCTGGCAGTAAAATTGGGTAACCGAGAGAGTATGGGAGTTGTCTTTCTTCACAAACTTGGTTTTTAATTACATTAATAAAGTCTCATTTAGGACAGCTAGTAGATTTCTTACTGAGATTGAGGTAAAACTCTCTACCTGAACAAGTAAAAGAAGTTTGGTTTTGCAGAAGCGTACAAGAAACTATCTGAATTAAACTATACTAATGAACAAAGTGTTTGCGAAATTTTACATGTGCTGTGGCTCTAAACATTTTAGACAGCAATATTTTTTTTTATTTTTAGAAAGTTTGTCAACCAGAGACAATGAAAGCGTATCATAGCAATTTTTACCCTCGTGTGTTTTTCCACAAAATAAGTTGCCAATGGAAGGTTGCGGTCGTCGAGAGACAGCTCTGGTGTCTTACCTCTTCACGTCACTTGACCAAAGTTCAAAAATAAAAGGCGTTACTTGTCAGAAAGAAAGTTCTACAAATTTACGGAACCTAGAAGCAGACAGCCAGAAGCGTTCAACTTATGTTCTGTCAGAGTATTTATACATCAGGAACGCCAACGCGGCTGCGCAACGGTTAGGGAGCTAGCCTTTGGAGCCTCTGGGTTCGGGTTCGAATCCCGGTAAGGTATGGATGTTTGTGTTTGTCGAGAATATGCGGAGTACGTGCTCGTTAAATCTGTTGGGTCCGAAAGTTTTGTGGGCGGTCATTGCGCAGGGACCTGTACCCATTACCACGGGTACAGGTCCCTGGAGACTATTTCCCTCCCCTTCAGGGACATGTCTAAATTGTGGATGTAGCGATAGATGGCAGCATCTGTCATATATTTGTGTGTATGTCGTGTCCGTCCTTCTTGACGATGGTTTATAAGCGGGTCTCTGTGACCAAGCACACAAGCCTGAAAATATGTGTCTACCAACTAACCAACATCAGGAACAGTCTTAGGAAGAAAACAAGAACCGAAATCAAGTGTTCTGTCAAAAACAATACGTAGGTTACATCACTAATTCCGTGAGTCTACCTGTTAGGGTTCTATTTTATTTTTTCGCTCATCAGTGTGGGTGGGGGGGGGGGAGGGGAAAGGAGGGAAGAGACGCACACTCCCATTATTATTTTATCTTTAATTTCCTCCAAGGCGTAGTGGACTCCTTATGAAGAAGCGAAAGATGGAGGAGGGGAGGGGGAGAAAATTTGCAAGAGGGCACCAACTAGAAAAAAAATAAGTAACACAAAAAAAATGGCGGACGTAACAGCAAAAAAAAAATATTCTTCAAAGGCGAGGATTATTATATGTATATTAAAAAATAAGACAGCCGACGGGATGAAAATGGTGCATTGGGGGGAGGGGGGATGGAAAAAAATCCGCATCTTTTTTGAAGGAAATGAGGAGACAAGTGGAGTCGAAGAGGTCGCTTTTTCCTTAATAATGGAAAAGAACTTGAGACAACGGGACTGTTTTGTCGCTTGAAATGTAATCTAGCGGTGATCAGCCGTTGTCGTGATTATTTCGGGTTTTGTAAAGAAATGTCGTCTCTTTTTTTGAAAAAATGCGATCATTAGAAAAATTAGTATATATTTTTAATGTTGTTAGATTTTCTTGTTTTGTTGAGTTCATATTTTTTTCTTTAGATTTATGCAGTTGATTGTATAGAAATTTAGACTGCGTGATATCTTATGGGTATGTTAATAACATGTGATTTCAGAGATAAGTTAATAGACTCTAGTAGTAGAGAGAATTCTATAAATTTTTTAAACTCTATTTTGAACTTTTAAATGCAAAGTAATAAATTTGGCCTGTTTCGAGGTTTCATTCGCTAGTATAACCATTTGCTAGATACCCCAGAGAAACCAAAGACCTGCTGTGTCCATTACTTGACCGATGGCAATGGAGTGCATCGAGGACGTTGTTCCGGTGATTTCGTTAGCTGACGCAAAGCCCTATTGTTTAGTTTTCGAGATAGCTTGCTTTTTTCAGTTTATCAACTTACCGAACAGAAAAATAGCTGAGAAAACCTTGATAACTCCAGGATTTTAACCCCGGACTTCTGACATGGTATAGCACAGCTTACCATAAAGACGATAGTAGCTTTTATTTTAAGTATTTATGACGCACCAACAGTTATTTTATATTTTGATACTACTACTACATATATATTCCAGTTTGTGTGCTTGATCAGAGACCCGCTTATGAAGCCTTCGTCAAGTAATACAGACACAGAAAGAATTTTTACTGTCACAGAGAAAGGAAAATGCACCCAGGGCGAAGGCGGGAATCGAACCCGCAGCCATTACAGCACGCACACTGCTAGCATAATGGACCAAACCACTCGGCCATCCGGGACCCTTTATATTTTGAAACTCAATGATATAAATAGAGTGAAGCTGCAAATAAAAAGCGACACTTAGCGCCGCACTTATACTGCAAGGTTTACAACATAAAATAACTTTTCTAAAGTAAAAAAATTCCAAAAACTTTTGAGTTTCACTATTTTTTAGGCCACTTAATATGTTATGGTAGATTTCAAAAGAGTTTTACAAACGTTTACTTTAAAGATATTCCGATTTATTCACTAGATGTCAGCACGTGTTTTACTTAATAATTGAAATCGGGGGTGGGGAGACAAATTTTTTGACGCCGAAAAGTCCGACAACTAAGACAAAAGTTAGAGATCATCACATATAACAAGACTCACAGTTTCACAATAAAACTTTATTACTCTTAGTTTTTCTTATTAGTAATATTGATAATGGATACTTTCGATTTTGGTTAAAAAAAGTTTTGGAAACCTAGTGTTGTTGTGTGTGCCATGGCCCCCGGAGGCCAGCAGTGCTAGACCAGGTCCATGACATCGTACACCCTCAAAAAAGTGCCAAACACCATTAAAGGGTCGTCGTCAAAATCCTGCTTGGAGAGCCCCAGGCATGCGAGTATGTGATCAGGCGAAGCCTGCTCAGAAAAGCAGTTAGAACAAATTTCGAAGCTCCTAGATCCCTCATTAAATTTCAATGTCTTAAGGTGGCCACTTCGAAAGCGGGCAAGAGCAGTTTGATCCTGTCTATTAAAGCCAGGAGCAAGGGAGCTTCCAGGATGCGAATATGGTGCACTGGGGGGACAATCCAAGTAGTCCTGTTCTTGTGTTTAATCCTCGAGTGTATCTCCGAAAAGGTGAGAGGCGCTGACGGAACAGAGGCCTCGCCAGCACCAGCCTTAGCTAAATAGTCCGCGATCTCGTTCCCCTCAATATCGACGTGGGAGGGGATCCACTGCAGATGAATCTGATGCGACATGGAAAGCCGTTTTAACTTGTTAAGAATTGTCACTCCCACATTGTCTCTCACCCCCTGCCAATCTCTCAGGTGCTGTAATGCGCTTCTGCTATCAGACAGAATCCAAATCTCGTTTCCATGGGGAAGAGGCGCAAGAAGACCAAGGGCTTCGTCGATGGCTATCAGTTCACTGCGAAAAACTGAGCAGTAGTCAGGATTTTTCCTCTGTATCCTTAAGTCATGGCTTTGAAATTTGATGTAAATTCCACTGCCAGATCGGTTATAGTCATCTCTGCTGCCATCCGTGTAGACCTGAATGGCATCATTTGGAATCTCTCTGATTCTCTCAAGAGCAAGTTGCTTTAGAAAGACCGGAAGATCTGTTTGTTTATTGACATGTACTGGTAATTCAGTATGGAAAAAGACATCACCAAGATCATCAACCGGAAACCTAGTAATTTAAACTATTAATACATAATAATTTTTATAACGTTCTTAATATTCGTCAATTTTTTCTTCTTCTGAAAGTCATTAGGCGAAATTAGAATTTCTGTAATATAGGTTGGAAGAGGTTCTAAGGGATAGAGAATGTTACCAGGACACTTGTCTAATGCAAATACAAAGTAAATTAAATTTTAATTATGTACGAATTTTGCTTAGGGAGATTAAAATAAAAAAAAATACCGTTTCTGTATTATTGAAGTCACACATTTTTAAACATGTGATCAAAAGATATTTTTTTAATCAAATGAACTTCTCACTAAAACTTCTTTACCTTTTGACCAAAACAGGTCATACATTTGAAACATTTTCAACTAATATGGGGCCCGGATGGCCGAGTGGTTTGGATCATTACGCTAGCAGTCTGCTCGCTGTAACGGTTGCGGGTTTGATTCCCGCCTTCACCCTGGGTGAACTTTCCCTTCTCTGTGACAGTAAAAATTCTTGCTGTGTCTGTCTTACTTGACGAAGGCTTATATAAGCGAGTCTCTGATCAAGCACACAAGCCGGAATATGTATGTACAGTCGTGGACAAAAAAAAGGGAACAGACCTCGCTGTTGAGGCACTGTTTGTCGGAAGCATAATTGTGATACGTCATTTTAACGGAAATAACGTTCTGAGTTGATTGGTCAACTTAAAAATTTCCTAAGGGGTCGTCTTCATATTGAATTTAATACCAACTTCAAAATTTCCAAAGGCAACACCCAATTTTTTTAGTATAGAAATGTTCAGAATCGTCAAAATACCCCAAATATCAATTTTCATTGCCAGATTCTTTATAGTTTAGGATCTACACAACTAAACGTATTTGGCGGAAAACGGGTGTCATCTCCATATATACATATATTATTTATAGGTCTGCATTTTTCCGATATGGTTTTTTTTGCCGAATTCTTTCTGTAACATTTCTTTTTTGCTTGGGGTGAGGGTTTGGCGGCAGGATGAGTGCATTAACATCCCTATAGAGCTACAGAAAGTATATTGGTTATGAGCTAAGGTATTTTATACGACTGCCAAGGAATGAAACCGTTTTATTACTTTTGTGAATATATTGATTTATATGTAGTTTTATGGAGGAGCTGTAGGTGATTTAACGTCCTATACGAAGGATATTGGCAAAAGCCTTTGTAGTTTAAACAGTGATAAAGTGACGCCATCATCTGAGCTGGCACTCAAAGCAACTAATGACTTCGTATGGGGGATCACGGCAGGAGTTTGGTCCACGACGCATTAACCTGCGCCAATTCTATATATATATGGTGCTATTTATTGGTGGAACATGTTTTGTCCAGCATGATTCGTTTATTGAACGACTAAGGCGAGAACATAACCCTAAAATGTATCCTCCGTGGCATTTCGCCTTAACGCATTTTGCCAAGACTGTGCTATTGGTGGAGAAATATGGATTTATATTAAAGATTTCTGAAAGAGTATTGGTGAAGATTTGTGTGTGTGTGAAGATCGCGTTGAACTGTAAAAGAAGTTGAACTGTTTAGGTTTGCAAGCGTTCAAGTAGTTTTTAACAATATATATTTTTCTTTTGGTATTTAGATTGTATGCTATTAAAATGAGAATATTTAATTAGGTAATTAGGAATAGGTAATTAGGTAAGGTAATTTAATCGTTTCCGGTTGTCTATTTCTAGCCTCCTTTATAAAGCATTATACCTCCAATAATGCATTGCAATTTAGAACTCTGGTCAACCGACGAGGTCGACCCCTGAGCGGGCACCCAACGGAACTTCGAGCGACATCGTATGCTAACCCCGACGGAATACGTCTATGGTATGGCTAGAACAGGGACAAAACCAAGAACCTTCTCAGGGGGAGGGGCTCGTCGATTAAGAATCTCAGCCACTGGAGAGGAGGGGGGGGGGGGGGTGATATGCTTGATTTTTAGTTTGGTTTGAAAAGATTGAAAGAACTTCGCAGGTAGAGTTACACATTGCTCTTGGAGGCGGGACTCGTAATTTTTATCTTTGGTAAAGTGACGAGGCTGATATATGAGCGGGCACCCCAAAAACAAAAGTTTTTTGTGGGGAAGTCATTCTATGCAGATAAATGAAGGCTGTTTGCAGCGATATTTGTGTTTTTTAGAGTTTACAGATTTGTCGGTCAAATTATGAAAACTACCGCTCCTTGTAACTAGATTTTCTCGCCAAATATAAAGATAAGATCCCCATAGTCACTCATTCTTTGATAGAAAGATTATCGCCGAAAATCGCGCCAAATGAGTGAAGTAAGTTTTAAAGCTCTTAAAATTTTTTGTTAGTTATGTGCCAACTGGATAGACTAAGATTATGTGGATAATTTTAGTGACGTTTCAAATAGTTTATGACCACGATTTTCGTCTGTCGGGAGTTGGGTTGCATAACGGATTTTTGATTAAATTTTTTCAAATAGTTCAGATGCTATCCACAACCTTATCTTATGGAGCTGTAATGAGCTGTTTGTGAGCGATCTTCGTTCTTAGATCTTTTATAAATTCCATTCTTCAAGCATGTTCCATGTATCTTATCACAAGTTCGAACTTTTTATATAGATTTGGTTATGTTAGGTTTGAATCATCGTCACACTAGAGCTACACGAGGGCTATTGGCGACGGGCGTCGTATTTTAGAACCACAGTCAAGTGACGAGCCGACACCTGAATAGGCACCCAACGCAACCGTTAAGGGCGGCATCATATAGATTTGGTGATTTAGGCAATCACATTTTAAACCATTCTGTATTTAACCATTTTGTGAAATTATAAATTAAACTTCTTGAAACTTCAAAGTTCGAAAACTTCATTTTCTTGCCAAATATATCGCCAAAGCTTAACAAAGTAGCAACATTTTCGCCATATAACGTGACAAAGGGGCTAAATGTGGTTTGTGGCTCAAAATCGAAGGTTTTTTTTAATGCAAAGGGTCTCTACCCCTTATTTCTATCGATCGCCAACCCCGGTGAAAGACGGACTTTTTTGGTGATTTAAATGTTTAATGTTGTTACAAAATTAAAAAATCTCGACTTTTATTGAAATATTATAATTGGTAAATTAATTTGAATGTTGACTATTTTTTTTCCAGTAGGAAAAATTGAAAAGTTAGCGTTGCCCTAGTGTAGTGGGTTGTATTGTGGTGACACGGAGATGCCTTCGCAGGTTTTGTTTTCGTTTTAGCCATCCAATATGTGGATAGTGCTAAAAAATCTTTCCCTTTCCTCCCTTTCAGCTTCTAGAGAGATGGATGGTTAATACGTTAGTTGGACCTTTCGTTCCAACCTTCTTCCAAATTTTAAATTTGACTTTTTAATTTAAAGTATTGTACTTGATCGACCCACTCACTTTCGGTGCATGTAAGATGTATAAGCCTTACGTCGGTAGTTGGTTCAACTTTTACAAACTTTATTGTTTAGACATTGGTTAAAACACTTCTTACATTAGAGCTGCATGTTGGATTATCATTATTATTTTTAGCGAATCTGTTAACAAAATCGGTTCAAAAATTACCATTCTTAAGTTGCTATAATAAGACGAAACTTCCTTCAAAATGAAACTTTTCATCCATTCGCATAATTTCTTATACAGTTATTTCGTTAAATATCGTGGAGAAGAAATTAAACATGTTTAAAGGGGCATATTTCACGTTTTGAGGGGCAACATACAGGAATGAAAATTAGGTCTTGGTTTATCACCGTGTCATACCACCAATCACCGAAACTACCAATGGAATGCATGAATAATTTAAGGCAAGTGAAACGTGACAATTATAAGCGACATTAAAACGAATTGAACTAATATTGTTTCCAAACACATCGGAATAAAGAATGTAAACATTTGTATTAAACAGATTATCATGCAATACTATATACAATATATTTACAAGTAATACAATAGAATCTGCACTGTATTACATATTTATACAGTTTATACTATATATTATAATTTATACAATATAATTCTCCAAAGCCTTTGGTTACAAAGCATCAGAGAATGTAGAGACTAAAATTTGCCAAAGACCACGAAAACTGGAGTGTAGTATACAGTGGAGCAATGTGGTATTCACCGAAAAATTTATACAATATAATTTATAAAATATAATTCAGAATTGTATATATTGTAAGATATTAATAAAATTTATATAATATATTACAATATTATATGCAAAATGTTACAAAAAAAATTGGTACAATGCAATTCATAAAATATAAACAGAGAAATAGGTTTATAACATTGGAAGATTTAATGGAATATTGCAGGAGGAATCAAACTACAACGTATATTGCAGCAATGCCGACGAGCATTTAATTATTTAAGTATGAATAGCGTTGACAGAAATTTGCCAACTAGAAGAATATCGAAAAACTCTTGCAATAAAATATTATATATTAATATATAATAGTAATGATATATATATACTATAGTTTTGTATATAAATTGTTTTAGAATAAAAACTTTAATAGGATGTATAATACCCGTTATTTTGAATGCATTCATGCATCCTATCCGGCATTGAAGCTATAATATTCTGTAGTAGCCCCCGGTCTCGCTGAACTTTTGCCCAGGAGTCTTTGGTAGCTGACCATAGCTGTTGTTTGGTATTGACGCCTTTGAAATCGATGTTGCGTTTCCAAAGACCCCAGACATTTTCGATGGGGTTCAGATCAGCTCCTTTTACTGGGCCAAATTTTTCAAAGATTTGTTATTTCCCCCCCCAAAATTCTTTTCACTTTGCTTGTATGTATTGAACATTTGTCCAAAAAAAAGCGAAAATCATGTTATGTAAATTTACCGAAATGAAGCTCAATACTTTGGTTCAATGGTTCCTACGAAAATTTTTTTTTTAAAGAAATTAATTAAACAAAAAACATTTCATGCATTTCATTCTTTCAGGGCATTATTTACCAAATTTTTCCCCGT